>CM034540.1:55949550-55992459 GCA_020002185.1 Paraescarpia echinospica
TGGGCGGAGTATGATACACTTACAGGGCGGCCTACCATTAGCATATGTATGAGTGTATGGGCGGAGTATGTTACTCTTACAGGGCTGCCTACCATTAGCATATGTATGAGTGTATGGGCGGAGTATGTTACTCTTACAGGGCTGCCTACCATTAGCATATGTATGAGTGTATGGGCGGAGTATGTTACTCTTACAGGGCTGCCTACCATTAGCATATGTATGAGTGTATGGGCAGAGTATGTTACTCTTACAGGGCTGCCTACCATTAGCATATGTATGAGTGTATGGGCGGAGTATGTTACTCTTACAGGGCTGCCTACCATTAGCATATGTATGAGTGTATGGGCGGAGTATGTTACTCTTACAGGGCTGCCTACCATTAGCATATGTATGAGTGTATGGGCGGAGTATGTTACTCTTACAGGGCTGCCTACCATTAGCATATGTATGAGTGTATGGGCGGAGTATGTTACTCTTACAGGGCTGCCTACCATTAGCATATGTATGAGTGTATGGGCGGAGTATGTTACTCTTACAGGGCTGCCTACCATTAGCATATGTATGAGTGTATGGGGGGAGTATGTTACACTTACAGGGCTGCCTACCATTAGCATATGTATGAGTGTATGGGCGGAGTATGTTACACTTACAGGGCGGCCTACCATTAGCATATGTATGAGTGTATGGGCGGAGTGTGTTACACTTACAGGGCGGCCTACCATTAGGGGATGCCTACCATTAAGTGTACGGATTTGCAGGTGTCTACATTCCACTGACATTGTAAGGATGAAGCCACTGAATATTAAGAATAAAACATGAAAGGTATAATTGTATACCCCTTACGTAGAGAATTGTATGCCAATTTCGTTTATGTGACCTTCTGACATAGGAATGTGCCATAGACACATCAGTATATAAACACAAACCTGCTATGAAGTAGTATTAAGACATCACACACATGTATAAGGAACAACAGTAATGATTAGTACATTTTAAAGGAGGGTCCAAATATCATAGAGCGGGTCCATATTGCGCAATGATATTTGGACCCGCGGGTTCAAATCTCATCTGACACCGGAACTTCCCAGCAAGCGAAATTATCAGCTGAGCTTATATTCAGAGTTTTGAAAAGCAATCTGCCAATGGTTACCGAGACTGATGTAACTAACAGTTTCCCTGGCATGTAAGGATGCTAGTAACTCATAGTTGTGTTATGTTGGCAGAGACAGAGGAGGGACCAAAGCATGACGAGGCTCTGTGTCTCATCCTCGTACAGCAAGTGTGCAAGTGTGTCAACCGAGAACTCCTCATCAAGTTCATCCGCTGCTTCCTGCTCGAGTCAAACTCTACCACCGTACGCTGGCAGGCGCACACGCTGGTTCTGCACATCTACAGGTAGGTGTCTCCACTTGCAATATGTTTCTGTCACTTGTGGTCAGGTGAGGTTACTGACAACTGACAGTTTTGTCACTTGCTTTCTTGACTTTTATCCTCTGAATGAAGTGTCGCCAAAATCATATAAAACTGAAAACTACCTTTTCTATTTTTTTTAAATTGCATTACCAATCTAAATGCCTGATGGTGCCTTGCTCTGCTGATGTCATGCTTAATTAATCTGTTTTGTTGCCACTCAGCTCAGGTTCCTGAGAAATTAGACGCTATTGAGTTTATTATAAATTTCTATTACAGAAGGAACAAAGACAAAAAATGTTATACTCTCAGTTAGCTAGACAGTGTTCGACCCCATCTTTTTAGCAAATATCAAAATTCGTCCTTCCAAAACTGACAGTTCAAATGTTGTGAAAGATATTGTTCCTGGCACCAATATTCCATTAGACAGGAAGAAATAAACATTTTTTGGAGCAATTGTTAAAACATATGCAACGTTTTCACCCGTCTACAGTAGATCTTGTTCACATGACATCAGTGCGTGATCAAGATCTGCTGTAGACGGGTCGAAACGTTGCATATGTTTGAACAATTGCTCCAAAGTTAGTTGATTTCTTGCAGTTCATATGTTGTTTGCATTTTATGTTAGTACATGCACCATCATCTTCTGAGTGAGACTGCCAAGTTAGTAAAGTCCTGCTGGCCACTAACTGTTGATGTTAGACGTAGAACAGTGCCCCTAACTTTTCACTGCTGAAGTTTCCCCTCTGAAATATTGCTACTTTCGACAGGAGTTCGAGCAGCAGCCAGCAAGAGGCGCTACTGGACCTGATGTGGAGCATCTGGCCAGAGGTGACCAGCCACGGCCGCAAGGCGGTCCAGTTTGTAGACCTCCTCGGCTACTTCACCATCAAGACCCCTCAGATTTCAGAGAAGAAGGTACAGTCAAACCATGGTTTACGGTCACCTCACTAATAGAACCACCATGCAATTAAGATCACCTTAGGACAGTCCCAGACCTGCCTACCATTCCGGATTGTCCGGAATCATTCCGGAAATACACCTCAAATTACGGTATTACGTTGAGGGATGAAAACATTACGGATTCTTTCGTTGTCACAATGATTATCAATCACTTCCGTGCTCCTCAAATTTAGCTTCACTTTATTCAACAGATGGCAGCATATATACGCTGCTTGTTGTGACATGGTTTTTCATTCGCTGCTTCTGGTCGTAATCTGACCAATAGGAAACAGCGTTACGACAAATTCGCATTTCCGAGCTCATGGCGCTCAAACAAGACACAGTCACGATTCACGCGGCATGAAATTATGGCGGGGATCGAAACGGCACCACTACCAGCCAAGAAGAAACGTGTGCTGCAAACGTTTATAACAGCATGCACGCAGACATGGACCGTATTGTCAAGTTTAAAGAAGGGGGTCGGCTTTACATACTGCCGGATACATGAAAATAATGTTCCTAGTTCACATGACATGGTCAGTGGTGGCCGAGATAATTGCAGGTACTGACTACGTCGTTAGACTGGTACTAGTGACAGAGTAGTGGGTGATGTACTTGTAGTGTTAGGCCAACTGACTACTAAAACAAAGTTAGTGTATTTATTGAGTTTAGTCTATCATTTACAGCCTATAATACAGGGATAGACTTATAGACTAGAGTTGAGTAGACCAGACGATGTCGATGACTAGCGTAACAACGTAATGGTTTTGTTGTCCCCTGGCATGACTTTGTGTTTGTCTTTGATCTAGTCAAGCTACTATACTGTGTAGTCTACAGCCTGGCCCTAGGTATACCGGCTACTAATATTAATCCTAATGACACCACAAATAGACAATGACGTGACGCATTGTTATAATTTGTCAAGTCTTTGTAGTCAACATGCTGTTTTTGAAATTTACATAAAATCAGAATTACAATGTGTTTAGATTAATTTATATTACAGTTACGCTTCTTCACGTTTGATTTCCATCAATGCTGGTCATGAAAATCTACCTTACCTTGTTAACTGAACGCTTCAAAACAGTTATGTTTTGGGTGCAACTATCTTTATAGTCACAGTATCAAAGTATTACTGACAGTGGTGTTCTTATCGTGACAATATCTGACACGGTTCAGAACTATTACTGACAGCAGGCCTATATTCCTGAAAATCAGTGTAAATGGGAAGATGGATTACTGACAGGAAGTTTTTGGGGTAGGCAGGTCTGGAAGATGGATTACTGACAGGAAGTTTTTGGGGTAGACAGGTCTGGAAGATGGATTACTGACAGGAAGTTTTTGGGGTAGGCAGGTCTGGAAGATGGATTACTGACAGGAAGTTTTTGGGGTAGGCAGGTCTGGAAGATGGATTACTGACAGGAAGTTTTGGGGGTAGGCAGGTCTGGAAGATGGATTACTGACAGGAAGTTTTTGGGGTAGGCAGGTCTGGAAGATGGATTACTGACTGGAAGTTTTGGGGGTAGGCAGGTCTGGAAGATGGATTACTGACAGGAAGTTTTTGGGGTAGGCAGGTCTGGAAGATGGATTACTGACAGGAAGTTTTTGGGGTAGGCAGGTCTGGAAGATGGATTACTGACAGGAAGTTTTTGGGGTAGGCAGGTCTGGAAGATGGATTACTGACAGGAAGTTTTTGGGGTAGGCAGGTCTGCAGTCCCAAATCGTTTCCATAATAGGATGGTATACAAAATGAGTCCCGCTAATATGGTCACCTTACTATTCAGGTCACTTTGGCTGAGTCCCAAGAGTGACCTTAATGCAGAGGTTCCACTGTGTGTGTCTTCATGATGGTAATAATAAATTAAGCTTTTGTAAAGCGCCGTGTGTCCAGCTAAATATCTACTCAAAGTGGCTAACAAACTAATATTGTAAGATATGTCAAAATAAATGGAGATAAATTAAGATGTGTTAAAACCATTTGAATAAGTGAAGATAAGTGAACTAAATCCAGTTAGTAAATTAAATAAGTAAGTAATTAGGTCCTTGTCATTAAAATAACATTGTTACTATTAAAACAGTATATTGGTATACATTTGTGTATCTCCTTCACAAAGTATTTAACAATTCCAGTATCCAAAACTAGTTTGATAAAGTATTTAGTTATTTTATAGTTTGATAAAGTTTTTGAAAAAACATTTGTGGCCAGACGAGAATAAGGTAAAAGAATATAGAAGAGTGGTAAACTGCAAACTGAACATTTCTCCATATAGTGTGATGGCAGGCTCAAGTGTGGCTTGTGTTTACAGAGCAAGGCATATGTGGAGAAAGCTGTGACCATCCTGCGTTCACAGAACAAGGTTCTCGCCAACCATCCCAACGGCTTCATCTACAGGTAGGCTCGGGTAGATGGAAAAGAGAAGTTATGCCATATTTGATCCAAGGCAAAAGTTGCAGGCACTCACGCATGCATGCACATTCGGTGTCAACACCTCTTGGGGCATTCGGTCTCAACACCTCTTTTTGGCTCGGCTTGACACCCAGAGGGATGCAGACCCAGGATTGTGGTCATGTGGCCGCAGTCACATGATCAAGTAACTGACCCAGGATCACGTCCGGTCATGTGAAATATCCTGGTCTTGCATCCTGTTCTCAGGCTGTCACTGCTGGCCCCAAAGAGATCTGGCCGGACTGTCCCATTTTGCCATAATAAAAATTTGATGCATTTATCAAATGAGTTGTTGTGTTGTTCTGTCATAAACATATATACAACACAACAATTTAATTTTGCTATAATGACTGTATGTGTGTGGACACTTAAAGGTAATTAAATTATCAGCTGTCCAAAAACACACAGTACACTTGTTTTGTTACATTGGTTGCTGTTCTGCACATTTTGGTATGCCACAGTCTCTGAATCTCTCACTGTTGACCAAGGTGTCTGAAAACATGCAGTACAGAATTATAATTAGTTTTGTAGATTTTTAGGGTGGTCTAAAACACCGTACAGAAAAATAATAGTTTTTGTAGATTTTTAGTGTGGTCGAAAACATACAGTACAGAAAAATAATTAGTTTTGTAGATTTTTAGTGTGGTCAAAAACATACAGTGTCCGGATACATAGTCATTACAATAATCACAAAACATATTTCCTTTATATGCATACGTACAGTGGAACTTAGTTTTACAATCACCACAGTAATACAACCTCCACAACATTGTGGTTGCCTTATGGCAGTCCCATTTATTTCCTAATAAAAATATAGGTTTTAATCTCACTAATACAGTCACCTCACTATTCAGGTCACACTGGCTCAATCCAGTGGGTCACCTTAATAGTCAGATTCTACTGTATGAACTTATTGAAATACTTATTATTGCTCTGGACAGTACATGAAAGATTTCAGAGTAAAACGTGAAAACACCATTTTTGAAATTCACGTATTGAGCTAGGATGCTATCTAATTTACACAAAAACATGACAAATCCCCATTAAACGATGTGCACAAAGGAGCATTTGTTTTAAAACACGATAAGTGCCATCTGTCGTTTTGACAAAATGAGATATAACCATTTTCAGCCAATCAGCACTGCCATGCTGCATGTGCAGCTATGCGTAGTGACGGCGTTGCACTGTGCGAATATACCACGTTTTTTTAACAAAGTCATTTAATGTAATATTTTGTGTAACAAATCTTCAAACAACATTTCAGACTTGCTACCATTCTCTCTATTTTCTCTCTACTTCATTAACAAGGTGTTATTTAAAATTTGAGGATGAAACGCAAAACAGATTTTTTCTCAAAACCAAGAAAATGGATCCATCACTTTCTACCCTGGAACTCTTCACATAATAGTGTTGTGTTTGTAGCATGCTGCAAGGTTTGGTGGACTTTGATGGGTACTACCTGGAGAGTGACCCATGTCTTGTCTGCAACAACCCAGAGATGCCGTACGCCGTAAGTATCACAGTCTTTCCTCTCTTGCCTCTCACTCAACATCCCTAGGATTCTCTAATATAGTCAACCGTTCTTTCTCTTGAAACTGTCATTCTTATGCTTCCCGTTTTAATCTTTTACTGTCCACCATTAATAATAATAATAAAACATGTAATTCATATAGCGATATAATCACACAGTGCTCTGTGGCACTTCACAATGCAATAGTAATACCACTAAAAATGTACATTCAGTTACATAATAAAACATTGTTTATACAATACATCATGCTACAACTATTCTCATGCATGTTATGTTCTCTCTAAACCACTCCTTGATGTCTTCTTAGGGATGGTCTCATAAGTTAACAAAGCCCCCAAAAAGTTACCCGTTTAACATTGGTTCAAACCCTGCCTACCAATATTTGGTGTTGGACTTTGGGATTTTTATGAACCCATTGGCTGTTATAAGTTTGCATTAGCATATGTTTCACTCAATAGAAAGCTTCACTCTGACAATCTATGTTCCCTACCTCTCCCTTCCACCTCCCCATCCCCCTTTCTCTCCACGTATCTCTCCCTCCCACCTCCCCATCCCCCTTTCTCTCCATGTATCTCTCCCTCCCACCTCCCCATCTCTTCACGTATCTCTACCTCCCATCTCCCCATCCCCCTTTCTCTCGATGTATCTCTACCTCCCACTGCCCCATCCCCCTTTCTCTCCATGTATCTCTCCCTCCCACCTCCCCATCTCCCTTTCTCTCCATGTATCTCTCCCTCCCGTCTCCCCATCCCCCTTTCTCTTCACAGATCTCTCCCTCCCACCTCCCCATCCCCCTTTCTCTCCATGTATCTCTCTTTCCCGCCTCCCCTACCTCCCCATGCCCCTCTATAAATTATCCCTCTTGCATGATCAAAGAACTACACATGAATTAATTTATGAGGTTCTACTGATGCTTCAATGAAATGTTATTTGAATGTTTTTGTTGGCTGTCTTTCCAGAATATCAAGTTGTCAGCTATCAAAGTAGACTCGAAATCCACGACCACAACACAGATTGTGAAGCTGGTGGGCAGTCACACCATCAGTAAGATCATCCTCCGGATCACCGACCTCAAGAGGACCAAGATGGTGAGTCACTGTATTTTAGGGGTCAAATCACAGTTGTTATAATGCTAGGATCCCCAGCATGTACTCACTGCAGAGCCAGAGACGTCTCTGCTGGCTGGGCCACACATGGAGGACGGCCACTTGCTGAAAGACATCCTGTCAGGACATCTCGCCACTGATGTGAGGCCAGTGTGACGCCCAGCCCTCTAGGACGTCTGAAAGCGCAACATGAAGGCCTGCAATATCAGCTCTGAAGACTGGGAGGCAGTGGCTGAAATCGTACTGCTTGGCATCAGAGTGTATACAGAGGCATTGGATGGGCTGACGTAAAGAGACACCAGCACGTGGCTGAGAAAAGGAATCGGCGCAAACAACAAGCTGCAACACCACTGTCATCCTGTTTCATCTGCTCTGGCTGCGGCAGGGACTGTCACTCCTGAATCGTACTGCACAGCCATAGCGGATGGTGCCACATTTCTAGAAACTGACAACAGGGTGCATCAGCATTGTCTCTCAAGACTATGCTCTGCCTACTACTACTACTACTACTACTACTACTACTACTACTACTACTACTACTATATAGTGTTTGGTTTCAAAGATATCAAATAAAATTGTTAAAAGTGAGGCATGTTGAGGTGTTCCCAAATCTGCCAACAGGGATGTGACTAAACAAACGACAAATGACATGCCGCCTGCTGCACTACGAACACTGTTGATGCATCTTTAATTGAAGCTTATTATATAGAGCTTATTAAAAGAGTCATCTAGCATCAATGTGCATTATTTCTAAATGTCCAACATTATTGAATGTTGAACTGAATAAAACATGTAGCATAGACATATGAATATTATTTGAACTCCCATTTCTTCCAAAATCTTTGTTTTGCGGATTATACAGTAAACTTGTCCACATTGGACATTGGCAGGGCTGCACAAAATGTCCATTTTTATATAAGGCCAGGTCACTGCTATGGAAAGGTAGTGGACAATGCTAACTTGTATTTTGGGCTTTCAGAAGTGCCCATTGTAGACAGGGTTTCGTTATGGACAGGTATCTGCTAAGGCAGGTTTCACTGTATTTGCAGAAGTAGTAAATAAATCAATATACCTGTTGAACAAATTTGGAAAATCCCAGTTTGATTCTATTTAGTGTCTACACTTGCAGAGATTCAATATCTTTTCGAATGTTGTGTTCAGGTGAGGACGATGAACTTCTACTACAACAATCGCAGCGTGCAGGCCGTGGTCGAACTGAAGAACAAGTAAGAGCTGTTCTGTTCTTACCCTTCATTCATCAGATTGTTCCACTCTCTCAATGAGTCATCTCCATTATAACATGATTCTCTGCCATTTTCTCTCACTCTCGCCTGTTTATCCCTGCACTTTCGAGATCTCTCAAAACAATCTTCCTATTGTAATTTCAGTCTTACTCGTCCCCTTCTGCCACACTCTTCTGGTTTCCAAAAGTACAAGTAGTTGCTTGTAATATAGTGGCAATGTATGTAGGTCTTGCTACATCTTTCAGCTAACTGAAAACACATTGTCATAATAGATATTGAAAATAATCTTGAAATGTGATTAAAAGAAATTAGGAACAATTTAGTTCTGACACTTATGTTTTCTCCAGTGGTATATTATTATTCTGCAAGTGACTTTGTGGGTGATGGTTGAAAAAGTGTGGGCATATGTACGCATGTGCATATGCATGCATGTCTGCATGCGAGGGTGTGTGTGCGTTGCAATTCATGTGTATTTGTGTGGATGTGCATATTCCATATTGATACATGCATCTTTTTAAAAATATATATTTACTATATTGTAGAGCGCATCGATCCGCTAGGCAGGATTTAGTGCTTAATAAATACAGTATTATTATTATGCATTGGGAATCACTAGTTTGGAAATGGAAATGTCTACCTTTCCAGACCAAGTCTGTGGCACAAGGCAAAGAGGATTGTTCTGACGGCCGGACAGACAGAAGTCAAGGTGGGTCAGTCAGACGCACATGTCAGCATGCACACATGCTGCAGAATATACTGTTGCAACAGGAACGTACCCATGTGCCAATCCACTAGAAACAAAGAGACTAAGGGGAGATCAGACAGTACCATAATAACTGCATGTATTCGAACACTGTGTTTTCGGACACCCTAAAAATGTACGAGAGAATTAGTTTATGTGCTGTATGTCTTTGCACAGTGCATAATGATTGTGTTTTCAGACACCTGTTATTTTATATGTCCAAATACACACAGTGCATAATGATTGTATGTTTTCAGACACCTGTTATTTTATGTGTCCAAATACACACAGTGTATAATGATTGTATGTTTTCGGACACCAAAAATAGTTTTTTGGACTATGTTTTCGAACAGCCGAGAATTTAATTTTGAACGGTTTTGAAAGTAATGATATAAGTGTTTGTTCTCAATTACCATATTGTTCCATGTAGATGCGCATTGCCTACTAGACGCACACCCCCTTTTTGCAGAAGTGAAACCATGCACGAAAACACATTTTCAAATATGAGCGTGCGCTTTAATAATGGCAAATATGGTATACCCCCTGGCGTTGGGCGTTCTAACAACGCAGAGGAGTGGTCAGAATAACTTGATATTCATAATCACGTAACTATATGTAGCCACATGGGTTAGAAGAATGAAGAGTGCCCGGATGTCCGAGTTAACATCTTTGGAAATCGCTTCCTTAGTGCAGTGCTCGAAGTACATTGGCGTTGTCCCTTTGCATCACTGCCCAGACTTTGACAAAGTACATTGGCGTTGTCCCTTTGCATCACTGCCCAGACTTTGACAAAGTACATTGGCGTTGTCCCTTTGCATCACTGCCCAGACTTTGACAAAGTACATTGGCGTTGTCCCTTTGCATCACTGCCCAGACTTTGACAAAGTACATTGGCGTTGTCCCTTTGCATCACTGCCCAGACTTTGACAAAGTACATTGGCGTTGTCCCTTTGCATCACTGCCCAGACTTTGACAAAGTACATTGGCGTTGTCCCTTTGCATCACTGCCCAGACTTTGACAAAGTACATTGGCGTTGTCCCTTTGCATCACTGCCCAGACTTTGACAAAGTACATTGGCGTTGTCCCTTTGCATCACTGCCCAGACTTTGACAAAGTACATTGGCGTTGTCCCTTTGCATCACTGCCCAGACTTTGACAAAGTACATTGGCGTTGTCCCTTTGCATCACTGCCCAGACTTTGACAAAGTACATTGGCGTTGTCCCTTTGCATCACTGCCCAGACTTTGACAAAGTACATTGGCGTTGTCCCTTTGCATCACTGCCCAGTCTTTGACAAAGTACATTGGCGTTGTCCCTTTGCATCACTGCCCAGTCTTTGACAAAGTACATTGGCGTTGTCCCTTTGCATCACTGCCCAGACTTTGACAAAGTACATTGGCGTTGTCCCTTTGCATCACTGCCCAGTCTTTGACAAAGTACATTGGCGTTGTCCCTTTGCATCACTGCCCAGTCTTTGACAAAGTACATTGGCGTTGTCCCTTTGCATCACTGCCCAGTCTTTGACAAAGCATGTTATTTTGAATTATTTGAGTGCCGATTCAGCACATAGGATTTCCTGCATTGTCCAATGGTATTTATCTAATGATGTGCACCCAAGCCCTTGCACTCACACACTGCGCGTCTATTGGGGATAGTACGGTAAATTAAAAATACAGACGAATTAGAGGACACAAAGTAACATTGCTGAAGGAACAGTGTAGATTATATATAATAAAATATTCATTCTCACTGAGGATGATAACTGAACGGAACAAATTGTCTACTACCCTTGTTTTTTTCAGTTTTAGCTTTAAATAAAAAACTACTGGAATCCCAAAAGGTACAAAACTCAGTTTCACAATTTTTCGACTTAATACCCGGTTCACTGTGTTACATGTACACATCACAGCGCCTCCACTGGTCACATATACACATCACAGCGTCTCCACTGGTCACATATACACATCACAGCGCCTCCACTGGTCACATATACACATCACAGCGCCTCCACTGGTCACATATACACATCACAGCGCCTCCACTGGTCACATATACACATCACAGCGCCTCCACTGGTCACATATACACATCACAGCGCCTCCACTGGTCACATATACACATCACAGCACCTCCACTGGTCACATATACACATCACAGCGTCTCCACTGGTCACATATACACATCACAGCACCTCCACTGGTCACATATACACATCACAGCGCCTCCACTGGTCACATATACACATCACAGCGTCTCCACTGGTCACATATACACATCACAGCGTCTCCACTGGTCACATATACACATCACAGCGCCTCCACTGGTCACATATACACATCACAGCGCCTCCACTGGTCACATATACACATCACAGCACCTCCACTGGTCACATATACACATCACAGCGCCTCCACTGGTCACATATACACATCACAGCGCCTCCACTGGTCACATATACACATCACAGCGCCTCCACTGGTCACATATACACATCACAGCACCTCCACTGGTCACATATACACATCACAGCGCCTCCACTGGTCACATATACACATCACAGCGCCTCCACTGGTCACATATACACATCTCCACTGGTCACATATACACATCACAGCGCCTCCACTGGTCACATATACACATCACAGCGCCTCCACTGGTCACATATACACATCACAGCGCCTCCACTGGTCACATATACACATCACAGCGCCTCCACTGGTCACATATACACATCACAGCGTCTCCACTGGTCACATATACACATCACAGAGTCTCCACTGGTCACATATACACATCACAGCACCTCCACTGGTCACATATACACATCACAGCACCTCCACTGGTCACATATACACATCACAGCACCTCCACTGGTCACATATACACATCACAGCACCTCCACTGGTCACATATACACATCACAGCGCCTCCACTGGTCACATATACACATCACAGCGTCTCCGCTGGTCACATATACACATCACAGCGTGTCCGCTGGTCACATATACACATCACAGCGCCTCCACTGGTCACATATACACATCACAGCGCCTCCACTGGTCACATATACACATCACAGCGTCTCCACTGGTTACATATACACATCACAGCGCCTCCACTGGTCACATATACACATCACAGCACCTCCACTGGTCACAAATACACATCACAGCGCCTCCACTGGTCACATATACACATCACAGCGTCTCGACTGGTCACATATACACATCACAGCACCTCCACTGGTCACATATACACATCACAGCACCTCCGCTGGTCACATATACACATCACAGCGTCTCCACTGGTCACATATACACATCACAGCACCTCCACTGGTCACATATACACATCACAGCATCTCCACTGTCCTTACAGGTTGACTTCCCGCTGCCGATCGTCGCATGCAACCTGATGATCGAGTATGTAGACTTCTACGACAATCTGCAGGCGACGTCTGAGACGCTGCAGTGTCCCCGCTGTAGTGCCTCTGTCCCCGCCAACCCCGGGGTCTGCAGCAACTGTGGTGAGAACGTCTTCCAGTGCCACAAGTGCAGGTAGGCTACATGTTACAGCTACACGTTACAGATACACGTTACAGCTACACGTTACAGATACACGTTACAGATACACGTTACAGATACACGTTACAGCTACACGTTACAGATACACGTTACAGCTACATGTTACAGATACATGTTACAGCTACACGTTACAGATATATGTTACAGATACACGTTACAGCTGGATGTTACCACTATATGTTACAGCTACATATCACAGATAGATGTTACAGCTGAATGTTACAACTATACGATACAGCAACATATTATAGGTAGATGTTACAGATACACATTACAGGTGAATGTTACAACTGTGTTACTATTCACATTACAACTAGAGTTACAGTTATACATTACAGCTGCATGTTACAAGTACATGTTACAGTTACACATTACTAATATATGTTACAGTTATATGTCATGGCTATGTTACATATTTTATAGTTTCTTGCTACAGTTACATGTTACACTTGCATATTACATCTACATGTTACAATTACATATTACAATGGGACACGATAGGTACACATTACAGCTACATATTACACCTCCACTTTACAGCTACATGTTACAGCTATGCATTACAACTAGACGTTGTAGCTGTATGTTGCATGTTATAACTACATGTTACAATAATTGCACACTACAGCTACACATTACATACATATGTTACATTTGCATGTTACATCTACACAGTACAACTAGATGTTACAGTTGCACATTACAACTACACATTACAAGTATACATTACAACTGTATAACTATATTACAGCTACATGTTACAGCTGCACATTACAACTGCATATTACAACTATACATTACAACTGTATAACTATATTACAGCTACATGTTACAGCTGCACATTACAACTACACATTACAACTATACATTACAACTGTATAACTATATTACAGCTACATGTTACAGCTACATGTTACAGGAACACATGCTTGATGTATTTACTCTAACTGCCGCAGGGCCATCAACTACGACGAGAAGGATCCATTCCTGTGTAACGCGTGCGGCTTCTGCAAGTACGCCAAGTTTGACTTCACTCTCACTGCGAAGCCTTGCTGCGCCGTTGACCCCATAGAGAATGAGGAAGACAGGAAGAAGGTAATTAGTCTTGTAGTGTTGACCTGATAGGGAGCTAAGAAGAGAGGCAGAAGGTTGTTACTGTTGGGCAGAGTGCAGTTGTCTGTCTTTGTGGTTATATTTGTTCTGGTAGTTTAGTGGTTAGATGATCCTTGCAAATCAGGTATTATAGTTGACAACAGTACCAGTCAGACATCCTAGACAATGTTGGGAAGGTCCATTGAATCAGTTGTACTTTGTCCTAGTTGCTGTCTTCATCGGCCGCAATTGTGATTACAGATGCCCCTGCTACATATCAAAGGGCAATTCTAGGAAACCCAAATATAATTGGCTTTTGGTAGTGCATTTTGTATGAATTCTACTTATCATGTAATATCAGCCACGATTGGCCCAAACCCAAACTGGCCTAACTTAACAGGCAATAATATGACTGGATAACAGGTTGGGTCTTACTTGCAGGGGTACCGAGACTGGTGCGCAACGATCACTTAGAACATTGTATTATTGATCGAGAGACTCCGGGATAGAATTGATGTTAACGATACAGATATTGTCATGCAGCAGAACTGACATTACTAAATGTTTCAGGCGGTGTCTACCATCAACACATTGCTAGAGAAGGCAGATCGTCTGTACCGTCAGCTGAGACAGAGCAGCACGCCTCTCGCTACTTACCTAGTCAAGATCAGTGAACACAGTGCCGACAAACTACACGTAAGTACTTCACTCTTCCTCTCCAAGATCAGTGAACACAGTGCTGACAAACTACATGTAAGTACTTCACACTACCTCTCCAAGATCAGTGAGCACAGTGCTGACAAACTACATATAAATACCTCACTCTACCTCTCCAAGATCAGAGAGCACAGTGCTGACAAACTACATATAAGTACCTCAATCTACCTCTCCAAGATCAGTGAACATAGTGCTGACAAACTACCTGGTACTCATATGTACCTCACTCAACCTCTCCAAGATCAGTGAGCACAGTACTGACAAACTACTCGTAAGTACCTCACTCTACCTCTCCAAGATCAGTGAGCACAGTACTGACAAACTACTCGTAAGTACCTCACTCTACCTCTCCAAGATCAGTGAGCACAGTACTGACAAACTACTCGTAAGTACCTCACTCTACCTCTCCAAGATCAGTGAGCACAGTACTGACAAACTACTCGTAAGTACCTCACTCTACCTCTCCAAGATCAGTGAGCACAGTACTGACAAACTACTCGTAAGTACCTCACTCTACCTCTCCAAGATCAGTGAGCACAGTACTGACAAACTACTCGTAAGTACCTCACTCTACCTCTCCAAGATCAGTGAGCACAGTACTGACAAACTACTCGTAAGTACCTCACTCTACCTCTCCAAGATCAGTGAGCACAGTACTGACAAACTACTCGTAAGTACTGAGCACAGTACTGACAAACTACTCATAAGTACCTCACTCTACCTCTCCAAGATCAGTGAGCACAGTACTGACAAACTACTCGTAAGTACCTCACTCTACCTCTCCAAGATCAGTGAGCACAGTACTGACAAACTACTCGTAAGTACCTCACTCTACCTCTCCAAGATCAGTGAGCACAGTACTGACAAACTACTCGTAAGTACCTCACTCTACCTCTCCAAGATCAGTGAGCACAGTACTGACAAACTACTCGTAAGTACCTCACTCTACCTCTCCAAGATCAGTGAGCACAGTACTGACAAACTACTCGTAAGTACCTCACTCTACCTCTCCAAGATCAGTGAGCACAGTACTGACAAACTACTCGTAAGTACCTCACTCTACCTCTCCAAGATCAGTGAGCACAGTACTGACAAACTACTCGTAAGTACCTCACTCTACCTCTCCAAGATCAGTGAGCACAGTACTGACAAACTACTCTTAAGTACCGCCTTCATTCTTTCTTAGTTCTTTTCACACTGTCTCCTGGTTATCCTTGTGTGTAGACTTCAGAGTTGGAGATTCCACAAAGTGTAGCCTTTGTTTGTGGATCAATTTAACAATATTTAACAAGATTTAACAAGATTGCCACCCAGAGAATTAACTCTAGGTGGCAGGTGGACAAGGAAGCCCTTTGGCTTATCGAGAGTCCGACCCTTTTATCTATGTGTATCCAGCCCGTCTGAGGTATGTGTCGATTTTATTTTTAAAGTCTGGCTATAAGAACTTCTGTTCGTGAATCATTGTGACCATTTTGCTGAACATTCTTCAGGATAATTCATTTCTATGCAAATTAGTTCTTTTAAACATCCAATACGTGAATTTACCTTGTAGAGGCTTTCGTCGATGTGACACACCAACATTTTCAGTATACGTGACGTATGACGTCATCATACATGTGAGATAATTTGTAATTCCCCTCATATTGGTTGATTGAATGACAAGACACTCAGGAATAGAGAACCAACCTAACAGTAGACAACATCATGGAGCTGTTGAAAGAAGAGAACCAACCTAACAGTAGACAACATCATGGAGCTGTTGAAAGAAGAGAACCAACCTAACAGTAGACAACATCATGGAGCTGTTGAAAGAAGAGAACCAACCTAACAGTAGACAACATCATGGAGCTGTTGAAAGAAGAGAACCAACCTAATAGACAACATCATGGAGCTGTTGAAAGAAGAGAACCAACCTAACAGTAGACAACATCATGGAGCTGTTGAAAGAAGAGAACCAACCTAACAGTAGACAACATCATGGAGCTGTTGAAAGAAGAGAACCAACCTAACAGTAGACAACATCATGGAGCTGTTGAAAGAAGAGAACCAACCTAACAGTAGACAACATCATGGAGCTGTTGAAAGAAGAGAACCAACCTAACAGTAGACAACATCATGGAGCTGTTGAAAGAAGAGAACCAACCTAACAGTAGACAACATCATGGAGCTGTTGAAAGAAGAGAACCAACCTAACAGTAGACAACATCATGGAGCTGTTGAAAGAAGAGAACCAACCTAACAGTAGACAACATCATGGAGCTGTTGAAAGAAGAGAACCAACCTAACAGTAGACAACATCATGGAGCTGTTGAAAGAAGAGAACCAACCTAACAGTAGACAACATCATGGAGCTGTTGAAAGAAGAGAACCAACCTAACAGTAGACAACATCATGGAGCTGTTGAAAGAAGAGAACCAACCTAACAGTAGACAACATCATGGAGCTGTTGAAAGAAGAGAACCAACCTAACAGTAGACGACATCATGGAGCTGTTGAAAGAAGAGAACCGACCTAACAGTAGACGACATCATGGAGCTGTTGAAAGAAGAGAACCAACCTAACAGTAGGCAACATCATAGAACTGTTGAAAGAAGAGGACCAACCTAACAGTAGACAACATCATGGAACTGTTGAAAGAAGAGAACCAACCTAACAGTAGACGACATCATGGAGCTGTTGAAAGAAGAGAACCGACCTAACAGTAGAGACAACATCATGGAGCTGTTGAAAGAAGAGAGAACCAACCTAATAGCAGACAACATCATGGAGCTGTTGAAAGAAGAGAACCAACTCCACAGCACACAACATCATGGAGCTGCTGAAAGAAGAGAACCAACCTAACAGCAGATCACATCACGGAGCTGTTGAAAGAAGAGAACCAACCTTAACAGTAGACAAACATCACGGAGCCGTTGAAAGAAGAGGACCAACCTGACAGCAGTAGACAACATCATGGAGCTGTTGCTTGGTAAGAGAACCAACTCAACAGTAGATAACATCAATGAGCTCAAGCAGTGCTAGGGGCGAGAACCAACCTAACAGTAGACAACATCACGTAGCTGTTGAAAGAAGAGAACCAACCTAACAGTAGACAACATCACGTAGCTGTTGAAAGAAGAGAACCAACCTAACTGTAGACAACATCATGGAGCTGTTGAAAGAAGAGAACCAACCTAACAGTAGACAACATCACGGAGCAGTTGAAAGAAGAGAACCAACCTAACAGTAGACAACATCACGGAGCTGTTGAAAGAAGAGAACCAACCTAACAGTAGACAACATCACGGAGCAGTTGAAAGAAGAGAACCAACCTAACAGTAGACAACATCACGGAGCAGTTGAAAGAAGAGAACCAACCTAACAGTAGACAACATCACGGAGCTGTTGAAAGAAGAGAACCAACCTAACAGTAGACAACATCACGGAGCTGTTGAAAGAAGTGAACCGACCTAACAGTAGACAACATCATGGAGCTGTTGAAAGAAGAGAACCAACCGGACAGTCGACAACATCATGGAGCTGTTGAAAGAAGAGAACCAACCTAACAGTAGACATCATCAGGGAGCTGTTGAAAGAAGAGAACCAACCGGACAGTCGACAACATCATGGAGCTGTTGAAAGAAGAGAACCAACCTAACAGTAGACAACATCACGGAGCTGTTGAAAGAAGAGAACCAACCTAACAGTAGACAACATCACGGAGCTGTTGAAAGAAGAGAACCAACCTAACAGTAGACAACATCACGGAGCTGTTGAAAGAAGAGAACCAACCTAACAGTAGACAACATCACGGAGCTGTTGAAAGAAGAGAACCAACCTAACTGTAGACAACATCACGGAGCTGTTGAAAGAAGAGAACCAACCTAACAGTAGACAACATCATGGAGCTGTTGAAAGAAGAGAACCAACCTAACAGTAGACAACATCATGGAGCTGTTGAAAGAAGAGAACCAACCTAACAGTAGACAACATCACGGAGCTGTTGAAAGAAGAGAACCAACCTAACAGTAGACAACATCATGGAGCTGTTGAAAGAAGAGAACCAACCTAACAGTAGACAACATCATGGAGCTGTTGAAAGAAGAGAACCAACCTAACAGTAGACAACATCATGGAGCTGTTGAAATTAATCTTGGGGACTACTTACTTTAGATTAGGAGGACAAATTTACAAGCAGAAGTTTGGTGAAGCCACGGGCAGTCCTGTATCCCCCATTGTTGTGAACTTGTACATGAAGGATTTGGAGCAGAAAATCATTGCCACAGCACCAGACGATTGCCAACCAAGAAACTGGAAGAGATATGTTGATGATGTTATCTGCCTGGTACATACAGAAAAAGCAGAGAAATTACAACAACACATGAACTCTGTTGACCCCACGGGCAGCATCATTTTCACAAGAGAAAAAGAACAGAACAACAGCATGCCCTTCTTTGATGCTAAGTTTACCAGAAAGGAAGATGGCGGCATGAAGTCTACACTGTATTGGAAGAAGACACACACTGACCAATATCCGAACTTTGCATCCCACCACCCCAAACACCAAACGTTAGGAGTCGTCAGAACCTTGATGAAATGGTGGTGTGACGATAACTTCGGAAGAGGGGGACAAGAAGGAAGAGGAGAATCACCTAAGAGGAGCCCTGAAAGTCTGTGGCTATATGTCCTGGGCCTTCAAAAAGGTGACAGATAGCAACAAAAGAAAAAGCCTGAAAAAAAGAAAACGGACAAGTCCTACAGAAGCCAAGTAGTCATCCCATATGTAGAGGGAGTGTCAGAGAGAGTACACCGAGTATTGGAGAAGTACGGGGTAGCAACAGCCATGCATCCCCACACCACCCTCAGGTGCCTGTTGGTACACCCTAAGGACAAAGTGGAGCCAGAAGAACAGGATGAACTAGTGTAACAAATACCATGCAAGAACTGTGGTGCTGAATATATTGAGGAAGATTGTTCAAAATGAGACTTGAGGAACATAGAAAGGATGCTGACAACACAAAGATAGAGAAATACATGAGGAGCGAGAAAAAGATCAATGTCGACCATCAACAGATTTGTCCTTACAGACAACGCAACAACACAAAATCAATATGATAGACTGGGAGGAAGTGAAACTGGTGGACAAGGAACTAACAGAAGAACACAACAAATAAGAGAAGTCGTATGGATCAGAAAGGCCAGGACACAAATCAATATGATAGACTGGGAGGAAGTGAAACTGGTGGACAAGGAACTAACAGAAGAACACAACAAATAAGAGAAGTCGTATGGATCAGAAAGGCCAGGGCACCAATCAATATGATAGACTGGGAGGAAGTGAAACTGGTGGACAAGGAACTAACAGAAGAACACAACAAATAAGAGAAGTCGTATGGATCAGAAAGGCCAGGACACCAATCAATATGATAGACTGGGAGGAAGTGAAACTGGTGGACAAGGAAGTCAACAGAAGAACACAACAAATAAGAGAAGTCGTATGGATCAGAAAGGCCAGGGCACAAATCAATATGATAGACTGGGAGGAAGTGAAACTGGTAGACTGGGAGGAAGTGAAACTGGTGGACAAGGAACTAACAGAAGAACACAACAAATAAGAGAAGCCGTATTATGGATCAGAAGGCCAGGACACTGAGAAATCAATATGAGTAAGACTGGGAGGGAAACTGGTGGACAAGGAACTAACAGAAGAACACAACAAATAAGAGAAGCCGTATGGATCAGAAAGGCCAGGACACAAATCAATATGATAGACTGGGAGGAAGTGAAACTGGTGGACAAGGAACTAACAGAAGAACACAACAAATAAGAGAAGTCGTATGGATCAGAAAGGCCAGGACACCAATCAATATGATAGACTGGGAGGAAGTGAAACTGGTGGACAAGGAACTAACAGAAGAACACAACAAATAAGAGAAGCCGTATGGATCAGAAAGGCCAGGACACAAATCAATATGATAGACTGGGAGGAAGTGAAACTGGTGGACAAGGAACTAACAGAAGAACACAACAAATAAGAGAAGCCGTATGGATCAGAAAGGCCAGGACACCAATCAATATGATAGACTGGGAGGAAGTGAAACTGGTGGACAAGGAACTAACAGAAGAACACAACAAATAAGAGAAGCCGTATGGATCAGAAAGGCCAGGGCACCAATCAATATGATAGACTGGGAGGAAGTGAAACTGGTGGACAAGGAACTAACAGAAGAACACAACAAATAAGAGAAGTCGTATGGATCAGAAAGGCCAGGACACCAATCAATATGATAGACTGGGAGGAAGTGAAACTGGTGGACAAGGGAAGAACACAACAAATAAGAGAACGTATGGATGGTGGACAAGGAACTAACAGAAGAACACAACAAATAAGAGAAGCCGTATGGATCAGAAAGGCCAGAAAGGGGACACCAATCAATATGATAGACTGGGAGGAAGTGAAACTGGTGGACAAGGAACTAACAGAAGAACACAACAAATAAGAGAAGTCGTATGGATCAGAAAGGCCAGGACACAAATCAATATGATAGACTGGGAGGAAGTGAAACTGGTGGACAAGGAACTAACAGAAGAACACAACAAATAAGAGAAGCCGTATGGATCAGAAAGGCCAGGGCACAAATCAATAGAGAGAGGGGAGTTACGAACTGACTATCTCACATGTATGATGACGTAATATGTCACATGTACTGAGGAAGTTGGTGTCACATAGACGAAAGGTTCTATAAGGTAAATTCACATACTGGATTTGTTTAAAAGAACTAATTTGCACGTTGTGACCATTGTTCATGGACCATTGTGGCCATTGTTCTTGGACCATTGTGGCCATTGTTCTTGGATCATTTCAGCCATTACTCATGGATCATTGTGACCAAGGTACATGGATCATTGTTATCATAATTCATGGGTCATTGTGACAATTATTTATGGATCATTGTTGCCATTGTTCATGCATCCTTCTGACTATTGTACATGGATCATTGTGACTATTGTTCATGGATCATTATATATTTCATTCACAGATTATCAATAACATTGCTTTTAATCATGGATCAGTGTGGCCATATATCATTGTGACCATTTATCATGGATCATTGTGGCCATGGATCTTGGATCACTGACCATGGATCACAGACCATGGATCACTGTGACTATGGATCATAGATCACTGTGATCATGAATCACTGTGATAATTGATTATGGATCACTGACTATGGATCGTTGTTCTACTTGTAGGAAGACAGTAGTGGAGTGACTCCGACTGGGAGTGGAGCCGGCTCCAGCAACTCTGGCGTGAGTCGCGCCATCCAGGAGGTGGTGCACCAGTACTGCCGCGACTGTAAGAACACTTTCGAGGAACTCAGCAAGATCATCCAGGTAACACCTCTCTCTCTCTTTCTCCCTCCCTCTCTCCCTCTCCCCCCTCTCCCTCTCTCTCTATCTCTCCCCTTTCCCTCTCTCCCCCTCTCCCTCTACCTCTCTCCTACCTATCACCCTCTACCTCTCCCTCTTTCTCCCTCTCTTCCTCTCTCCCTCTACCTCTCCCTACCTCTTTCTCACTCTCTTCCTATCTCCCTCTACCTCTCTCCGTCTCCCTACCTCTCTCCCACTTTCTCACTCTCTTCCTATCTCCCTCTACCTCTCTCCCTCTCCCTCGCTTTCTTTATCTCTCTCCCTCTCTCCCTCTCTCTCTCTACCCCTCTCCCTCTCTCCCTCCATCAACACCAGGACAAGCCCATGGGACACTTGGTGGTGTGGCACGGAAATGGTGTCCTCAGTGATATAATATAATTTTTGGCATTTGAAAAGGGTACTTAGATTTTAAAACATATTCTATTTAATGATGAATTTTTCATATGAGCTTATTATCTTAGGAAATGCTATTCGTATGTAATGTATGAAGTATTGTTGTAGTAAACTAGTGATTGTCAGTTATTCAGAAAAAGCAACGTGCCTTGTAAAATGGTTACTTTCATGTGTAATTTTGTTCAAATTTCTATGATTTTGTTCATTTCTTTTTCCAATTTGCAGATGACATAATTGGACATAGATATTTTACGTTTTGGACCGATACTGTTAACATATCATCATTTCAATGGTTACACACTTGAAAATCATCTGAGGGAAGAGGGTGGGGGGTTGAGGCCAGATGAAAGTAATTTCATCTGATATCAGACATCAACGTTCTGACATGATCGCTAAAGAGAGCACTATATATGAGAGTATGCTGCACCGGCACGATGCGGCATACGTATTTTTGTGCGGGCAACAATGCAGACAAGTGATGATTGGCCCAGTGGATTATTCTAATTATATGCTAATTCAACTTAGCCGTGGGCACAAAGGACCAATCAGCGCATAGTAGTAGCGAGCAGTTGTAGCGCGTGCTAGAAGTCGGCCACTTTGGTTCGAGAGAGCAAACTATTCGGTCGAGAGTTTTGCGTCCCTCCCATCCCGCCCACTTCTGTAGAGTTTAGCATTAATAACACATGTGCATCATTAGTGGAAGAGGGGTCGTCAGCATATCTCAATGCTTTCCCCATTTTCTTAGTTCAGGTGGACAATGTGTTCACGGGGTTTTGATGCGGAGACAGCTCGCTTCTCTTCCACTGATGATTTTAGTTAGGTAGGACAGGCATAATCGTCCCCACTTTTAAGGTTTAGCCTCAGTTATATATAGTGTAATGCGTCAGCGGGTAGTGTTGGTTTTAGATTTGGTGTGGTTGACTGGTGTGCTTGGCTAGTATTATACTGTGCAGTAGGTCTATGGTGATTTTAGCAGTAATGACATTGTTTGATATATGATATCATGTATACCAATACTGCTTGTTTTATGTGCCGAAATGTGGGCTCGGTCAACCTGAGGTACAGGAGACTAGCATGGGCTCAGTCACAGGCCTGGCCTTGGGATGTCGAGCCCACATTTCTCTCTTATCACGTTAATAAATAAACGTCATTCATTTGGCCTTTTTTCATCACTATATTGGACTCTGTGTTGTTGCTTGCATAAAAATATTTGTGACTGATTGATCTGTATGTGATTTTGTCTTGCCAGAAAATCATCGCTTCCCGCAAGGAACTTGTTGAGTACAATCGTCAACAACAGGAGGCAGCAGCGTCTGCAGCCGCTGCCCTTCCCGGGTCATCCCCCGGAACCCCAGTGGTGACCCCTCGCACTAGCGAGGTCTTTCCCAAGGTTAGGGAGGTCCTGCCATGTGACATCAAACCTCGTGAAAAGTGAGTTGACGCTGTTATTTGTTTTTGTGATATACTCATCTCTATTAAAATCAAAAAGTTGCTAAAAACACATCCCTTGCGTACACTGCTATTAGTACAGGTGATATTTTAATGACCTGAACATTTTGTTTGTTTGACTTATTTATTAATTTTACTTGTTTATTTCACATATGTAGTGGTAACCTATGTTCACTTGTATTTTAAATATATTTTTATTTTAACTTTTCAACTTATTATACATAAGTAATTAGTCTTATCTTGTTAGCGCCTTGGAGCAGTAATTTAACCTGGATACATTTTGCAGTACAAATATATACTAATAAGTTATCACATATCAATAACGTCATGTTTTCTCCAAACTGACTCATGTTTTAATGCTATAATTGAGTCAAGTCCTTGACAAAAATGTATATGTGACCACAGCAACAAAACACTACGTAAATAAAGTAAGCTGTATATATATATATGGTATAAAGACTAACAATTTTTAGTCAGTCAATGAATTTTGTTTTGTTTTAATGAATTTGTAGCATTTATTTCAAAATGGAAATATGATTACCAATCTAGAATATAACATTTCATCATTCGTGAAAATCTTTAATTTAGTAAAATTAAACGCTGTTTAAAGACTAGTCATGTGTATTCAGTCATTGACCTTTTATGAATTATAGCATTATAAACAGATTTAAAAAAGCAATTGGTTATGATTTGTATATCATGATCGGTGATGGTGTTTATAGGACTCACCACTGTTATGGCTGCGCAAGTGCCACTGTTGAACACTGTATGACGCTGATCCGAGCACTCGCCATCAACACAAACCTGAGGAGCATCATCTGTGGCCAGGTAAACTAACTCAGTTCTAGATTTAACAAGGTTTAACAAAATGCCTTTCAGCGCAAGCAACTCAGATGATAAGTGGTCAAGAAAGCCTTTGGCTTCTTGAGAGTCCGAAATGTTGTATCTATTTGTAACCCGCCTTTCTGGTATATTTCTCAGTTTTGTTTTTAAATGTATTCGTGGTGTTAGTATTTATATAACCAGTAGTTAACCTGTTCCATTCAGTTATCATCCTCTGTAAGAATTAATACTTAACAAGATTTAACAAGATTGCCCTCCCACAGAGAATTAACTCTAGATGGCAGGTGAACAACGAAGCCTTTTGGTTTATCAAAAGTCCAACCCTTTTTATTTACGTGTATCCCGCCCTTCTGAGGTATGTGTCGATTATATTATGTGTCGATTTTCATTTGCAAAATGTTGTTCATTTTTCAAAAATTGTAATAAGAATTTCACTAAAACCAACTTTGTACAATTTGTATGCACATTATTAATAAAATAACAGATACTGATTTACGATATTGATTCCATGCGCAACAGTTTCTTTAGATTTTTGTTAAAACGGCATGTTTCAATTTCCACTGGGTATAAACTGGTTGGACGAGTATATGCACCTGTTATTTCATACAATTATGATATTGATATTTCTGCAGGGTTTGATCCGTGAGTTGTTGGACTACAACCTGCGGCGTGGCACGACCCAGGTGCGCACTGACGTGAGACGCCTGCTGTGTCTGCTCACCCGAGACAACGTCAACGCCACCACCGAACTCAACACCCTCCTCACGCAGAGGATTGTCACCGCCATCCAGGGTCACCTCTCCAACCCAGACTTTGTAAGTCCTCATTTCTCACCATGAATAAAAATTTATATGATGTTTATCATAAAAATTTGAATTTTTAATGTCATCTAAAATCTCATTTTATCAAAACAAAATGAAATTTTTTCAGCTAAACTCAATCTATGAAAAGCTACATTGTTTGTCATTATAAATTAGTAATTTTTTTATTGTAATTTTCCTCTATAAGGCCAACATAGCCAGTTTCATGGCAAGAGAAATGTTGTACTATTGTTATATTCTCATTACGAAACCACTTCTAGGATATCTATCGGTGAAAGTGTGGTATTTAATTTGTTGCAAAAATCACAATTCACACATTCATGTATGTTTAGTGTTAAATTGTACATTTCTGATGTAAGACAGGTATGTCCTGTCTTTGGTGCACACATTCCTGTTCATTTCAGGACACGTCTGTGAGACAGGAGATGTTGTTGATGGCAGCGACGGTGGAGAGAGAAGACTCTTGCTGGGAGCTCCGCGTCCGATGTGGTCAGTACAATCCATATATGCAACCACACATTCATTCACATGCATGCACACTTGCATGCTTGCACACACACACACATTCATACGCACGCACGCACACACACATGCATGTACACACACATTGGCACACAAACACACATTGGCACATGCATTTGTGCACGCACGCACGTGCACACACACACATGCGCTCACACACCACATTCAGGCATGAATCTTCCATTAGATTTTAACTGATGAGATCATATGGCTTCCAGAGAGTGACAAACTTAGTTATTCTGATTCTTTAGAAGAGAATCTACTATACACCATAGTTGTTATGGTCTCATAAGTTGGCAGTCTAAAAACACGTTATGCATTTAGTACTAGTCCAACCCTCCCCCTCAACACATAGTGTGGGAAAGAGTTTTATGATCCAAAAATAGCTATTAGCATCAATTTACATATGTTTCACCCGCTAGGCATGTGTGTAATGTATTTTGGGACTTTTAAAGACCCCTAATTGTGTTTGGTGATGTTTCAGTGATGCATCTATTCCTACTAAGCATGAAGATGCAGAGTCCAGTGGTCCTGGACAACGTCTCACAACCCTGTCTTGAGATACTCTACCACATCATCAAGCCAGAGGCTCCCACCAGCAAGAAACACAAGGTAAGGAGCACTTCCTACTGCTCAGTTGAACACTACCGTATTGACTTTTCTGGGAAGTATTCAGCCTCGTTGGAATCATTTTGCGACGACTACTCGTACACATAAATCCACCACTGTCTATAGCCAGGTACTCATTCATACAGCTCGGTGAACTGGAGTAAAGTGGAGTGAACGAAGTTGCCTAAGGTTCGAAAAGGCAACGATACAATTCAAATCTGGACTATGTCTATTCAGAGTCCGATGCTATGATCACTATGCTACTGTACCCACAGCTATTTTTAATGAACTGATATGTTTTAGATCAGCGGTTCCCAAACAGGGGTACGGGGGTACGTGAAGGGTTGGCTGAAAGTAAGGTTTTTGCCATCTCGTCTGCTACTCGTGTTCATGTTTTGCACCAAAGATGGAGACCTCAAGGGAGAGTTCTTATCGGACCGTTCTATCATTCCTTGGAATTAACTAAGACAGGCGAAGGCGTCTTCTGATAGGCTTCCAAATGTTCTGAGGCCAAGGGATTATCGTGGAACAATGTACGCACGTCACGTGTGTGTGGTTTTTTTTACTGCTTTGAGTGAGTTAGAAGTGGTCAGTATTTTTATGGTTACTAACATTTTTTGAAAATTTTCTTGGCACAGTTTTCACTTTCAACATAGTACATTCTTTATTTACTGACATCAGTGAATCACATATATAATGTTTAAATCACTAGACACATAAACACTTCCATTTACCACTGAATTCAGTTTACACTCTTATACTGGTCACACTTACCTGTTTTTCCTGAGTAAATGAAGGAGGTGGTATGTTTCACCATTTAAAAATACTCCATTGCATGATCGATTCGCACTTGCATCAGAAGTAGCCCCGCCAGATAAAAGAGCATGTCTTGATTATGTTGTCAAGATGGCAAATGCCTCTAAATCCAGCACTCTCAATACTCGACACTTGCTTTTGCCAAGAGTTTCATGCGGACCAAGAGACACAGGTCTTCTCACAACACGGTCTATTGACTCTCTTGGAGAATCTGGTGCTAAAGAGAAATTGCTTAATAATGAGATCACCAAATTGTTTCATCACATCTGTAAGAAATATTCTCGAAAATTTGTTGATAAACTATAGGGAAAAGGCTGAGTATTGAAGCTGGCTTACTTAAAGTAACGCTGGAGTTGTGGGAGGGCAACGTCAGCTACGGAAACCTCAACATGTCTGATCATCTCAACGCATTATTTGATGGTGAAGAAACTGTGAAAGGAAACACATGACAAATTGTGTAGATGTACCTGTCGTTAATGACAAACAGAATTCTAAACTAACTTCCCGTGCAAAAGACGGAAATTTGCTCTGAGATTCGTCCAGTATCCTAAGCAGACAGCATCCAAGTTAGCAGGACTTTTTGGAGTTTGTGATTGATTATACTGTTTCCTGGCCAAGTTCGCATCAAAGATGGACGTGTCATATCCAACTCTGTACGATGTCCTCATGAGGGCATTGTTGATTTTCCGTCCACCTATTTATTCATGTTCATGTAGGAAGACTTTAAAAGTCACAGAAAAAGGGGAAGGCAACAGATTAGACAGGACTTTGGAATCCCGCTTTTAACACAGAGCATTGTGCTGAAGACAGGAGAAGATAGAAGGATGTGACATCCAGGATGAGAGCGAGGGGTCAAATTGGCCTAGGCATTTAAATCAAGTAAGTGACAATGTGTTGTGTCTGTTGTCCCTCACAAGGTTGTGTGTTTGTTGCAGGATAAGTTGGTTGACAGTCTGAGTTCTGTCAAGGCCAATGGCTCCCACCTGCATGTGACAGCTGAGTCATGGCTGACTGGTGACGTCAACGCGTCCTTCACGGTGTGGCGCAAGAACATGCCACAGAAAGGTGAGAGTCGATGTATTACACGTCCGTTAACATGATCTAAAGGGAGGCAGTCTCTTCCTAGTCATTTATTATGTTCTTAAGACTATACTAATTATGTTGAAGGTATACTGCCTGCTGAATTGTGTTTAGTTAACCCGTAATTTCATTGGCAGTTTGGAAGGTACGCCCCCGGAGCATGTTGAAATGGTAAATAAAAACATCCAGTTTCAAAACAAGCTTTATTGGCAATATGACCAAGTTGGGCTGAGTTGACTTCTATACCATTTGATGTTCAACAATGTCCCATTTTCCCATGATCAACACAGCATACTTCCTGTTTACTACGCCTGATAATTCCGGGTAGATTAAATTACTGGCTCCCTTTAGCAACCTAAAATGGTAAGCTCTAGATGAAAAGTTGACAAGGAGACCATTGGCTTATCAAGAGTCCAAAATATAAATGTATCCTTATCCCACCATTATCAGGTAATGGTTAGTTTGTTTTTAAAACATATAAACATTTGTTTGATTGTCTGTGATTGTAATTTGTTTATATAAAGTGTGTGTAAGTCTCCAGTGATTGTTTACTATTTTAATATTATTTTAAGATATTGTTACATCTCTGAGGTTGCTCTCGTGCACTTTACATACATATAATCGTAACTTAAAATTACAGTAAAAACCTATTCAGAGAGTCACGTTTGAGATAATTTTGGTGTACTGAATTTAGCTGTTTATAATCCATATGTCAATGTATTAAGTTTGAGGTTTGACGTGTTATGTTTGCAGCTTTGGAGTTTGTGAGTAAGAAGCGCAAGGAGGAACGAGTGAAGGAAGAGAAGACGAAGGAGGAGAAAGGTCGGGAGTTGGACAGAGATTTGTGTCGACGCGTGACTCACATCAAGTACCTGATGGAGAAGTATGGCGGTCGTTGGAAGGGAAAGATGACCAAGGGTGAGGACATACTTACCATATTGTCGCCAATAAACACTTGCTGCCTAAAATACATACACCCTGTTTCATAGAAGTTCAAGCAAGAATGAAAACACATTTTCAATAATAAACATCCGCATTGAAAATGTTATATATGGTAATGGCACCAGTGGCGCCCCTAGGAGATACTTTGTAGATAAAATTCATTGTCATTGTACTTTTATTCATAAGATGGCACTACATTTCTTTGTTTTTGCTCGCTGGAAACGAAAGATGAGCAAGAGTGAGAATACACTGTAGGGAGAGGGAGAGGATAGGGTGAAGGAGAGAGAAACAGGCAGAGAGATGGGAGGGAGAGAGGGGGAATAAGGAGAAAGAAAAGATACTGAAAGGGAATGAGAGCGATGGAAGGAGACTGGGAGATATGGGTAGAGAGGGAAAGAGTGTCGGAAAGAGTGAGAGATTGAGACACAGATGGGCGGGAGGTGGAGGGTGATAGTGAGAAAGAAATAGTGCAAGAGAAGGAGAGAGGGGGGGAAACAAAGAGGAGGGAGAGCGTGAGAGGGAGAGAGGACACGAGAGAAAGAGAGCGCGCGAGAGAGAGCGTGTGAGAGAGAGCACAGTATGCGAGCGAGAGTGCGCGCGAGAGAGAGCATGTGAGAGAGAGAGAGAGCGCAAGAGAGAGGAAGAGAGAGAGAGAGAGAGGGAGAGAGAAGGAGGGAGCAAAGGGGGTAGGCCGAGGAAGATACAGTCGCGCCTCGTTATAACATGCCCCGTTATAACGCGGATTCGGTTATAACGCGGTCGGTCGTGGACCCCGAATTTCTGCCGCCAGGGGGCAAATGGGCGCTATGACAAACTATATTAACACAGTAATAACTGACAATTGTTTTGTGTGAAGTTATCCCCGTCTTTGTCCACGACGTGTATATTGAAAGACTAGTTGGCGGATAATAAATTTAACGTTGACATACAACTGCAACGAATCAAGTGTGAGGCACGTCACTACTTTGGTGTTGTTTATTCTGCACTGCCAATACTATCAAAGGTATAAGTTTCTTTGATTATAATTATGGTCAATTTTAACTTTAGGAACAGTAAATGTGGAGTGAGGTATTGTTTGTTTTGTGCCGACATCAAACGAATCGTTTCCAATCTGCTAGTCATGCTCATGGCTTCCGCGGATCGCAAGTTCGCCTGGTTTTGGCACCGGGCAGCTTGTAAAGTGCAGTTGAAATTCACAAATACGCCTTGCTTATGAATGGGTTAAATACGTTTTAATACAGCTTAGCAGGCAAGATCAGTAAGCTAACATTGCGTAACAAATAATTAGCTTTTCGCTGCGATGAACGCAGAGCTACTGCCTGTACTGGTGCGCCAAAATATTAATTCGTCAACCACATATGAATTGGTGAATCGTATTAGTGTTCGGCACGGTAAATGTGCTTTCTAAATTGGTATTTTGATATTTATTGAAAGACGAAGTTAAGCCAATTGTGAGCGTACTTATAGTTTTAAATCCTTAATCAACTCTAACACAGCGTTTGTCAAATAATTTGCATATTCGGCTGCTGAGAGCCAGGTCATTATTTTAGATCTTACGTCAGCGGTACCATATTATCGTTCAGTCGACCGTGGCTTGTTGGTCCGTTGTTTATTTAAAAACGGTACACAATTCATGAATTTTATTCAGTTCAACATTCAACATTGTCCAACAGTGTATGACATTTAAACGGAATACACATTGATGTTGGTTGGCAGTGTAATAAGCTTTATAAACTGCGTATAGACTGCGCGACGTGCACACTTTGGCTTCGATGGCGTTCTTCGTGCAGCAGCAGTGTCAGTCATCATTGTAGCGCCCCTGACGGCAGATGCGGGAACGCGCCACGTTTATAACGTGGATTCATTTCGTGGACCCCGACTGTATATAGAAATGTTGGTCTCTCAATAAGCCAATGGCTTCCTTGTCCACTGTGAATGGCAATCATGGTAACTCTTGCTAAACCTTGTTGACCTGTTTCAGGGAGCAGTGTGAAGCTGACCCTAGAAGACAAGAGTTGGCTACGTCGTGCCATGTTCTCCCCAGCATCCCCAGCTGCACGTGTCATCACCTGCAAGATGGTTGAAGCGATGTGCCAGGTTCCAGCTCGCAAGAAACAGATCCTCGACATGCTCACCGAGTAAGCACATAGTTCAGATAGGTCTTGTTGTAGTTTTATTTTAAAACTTCAACCGCGAAATTGCGATTCAACAATAGATTTTGATATTTTTCTGTGAGATGTCAGTCATTCATCCAAATAGCAGTACTGGTATTACATTAAGGGGAGACACGGCAGTCTGAAATACGTCAATAATTATTTTTATGACATTTTTTGTTTCTTTCAGTTTTTGACAGATTGACATATCTGCTTCACAATAAAGATCGTTTTTTAACAGTTACTCACCGCTAAGTCATTATATTAGCACTAACTTAGATGGCCCATCTAATGTGAAATGACAATAAATATTTGAATCGATGAAACATGCCAAAAGTAATCCAAGTTTATGCCTTGACAACGACCACGTTTGTTCATGATACGCCATTTTGTTTGGTATCAAAAGAACGGCCGTCTTCTTGGCTATCTTTCAGTTATGTTGATAGTCACGCCCCTTTTCTCCAAAGTTGAGTTTTCCCGCGTTGAAACCCGAGTCCAAATTTCCGATGATCTCCTTATTTAGCACATAATTATGCAAATGAGACACGGAACTGGCCGAAAGCCTCGCATTCGTGGTTTTATGACGCGTTTTTTCTCAAAACGAGGCACGCAACTACCCGATAGCAAGTTCAAGGATCATTCAACCGGTTTTATGACGCGTCTTCGTTCAAAACGAGGCAAATCAATCCCACGATGCTTTGCGTTGTCTACTTTCCTGTTTACGGAGAACAGTTTGACACTCGATAAACGGACGATATATGTTGTTAAAAAGAGAGTTTAAATGAGATGCCGCCGAAGAAATCAAAAGTTATACGCAAGCGCCTGAGTGAGTGCAATGCTGCACGTCGTTGGTCATCCGAGGAAGCCGACTTAGCAACAGTAATCGACTGCGAAAGCATATTGATTGAAGCAGACGACACTGCGACTGACACTGACAGCGTCGGGATGATCGCAACAGCTGACGCCGGAGCGACTGCACAGCTACCAGGAACGGCCCAGGCAACACCGTGTCGCACTACAGTCGTCTCGTCACGCAAAATTGTCACCATGAACGTCGTTAAATGTGACAACCCTGATGAACAGAGGGAACTGAGCAGTCGAGATTAGTGTATTGTCGATGTTGGCCAACTCAGTGAAGTGGTCGCTGATGTCTCCTGCCCTGCCTGTCACCGTGTTGGTGCATTGTCAGTGGTGAAAGATGGACTGCAGCCGATGGGATTTGCTGAATCACTCCATCTTCAGTGCACACACTGCCCATACACTGGCAGTTGTGTGTATTCTTCGCCTCGCCTGCATGATTCGAACAAGCAGAATGTTGCCTTCGAGATCAACACAGTCATGACAATGCTGACCCATGAGCTGGGCAAGGGGCATGAGGCATTACAGACGATGCAGAAGGTGCTGGGTGTCAACAATATGCATCTGAAGACATTCCAGCGACACAACCGCACATTCCAGCAGGCGTGCCAGTCAGTTGCTGACAACAGTTTGGACACTGCTGCCGAGGTGATCCGTGGGGTGTATGGAGACTTGATGGACGATGCCGGGGTCATTGATTTGACCGTGAGCTATGACGGCACATGGCAGAAACGAGGATTTACATCCCATCACGGTGTCGGTGTCGTCATTGAGGTCTAGACCGGACTTGTGGTAGACTATGAGGTCATCTCCAACTACTGCCATGCATGTTTGCTGGCAGAGAACCGATTCGGCATGGGTTCAGCAGCACTGCAAGCCTGGCAAGCTGCACATACTGGATGCGATCGAAACTTCGAAGGCGATGGAAGCCGAGGCAGCCAGGCGGATCTGGAGTCGCTCCGTGCAGACATACTCATTTCGCTACTCACAGATCCTGAGTGACGGCGACTCGAGTACGTTTGCTGCTCTGACACAGTTGGAGCCCTATGGGCCAAACCACACCATCGCCAAGCTCGACTGTGTCAACCATGCTGAGAAGAGAATGGGTACGGCACTACGGAAGGCTGCCAAATCTGCAAAGTTAGGTGGCCGTGGTGTTGGCCGTCTAACTGCACTGAAATCTACCAAGCTGCAGAGTTACTACGGCCGTGCACTTCGAGGCAATGTGGGAAATGCAGACGCAACAAAGCAGGCTGTGTGGGCAACACTGTTCCACTCGATGTCCACCAACGATGACCCATACCACCAGAGATGCCCACATGGACAGGACAGTTGGTGTGTTTTTAACAAGTCCGTAGCTCTGGGACTGCCGATGCCACTGCACGATGCCAGTACTGTGGGCACACTGCTCGACCATGATGTGGCCCAGGAACTCATCCCCATCTACCAGCGAATGACTGATGACAACCTGTTGGTGCGCATGACGACTGGTGGCACACAGAATGCGAACGAGAGCCTGAACAGCCTGATCTGGCTGTACTGCCCGAAGACACAGTTTGTGGGTCACCGGAAAGTAGTCAGTGCGGTGCAGCTGGCTGTGTGTCGCTTCAATGGTGGTGCCACTGCTACCACTGAAAGAATGCGATGTTTAGGCATTGAGCCTACTGAGATGCAGATGGCTTGCATGGTGAAGACTGACCAGTGCAGGGTGCAGAGTGCAATGAGGGCAGCGGACGACAATGTCAAGATGGTTCACAAGAATCGCCAGATAGCACAGAAACGGGCAATTGCGCAGCTCGAGGCTGGTGAAGGAGTCCAATATGGTGGTGGAGTAAAACACTCCACCACCATATTGGATATATAATAGACTGCAAACATTATCACTGGACACATTGTTTATTCCATTTTACCTTATACTGAAATGGCGTCCGTGACAGCAGACACTTCTAATGCTATTGCATTATACTGTTGAAACATGTTGATCAGAAGTGACTTTATGCTCCACACTGCCATATGGTGTACATGGATGTTGTGTTGTATATAGCAAATGTTTCAGGGTTAGTGATGATTGACTGACATGTCAAACATGTGATGATTGTATATGGACACACAGCTGTTGCTTTTGTAAAATGCCTCAGTGAAGTGGTGCTTAGGTTGATAATTATCATAAAACCTATTTCTACACATGCAAGTTTGAAGCAAGCAAGTCTATGGAGTGCTACATGCAATTATTATTCATGTTTCATGTAGGTCACAGGTCACAACCTGTGCAGAGTGGGAAACTGTCCGAATTGGTGCTTCAGCTATGATTCCTGGCATTATAATGTGTGGGGTGGCAGGTGGGGGGGGGGGGGTAAACATTTTATAATGATGTCACTTTTAATGGACTATTAATCCTATAAACATTTATGTATATTACATCTTCTTTATCTAACATGCATTTCAAAGTTGAAGAAAACAGGCTGACATGTCACGACTGTATGTGGACACATACAAGCTGCATTTGTAAAAGTGAAGTGATGCTTACTTAGGAAAATACCTCTCTGATCTCATAATTAGGTTGCTTTGCATGATAACCAATGCATATGGACTGTTACATGCTATCAATATGGAAGTTTTATGTTGGACACAAGTCACAATGTATGCAATGTGAAAACTGTCTGAATTGGTGCGTCAACCATGATTACTCCCATTATGAATTAGGGGGGGTAAGGGTAAACAATGACATAATTGTGTCACTGTTAATGAAGTATTACTCTTAGAAACAATCACATATTGTATATACATGGTAATACTATCATATTGATGCTTATTTGTAACAACTGGTGTGTGCAAGACATTAAATTACTTTGTTCATACTTTGAGTGCCGTTTTTTCAGTTATCACCTTTTTTTAAAGGAAAAATGAATAGAACTCCAAAACTAACCAAGCAATTCATACCAACTTTTTATACAGTAATAACTATCTACATTCCTGTGCATTGAAATTACGATCAGTTATTTGGATTATATACTAGAGGGGTTTGAATGTGAAAATGTTGAAAACAAAAATTAAAATTACAAAAATTGTAAAAAATAATCTGAATAACATATACAAATGGCTATGCACAGAAACTTAGAATAATTCATTATCTAAATAAAAACATTTGAATTGCATAAATTAGTATAGGGGTTTCAGTGTTCTATTCATTTAAACTTTTGCTGTTTTGACTTATTTTTTCGATTAAAACCCCCTAGCGCACTTAAATATTACAAAATAAAAATCATGAAATATCCTTAGTTTTAGTACAGTAACTTCATACAATATATAGTTGGTGAAATTTATTAGTTTAAAAAAAATAAAATTTCCGTGTCCTGTGATCCGTTAAGGCGGCGATACACGGTACGAATGTCTCGGATGAAACTGTCTGATTACCACGTAAACAATGAAATAGTATCATGTAGCAGTCCGGCCAAGTCAATTGCATCTGAGACTCAGACGAAATATTTTTAGAGCAGGTTCTATTTTTCGTACGATTCCATCGGACGTTCGGTGACATTTACCAATCAGAGAATAGCAACAAGGTTAAACTTCGACCTCCTTCAATAAAATGGTCATCGATGACTTCAGTAAAACCTCACCTTAAATATTTGTCGAGCTATATCATAAAAGATTCGCCGTGGAACGTGGCGAACCCAATTTACAATGACAGAAGCAACAATTACGGATCGTCTGAAAGTTTTCGAGGATCACGGCTAGTGACGCAAGTTTCAAAAAATGGGCCATGTGGCCCTGAAGTCCTTTGGACTAATACGTCTATATGTGACCCCGGCTGACCAAATGAGTGATAAGTCGAAAAAATTGTAACATTGTTTTCTTACATCCTTGTAAAGGTTTGGTAGGGTGCTTTACACGGTTTCAAAAATTATGACTGCTACAAAAAATTGGCGAAGTTATGGAGCATTGAACATGGTAGGGGTCAAAAAGTGAAAATGAAGAAAACGGCTGTTGAAATTATATATGCAAATGGATTGCATGGAAATATTACATGCACAACATTCAAATGTGGCACACAGTATGTAATATGTATGTTATGTTGCAATGATACACTGGAAGTACAAATGTGCTGCTACAAAGACTTATCAAGTTATGCCAGATTATGTCTTTGTGTAAAACTAAGAGGACAGATTATTTGAGAGCAAAAGGTAGACTCACTGTTTGACACAGTTTAAAACCTACAGGCAACTGTCCAATTTAATAGGGGTCTAGTGGCTTAATGCTGTCTGTTGACACAAGCTTCTGCCAGTGACCAATTACAGATTAGTCACAGTTTCCATCAAATAATAGCAGGCAGAGAATCTTAGCTCCACAGCTGGGTGTAATACACAACAAGTTATAAATATAGCTATTCTGAGGTAGACAATTAATTTTAGTTAGCAAATTTAGCATTTTAGGGGACCTTTGGTGCCCTTCGAATGAATCAATCAAATAAAGATTTATTGTGTATAGTGGCACTACCACATGAAATGTCTATGAAAAATTAAAGAAAAAGTTACTGAAAAGTTTTTGAAAAAATAAAAATGGGTCAGCTGGACGGTGATAGACCGTTTGAAATTGAAGCCTTTGTAAAACTTTTGTCTCGACTTCACCGAAGGCGGTGTCCTGCTGTCAGAACTTCCAAGGTGTTACTCACCTAACTTACAAATATATAGGGAGCTAATGGAGAGGCCCATCATAATCCATAGCACTACAAAATGAAGTATCTGAAAGTCACACTTCATATACTGAGTGACACATCTCGTACTGTCTCTCACTGTCGCAATGTCCAATAGTTTCCTATCACAACCCTCGTGTACAATATACCAAAGCTATATATCCAACACCACAACATATGTATTATCATTGGATAGGTAATTGAATAATCTTTCAGATGAATGCAACTGGTAGCAGCAGAAAATGAAGCATACAAAAGTTACACCGCAAACAATGACATGCATTCTCAAAATGTGATTCATTCAAAAATTAGTGCTATATAATAGCAGTTTGTCAAAATGTAAACAAACTCAAAGACAGTTGCAGCTTACTGTCCACCAAGCAGTAGCAGAACAGTGTTATAATAATAATAATCCACAAGTAAGTGGCAGTGATCTTCCTTTTATCATTCATGTGATGTTTATTGTGAGCAGGGCGGATAAATGGTTATCATACGTAGACAGGTACAGAAAGAAACTAAAATTTCCTATAAAAAGAACCACATACCTAAACAAAGCAAATGTAATAGGTGAAGAACAGGCAGTGTTCAGATAGGGGTACTGGTTGAATTGTATTTGTCTTGACACAAAAGGCTTTATTGTGCCTTAACTATGTCAACTCTTCTAATGGTTGACATTTGGTTGTTTCAGGTGTCAACTATATTGTGAATCTGTAATTATTAGTCTATATTGATACCATTGATTTACACAGTACCATGTCTACACAAAGCATGGCAAGCGTAAACAGAAAAGTAGAATGCATTTGATATAAATAAAGTGTAGGATATTTCACTCTATGGACTAATACGTCTATATGTGACCCCAGCTGACCAAATGAGTGATAAGTCGGAAAAATTGCTGGGTGTAATACACAACCAGAGCCACCACTGATTAAGTAGATTAGCTCAATGCACCAACTAAGACAATACACAACACTGTGAGTGACAGTGTCCAGAGTGAGGCCTAAGCAGAATAGATCAATTAAACCTGCCATGTGGGTGACATTCTGCACAAGTGTTCATTAATCCTTAGTGATTGTTCAGAACACCAGACTGACCACATACCTAAACAAAGCGAATATAATAGGTGAAGAACAGGCAGTGTTCAAATAGGGGTATTGGTTGAATTGTATTTGTCTCGACGCAAAAGGCTTTATTGTGCCTTCATCGATTCTAAGAAAGCATTATATTTAGTAGACCGGTCCTCCCTGTGGTCTAAGATAATTTCATGCGGTATTAATGGTATTGTGTTGAAAGTTGTATACAACATATACAAAAATGCTAAATCATGTATAAATCAGGGCCAGGCTGTGTCAGCCTTCTTCTCATGTGATGGCAAGGAGAAAACTTGTGTCCTTTGTTATTTGCTATTTACCTTAATCATTTTGAACACTGTTAGTCACAATTATAACGGACTTGACATGGCAGCTGGTGAAATTTACAACAACCTTAGGGATGATGATGTAGAAAATGTATGTTCTACTATATGCTGATGACATTAGAATGATTCAATCAAATACATATTTCTTGCTTGTGTATAGCAGAACTATGTCAACTCTTCTAATGGTTGACATTTGGTTGTTTCAGGTGTCAACTATATTGTGAATCTGTAATTATTAGTCTATATTGATACAATTGATTTACACAGTACCATGTCTACACAAGGCATGGCAAGCGTAAACAGAACAGTAGAATGCATTTGATATCAATAAAATGTAGGATATTTCACTCTATAGTTGTCCAGAATATTAATTTTCTATGTTTGTCACCTACAGGTTTCTAAAGACAATACATCTTTAACCAATAGACACCACAATCACACCATTTTATAATAATTAAATGAACATCAAAATAAACACAACTTGCAATTATAGAAAATCAATAGTTTTGAAGATACAGTTTAAAAGTGTTAGGCAACTGTTCAGTCTAACAGGAGACAAGACACCACAGTCACACCATTTTATAATAATTAAATGAACATCAAAATAAACACAACTTGCAATTATAGAAAATCAATAGTTTTGAAGATACAGTTTAAAAGTGTTAGGCAACTGTTCAGTCTAACAGGGATCAAGTGTGTCTATTCTGCCTGGGTGCTGTGACAAATGAAAGATTAGTCAAGGTCTCAATGGACTAGGCTGTAGAGACTTTGACTTTGTGGCACAATACACAACATCTATTGTTGGGGGGTGGGTGGTCTCAAGGGCCCTTCTCAAAATCACATCACTAGATAATATAAAACTTGTGCACTTTGGGGGCCCCTTAGGTGCCCTTAGAATGATTCAATCAAATACAGATTTCTTGTATATAGTGGCAGCATCCTAAGATACATCTATGCAAAATTAAAAAAAAAGTTGCTGAACAGTTTTTGAAAAAATAGGCAAAATGTTACATTTAGCCAGTTTTGGGGTCCTTGGAGGCCCTAGGCCCTAGGGAGCCCTTAAAATTATTCAATCAAATACAGATTTCTCGTGCATAGTGGCAGTGCCCTAAGATATGTCTATGCAAAATTAGAGAAAAAGTTGCTGAACGGTTTCTGAGATACGGCAGATGGCAATAGTCCCTTGGACCTTCGGCCAAAGGACTAAAAAGGGTTGGACTCTCAATAAGCCAAAAGGCTTCCTTGTCCACCTGCCATCTAGAGTTAATTCTCTGGGTGGCAATATTGTTAAATCTGGCTAAACACAGACAGGCAAACCCTGCAGGCTTACCGCATGCAAGCTCAAAGAAGGGGATCAACACTGTGCATTGCCAAACTCTGGTTTGCATCAAACAGATAATACAGAGAACCCAACCCAAATTGTGTACACATTTTAGAAAGCTGTCCCAGAAATCAGTGTTGTGAAGTCTCGAAATGGGAAAGCATGCTATCTCGATGACTTGGACGATGAAGAGTTTGATGAACATTCTTTTGGGGACCTCGAGACTGCATAGAGAATATGCAAGAAGGAACTGAAGAGATCTCGCAGAGAATTTGCAAAGGTGGAATCTCCTGAACTTGTGCTAGATGAAGATGAGGAAGATAAAATAAATGTTCAACTTGATGAAAACACACGTCTGCAGTAGCAATTATAACATCTGTGATGAAAACATGTGCCTGCAGTAGCAATGATAACATCTGCAATGAAAACATGTGCCTGCAGTAGCAATGATAACATCTGTAATGAAAACATGTGCCTGCAGTAGCAATGATAACATCTGTGATGAAAACATGTGCCTGCAGTAGCAATGATAACATCTGCAATGAAAACATGTGCCTGCAGTAGCAATGATAACATCTGTAATGAAAACATGTGCCTGCAGTAGCAATGATAACATCTGTAATGAAAACATGTGCCTGCCTTAGCAATGATAACATCTGTGATGAAAACATGTGCCTGCAGTAGCAATGATAACATCTGTGATGAAAACATGTGCCTGCAGTAGCAATGATAACATCTGTGATGAAAACATGTGCCTGCAGTAGCAATGATAACATCTGTGATGAAAACATGTGCCTGCAGTAGCAATGATAACATATGTGATGAAAACATGTGCCTGCAGTAGCAATGATAACATCTGTAATGAAAACATGTGCCTGCAGTAGCAATGATAACATCTGTAATGAAAACGTGCCTGCCTTAGCAATGATAACATCTGTGATGAAAACATGTGCCTGCAGTAGCAATGATAACATCTGTGATGAAAACATGTGCCTGCAGTAGCAATGATAACATCTGTGATGAAAACATGTGCCTGCAGTAGCAATGATAACATCTGTGATGCTGCCCATTTTTGTGAAGTCATTTTCTGTCTATAGATTGAATTTTGCCAAGACTCTTATAATTATTAATGCTTGATGATACCAGTGATACTATCATCTTTGATTTGTTTTTGTATATAGTCTGTTTTCTTTGCTTGGTATTGGGCTGGTTTCTTCTGGGCTCATCTATTATAAAATGTGATTGCAAACATAATTGTGTTCTTTGGGCAATAAAGATTATTATTACTATTAATAAATGAAAAACCATTGTACATTTAGAATCTGTGGTCATAAATATTTGCGGAGATATTCTTGTATTACTTATTGTATTGTAACTTACTTTTGAAATTATACTGGGTTATACTGAATCTGATTAAATTATTATCACCCTTTAGGTGGGAATTTTTACCTGTCTAGAAATACATCATTCAGACTTTGTGATTTACTGTGAACCTGCCTTAGGGGACACCTGCCCGCAGTAAAAACCTGTCTACAAGGGACACTTAAAAGTTCCAAATGACTAGTTTGCAATGTCCACTACCAGTCGCTAGCAGCAATCTGGCTATAAAGAACACATTGTGCAGTGTTGAAGATGTCCAATATGGACAGGTTTTACTGCACTCTGAATCTGCATTATGACGTATTTACAGTGGAAACATATTTTGCTTGTAGAAACATCAAACGGGAAGAAACAAGACATGAAGACAGTGAAAGGTGGCAAAGAGGAGGAGGAGAAACGTTGTTATCCGATTATTATTGCCAAGTCAGTTTTTGAAGGCATAACATTGTGTGATTTGTGATTAGATCCACCTAAATGTGTATATCTTTTTAATAAAAAATGTGTACTGAACATACAAGTGATTTTGTTTGCCTTCTTGTTTTCAGGAAAGGTGATCATGATCAAGATTACAATCAACATCATGCAGTATATCTTGCATGAAGACTTTGCGTCATCGATTCAAGCCACAAGGATTGGTTTTACTGTGAACAGTTATTTATGTATTGTATGTTAAAAATAAAGTAATATAACATTATTTTTGAAGCTGTGGATTATGTATGTTTCTGTAAACGTTTCTAGCATTAACATGACTTTGTAATATTAAACTGTTATTGTATGAATTCTCGTGATAAGGATCACACTGGAACTTACATATATATATATAATGTTCCTTGTGTCAATGATTGTACAGTATAGTTCATGCCAGAATAGGTGTTTCACAGTGGTTCCTCTTAACTAAGCGGATGTTCGTTAAATTAGGCATCCTAACAGTCATGGTGGGAGTCCATTGTTTCTACCACTTTGATGCAGACTACCTGGTAATGTGTTGAAGGATGAATGAAAGTGTCAGTTCATGTGTAAAACTGGGTCAGTCCATGTGATACTTCATTCTGTGATATGTTGTGCATCAAGGATTTTTTTCTCCTTTATTATTTCCCATTAATATTTTATTTCATACTGGGATATTCTTTTGGGGACCTCGAGACTGCAAAGAGAATATGCAAGAAGGAACTGAAGAGATCTCGCAGAGAATTTGCAAAGGTGGAATCTCCTGACCTTGTGCTAGATGAAGATGAGGAAGATAAAATAAATAAATGGACAAGTGATTTTTGGCCCGGACAAGTAAAATGACTCTACATGGTTATCTGGTGGACAAGTCAAAATTTACAGTAAATAGCGCAGCGTGCAGCATTAGAAACTTTTTATTTGAGGAAATTCAAACGTAAATGAA
>CM034540.1:55993459-56087467 GCA_020002185.1 Paraescarpia echinospica
TATCTCCCATTAGTTGCATTCGATATAATTATTCTGAAAACGAGCCCAAGCTCAGCGAAACCTAATCGACTTGTAGGCCCATTCGCATTCGTTGTTTTGAATAAAATTCGATTCATGTGGAACCGTAAGACAACTGCTTGTTCCTCTATGATGACTAGTGTTTGTATTACATCGGAATATTGCACACTAACTCATTCTGACGCACGTTTCGACCCAAAAGCTATATTGGTAAACATGCTCTGAATGCATGGAAAGAGTCGGCCTGATGAGAGTGTGTGTCATAAGTGTCGTCACGATACCACGTGATCGCCTAGCTCATTAAAATTTTATTTTCCGCGGAAATCGCTTCACAGACGGGCTTAAAATCGCATTTATGCTACAAATGTATTTTTCTGTATTTGTTTAATGTTGTCAAATGTTACATACAATGTTAAACTTTGTGAACACATGGAAAAAAGATTTTGGCTAATGCCTTATTTATATTTCCTTTAATCTACATTTGTTCAACCGCTGTGAGGTTATTCAACAGCTGAGTAAGTTCATTTGTCCACCACTGCTTTTAGATCGATCTGCGCTTATTCCTGAGCACTGAGTGGTTTACATGGACCACTTTCTGGAGTTTATCTTCCATCACCGTCATGTTCGCAGAAATTGTCGTATGCATTGTTCATATTTTGTTGCGTTAAATCAGATCTGTGTATTAACTGAATGAGAGTAGCACAATGCTCTCGTGTTGTGGTGTCCCCGAGAAATGAATGGTCAATGCTTTCTAATTTGTATCTCGTTGTACACGGGATTTCTGGGTTCGGGTCTGTATATCGTAGCTTTCTGAGCAATCCAGGATATCGAGTGATCTGAGATGGCCTTGTGTGGGTCAATAATTGATATACACCCAGAGTCATTAAATGTCTTTCGAGCCGATGTTACTCTAAAGTCGTTAAACGACGCCAAGCGTTCATGCGGTACAAGGCAATAGTCCACGTAGGTAAGTATGTTTGTCTGCAATATGTATGCATGTTTGTATGTGTGTAAGTGTGTATGTGTGTATGTGTGTATGTGTGTATGTGTGTATGTGAGTATGTGTGTATGTGTGTATGTGTGTAAGTGTGTAAGTGTGTATGGTTGTGTATATATATATATACACATTAAGTGGTTAAATTAAGTCGTTTTAAGTGGTTCTTGCGGGCATCAGCAAGAAAGAGTTCATGAGCAGCATTACGGAAGTGATTAGGCTGCGTAGTAATATCAGGCCTAGCTAGGCGCCATCTTTGTTTACATTTGTTGAAGACAAAGGAAACAAGTCAGTTCGATCACCATCGCAACGATTAAAGTTTACTAAACGATTTGTTTTTATGGTGTAACAAACTATTATTGCAAGTTGATTCTATTACTTGTGGTAGACATGTCAGACGTTGTTCTTGACGGACATAGCTTTTTACGTCGGCTTAACGACAGTTTGACAGGCCCTTGGTTCAACTTTGGACTAATTCCATCTGAATTGCAGACTCACTTTGCGGCCCTTGGGGGCTCACGGTCCGGTTTTTATTCCAACGCCAAGTTACTGACAAGATAGCTCAGGTTCATCCGTCGGCCGTTCTTATACAAATTGGCGAAAATTACCTAGACCCTATCACTTTGGACTACACGGTAACGACCTTAGCGAGGGATTATTTTTCTGTAGCCCAATGGCTGATTGGAGGATGCTCCTTCAGACAAGTGGATATTATGCAACTTTTGCCTCGGCTGAAAACACGTCACATTCCACTTCCCGTGTATATAGGCGAGCGGCAAATTCCCCAAAAGTACTTTATTATAGGAGTTTAAATGCTCCCCATACACACATCCAAACGTTATATCGTTTGAAACCTGTACATGTCCCCTTCACAAAGAGGCCTGTCAGAGAGCTGCCAAGTTGTGCAGTAAGCGTGAATCAGAGGTCAAACAAGGTCACCATCAACTGATGAATTTTCGAAATTGTGCGCTTTCGCAATCATGTTAACATTACAATAGACGCATATCTACTTTAGTTAATTACAAGATAGCCAAGTCATATATTTTTGGAAAGCTAAGCTAATTGTCTCCCCGTCAAACTGAGGTACGTTATGGAGGTGTTACGTACGAGTGGAGCTAAGGTCAAGCAAGGTCACCGTGAAATGACAATGGCATTTCAAAAAAGTGGAATATTCATCATTTCACAATGACCTTGTTTGACCTTAACTCGACTCATACCATATCAGGTAACACCTCCATATCGTACCTCAATTTGACTGAGAGACATTAATCTTTCCAAAAATATATTACTTTGCTATCTCGTTATTAAGTAAAATAGATATGCGATCATTACAATGTTAAAACGATTGCGGAAGCGCACAATTTCGAAAATCATCATTTGACGGTGACCTTGTTTGAACTTTTGATTCACGCTTACTGCACCACCTGACAGCTCTACGACAGGCCTCGTTGGAACGGGGAGATGTAGAGCTTTCAAACGATATAACATTTGGGTGTGTGTATGGGGGTATTTAAATCGGTCCGATAGGTGGTTCTACCGCTCACCTAGTAGCCGTGTTATTGACCAGGTCAATGGCGAACTAAAGTTATTCTGTGGCGCCAACACAAACTGTTTCTTCTGGCGTCATAAAGGTTTGACAAATTATATAGCCGAATCCATGTGCCGCGACGGCGTCCATCTAAACAGCGCTGGTATGCGCAAGTATATTTACTCTGTGCGCGGCGCGGCATAGTGCGCTTCTTTGGATACGACTTGAATTAAATCGCTGCTCGAGTATAAACTCGACTCGACTGTAAAGCTATCCGAAGTGTCTAAGTTCGGATATACGACATAGTTTGGATACACCACATAGTTTGTTAATTTACATTGGCTACAATTGTTTAAGGGTTATTAAGCCTGATAGGTGGTTTGTTTACGTCTGGAATGGAATGCATGATGACATTGGGAGTGTCACTCTAGTAATAGGACTACAAGGTCCCCTTTTGTATTTACTGTTGCGTCACGCTGGGTGACAGCATCATGTAATATTATATCAATTCTATTATATAAATCAATTAATCGGATAAAGTATCCTGGTCTTTAGGATGCATCTCTGCTATGCATGTGTAAGGAGATCAATGTAATATAGTCTTTATAATATGGTCTAATATAACTAGTACGGGTTTAATTATAACAGGCCAATTACATTGGGTCATTAAATAAATATCACCTGGCTGAGCAACAGCTTGATTCAGGAAAAAATGGCAGTCGTACCGGGGATAGGATCACCCGGCTGAGCAATGGTTTGATTCAAGGAATGTACATGCCAGTTGTACTGGGGATGTGACCACCCGGCTGAGCAACAGCTTGAGTCAGGGGGAAATGGCAGTTGCACCGGTGATAGGATCACCCGGCTGAGCAATGGTTTGATTCAAGGAATGAACATGCCTGTTGTACCGGGGATTTGACCATCCGGCTGAGCAACAGTATCTTGAAAGTGTCAGATATTGTTGAATTACGAACTGCACTTATTATGTACAAGGCAAATAGCAATTTGCTACCAGTGAACATACAAAAGTTGTTTACTTTGTACAGTCCTGTCTATGCAACTAGACAAAGCCCAACTTTTAAATAAAATTTTGCACACACCAATTTAAAGAGAATGTGTATTTCGTGTAAAGGTGTAACACTATGGAATTCTCTAGACAATTCTTTAATATATTCTAGAAACGTCCATTGCTTCGAAAAAATACACTGATAATATTTTGCTTACTTACTAAAAATTTATTGTCTATATTAGACTTCAGAAATTGTTATTCTTTAACACAAGTGGTATTGATTGTATACATATTTCATTCTTTTAAAAATATAAATCGTATGTTGTAATCACGCATATTACATATCGTAATATATTTTTGATTGTAATTATATCAATTGTAATTTGGGCAAGTGTTATAAGTGACACACTTCTTCTTGCCCTTTTCGACTTCAAAACTGTGATTTACCTTTGTATATTTGGCATCTTTGTGTACTGTATACTGTGCATGTATTATGTTGTTGTTGAATAAACACTTACTCACTTTTAAAAAAAACATAAAAAACCCAGCTTGATTCAGGAAAAAAATGGCAGTTGCACCATGGATTTTGTTCACTCGGCTGAGAAACGGGTAGATGCTAGGAAAACGCAAGCATTATGTCATCATTACAGGTTGAGCCGGTGATGATGGAAACATAGGCCATGCTAGTCATACCGGGGAAACAGTTTCTGGCTGAGCGACAGCACGAGGTCATCATAAGGTATATGATCTAATTTGATGAGGGAGATTATCAGTTTAGTAAACTTAAATACCTGTTGTACATTCAGTTTATTGGGTGAATATTCTGTGCCAGTTATACTGGGGTAATCTCCTCGGCTGAGCGACAGCGTGAGGTCGCTTTATTACGTATCATATAAGTTAGTCGGGGAGCACGGGTCCAAATTTTTGGGGGTAAGGACATTTCGTGCTATTTTTCGTTGCCCTATGCCCTATGGTTTCGCCGTCGACATCATGTAGAATGTACCATAGTTACCTTAATACATGATTAACATCCATGACTAATATACCAAAATAATCGCCAGTCATTTACCCACTGAATATTTAAACACAATAGTAAAATAGAGGCAAATAAAATTACCCCAACCCGTAATTGTTGCGTGATCGTGGCATGACGCCAAACGGACTTGATTTTATTACTTGTGTTATTTCCACTTTCCGTTGTGTTGTAAACATGATTAAAGAATGAATACTGACTCAACAACTACCAATGAATAATAGTGACATAATAAGGTAATTTATGATAAAATATATTATCCAAACTAACAAGATATCAATATCACGTATATCACACAAAAATATGCAAACGTGTTGTATTGTCATCGTGCAGTCACCTGTGCCACTCTCATCAGAGCCAATGTTTTCAGCAAGCGTACTTATGTGGACTACTCGTCCACATTTTACTTATTTCCCTTCGCATTTGCAAGCAACACAACATGGCGCTTGCGAATTTGTGCAAGAACACTTACGAGCGCATTTGCTTACAACACATCTGCAACAAACAAGTAAGCGACTGTGTGAGTTCTGGGAATAGCGGCACCATCATGGATGCGTAGTAATTTGTGGGCACGCATACTTTGGTAATAATCCCCTGCTGAACCAAAGATTTTGTAAACCGTTCCTAATTTGCACAGTCCAGATTCTACAAGGATGTTTTCAGCTCCATTGTTCCTCATTATTTTCCCAACTGCACCAATGTAGTTTCCAGCGAGGTGAAACTGTCCGGGTATGAGAATAAGATTCCGGTAAGTATCATCATCAGGGGTGTACTTTTTCTCGTAATCCAAAGGTAATATCATACAAAGCTTGGTCAACCGTGACTACTATATGTTTCATCCCAAATTTGTTGGCCAACTTTACAAGCTAGTAGCTAGTAGGATCTGTGGGACCAGAAGGGATCATGAGGTTATATCCGAAATAAAACGTATAAGGAAAAAGAGCTAATAATACCGATTTACAAAACAATAGTTAGGCCTCATTTAGAATAGTGTATTCAAGCGTGGAGGCCATATCACAGGAAGGACATAGATATGCTAGAAAGAGTACAGAGGAGAGCAACTAAAATGATACCAAAACTGAGGGATCTTAGTTACGAAATACGCCTAAAAGAATGTGGTTAAACAATATTAGAGACCAGGAGATTGAGAGGATATCAGATAGACTTCTTTAAAATATTGAATGGTTATGCAAATATTGATACAACTATTTGTGTTTCAGTTAAGAAAGATAGAAGGACCAGAGGACGTGGAGTTACATTAATAAAGGAGCAGTGTTGATTAGATATAAGAAAATTCTCATTCTCATAAAGGACTGTAAATGAACGGAATATATTTTTCTGCTGATTGTGTGGGTGCTAGTAGCGTGAATATGTAAAAAAATATAATTGACACATACCTTAAAAGGGCGGGATACACGTAGATAACAAAAATACTGGACTCTCGATAAGCCAAAAGGCTTTCTTGTCCACCTGCCGTCTAGAGTTAATTTTATGAATGGCAATTTTGTTAAATCTTGCTAAATCCAATGTATGTGGCTGACACACATGAACGGCACACATTGTCATATTTGCTATTCTTATCTTGCTGTCAGGTCACAATTGACGTCTTGTATTGTGCTCTCAACAGTGATATCCAGCACATCTGTCGTCGCTTGATTTTTGATCAACCACTTCTGTCATTTCCACATCAACTGTGACATCACTGACACCTGTTCCATCTGTCTGATCTAACATCTCGTGTAATACGTCTTCGGTAGTGTTCTGTTCTGTTCATAGCGATGCACGCTGGTGGTCATAGAATGGAAGGTTGACCCATCTGGTGTCATGTCATGCCATGCGATGTCAAAGTGTGGGAAAAGATGCCTTCTTTTCGTTTCTCTTCCATCATTTGCTTACAAATATAGATGTGGAGCGCAGTAGCACAGCGGTAAGACCTCCGGACTCTCGACTGAGAGAACGCGGGTTCGAATCCTGTGCGGCGGTGTCGAACCTTGGGCAAGTTCGTTTACTCTACATTGCTTCAGTTCACTCAGCTGTATGAATGAGTACCTGGCTATGAACCGTGGTGGGTATTTGTGTACGAATAGTCTTCGCGCATTAATTGCAGGGCGGCTGAATGCTTCCCAGAGAAGTCGAGATGGTGTTCGATTGAACAGGTTTGCCAGGGAGTAAAGTGTAAAGCGCTTTGAGCAGTCCTGAGGACTGGATACTGGGCTAGATAAGAACTTACCTTTTATGTAAGATAGCGCTGGAAGGTGGCATAACTAACACTTTCATTCACGGTTTAACAGGGTGATTAGATTCTTGCTGCGTGTGTCATTGTAGATGTGGAATGCACTTCTTAGAGTCAGTGATGTTGGTGTTAAATATGGCATACAGAAGGAGCTGGGATAGATGAAGTGCTTTTTCATCATGTTAATCTTCACAGCAAACTTGTCCTCCATGTTCTACTGAGAGATCCTTGCCAGATGTAGGGTAGCTGCAAAATTAAATATTTTGCATGTGATCATAGATGCTGCTTGAGTGTGTGGTATATTGAAAAACTATCGCCATTTTGTCTTTTTTTAAGTTTGTCAAGTTTACCAGATTTTGCCTCTCTGTGTAAGAGATTGGCAGCTTCGTATATGACTGAAGCATCATTATCACAATCAAGTAATTGGTGTTTGAACTCCTCGATCATTTTGAACAGCCATGGTTACTTCCAGCCCCCTGTGGCCAAAAGGTTAACTTGCCCCCGAAGTCAGCTTGTAGTCATTTTTTTCGGCTGCGTTGTTCTGTACACATCCCTTTAAGTCCTTCTTTTGTAGCATGATCCTATGCCTGTCACTTATAGCTTTTCGTTTTAATGACTGTCCACGACTTTGGGTCATTGCAACGCTAGCCCTCTTGTGCTTTGTGAATGGCTTCTTTTTTAAAACAAATAATCCACTGAGTCATATAGTCAAAAGTACTCTTCTGTGATATTGGCAAGTATTCAAGTGCAGCCACGAAAACCTTATCATGTTCGTTATTGTCCTGGGTTTCTGGAGGCATACCAGTCGTCCGTTTATTGGCAGCCAAATCATAGCTCTTCTGCAGGGAATACCAACATCTGCACTCCCCGTGCCACATCACAGCATTGTGTTCCAATATATCTGGCACCAAAATATGTTCCTAATTGCTTTGCAATACGATCTTGCCATTTCTCAATGGCAACACTTAATGCAATAACTGGCTTAACTCTTTGTAGTGTTGTCTGAGTGTCCTTTTGGCAAATTATGTATCGTTCAAAGTTGGTTAGCCCTATGGACCCCGCCGTCCCAATGCAGATTGTCCCTTCTATCCGTCACAGGTTACCCAAACTGACCAAATGTAAAAACCGAGAAAAACATCCAATTACGTGTATGGCAGGAGACAACTTGCCGGAATCCTGGATAACCTGTCCGCGAATAACGTCAACTGTAGCCAACAGGAAGTCACACAAAGCCACTACGACACGGCTTTCTTCGTTGAAATCAGACCCCGGTAGATGGCATTGCGTGTGGGAGGTTGCCAAATGTGTACACATGGCAGCAATCTTGTCCGTGAAGTGTGTATCGAAACGTTCAGTCAGGGACAGGGGATCGTCGTCACATTTCGGCAGCACAGGGCCACGAGAGCAGCCCATCAGTTCATTGGTGATGTGGAACATTGCTCTGTTATCATGGCTTGCTGATTCAATCTCGGTACGGTAGGTATGTGGATTTGGCCAAGGCGATGTTTCGCATGAATAAGTCACGCAGATCTGTGTACATTTCCCGATGGACAACGAGACGTGTATGTCGGCATCTGCGCTCAACTCGACAGACCTGTTGTCTCAGTCGCTGCAGTCCGTCAGTACGCCAGGGTTGTCTTTGACGCACAGTTACCATCCGTCGGACGAGCGGAGCGTGATTGTCCATTAAGGTCGTCAGGTCAGCATGACACTGTTCGCTGAAACTCTCGATGTCACCGGCAGGAGTGGCGACTAGCGGCGAATTAATCAGGTCACGTGCGAACTGTTGCATGTCAATTTTATGGTATTTCCGGTAGAACAACTCCTTTCGCATTGGCCGTGACACATTTGTAATTAGCTTGCACACAATGATGTGGTGGTCGCTCCACGGAGCACAAGTTCAAGGCACTCGAAGGACTCGGCGAGCCAAGGTTTGACCAGAGCAACACCAAACGACGATTGTAACATAATTCCGACTCCTCGGCCGCGCCGACCATTACGAGGGAGATGGTGAAACTGATATCCGTTCGGAGTTAACGAAGCAATGAGTGGCTCGTCGTGCGATGTCAGCCACGTTTCGGTTAAACATAGCATATCTATGTCATGTTCGAAAACATAATCCATGATGAAGGAACCCTTGTTTCGAAAGGAGCGTACATCTAAACGTCTGAGGATTGCAGGTTTACGTGCGAACAGGGCATCAAGTGCTGCTAAACTGACTTGTTGTAAATTGTTTATATTTACACCTGTGCACTCGGCAGTCTTGATCGGGCGTGGACGGGGATGAACAATAGTTGGTATAGTCCGACTGTACTTTGGGCGGCGACCACCTGCCTTTGTCCCCTTCGAGTGCGGCGAGAGGTCTGCTGTGATTGACGTAAATACGCCCGACTCGGGTAACAGTGTTTCAATGAATTGCATGTAGACTGTACGGCTTGCAGCAGGAAATCTCGGCTGTATAAAAGTCGCAGTTCACCTTTCAGACTGGAGATTCATGGTAATCTTGCGTAACCAACGTGGAAGAAGATCGTATGTGACGCTCGAAAGGTTATCACAAAATCACATCAATTTACATAAATATGTACGTGATTGATCTTGTCACACTACTACGTTCGGCGCATTCCGTGATACTTCATAAAACTGCACAGTAAAAATTTGCACACAGTTCGGTTCAAAACCGTCAATATAAGGTAAAAACTACGAGCTGCTTCGAAATTTCCTTTCCATGTCGTTTCCTTAAGAAACGGCCATATTTCAATTCAAACTCGTGTCTGTTTCCTTTCTTGGTGAAGTGCCGTATAAATGTACATTAAAACTCGTTGTAAGTGGTTTATGCGGGCATCAGCAAGAAAGAGTTCATGAGCAGCATTACGGAAGTGATTAGGCTGCGCAGTAATATCAGCGCCTAGCAAGGCGCCATCTTTGTTTACATTTGTCGAAGACAAAGGAAACAGGTCAGTTTGACCACCAGCGCAACGATTTAAGTTTCCCGCCTCCACCCCAGCTCCACCCCAGCTCCACCTGTGTAACATTACAGTCGTTACAGCACGTTTCAAGGCGTACATCCTTCTTTGCGTAGTCACTACGTAATGTCTGAATATCGTGTGTAGATTTGTAATTGGTCATTATGGAAACACAGTGTTGTCACTATGTCAAGTTTGAATAGCATGTATAAATACACGGATTCACACTTCTACCATATATGGGCATCCGCCATCTTAAATAAGTTCGAAAACGAGAATGCGAGTAAATAAAGACACGTGCGTCGATATAGATAGCCATTTCTATGTTAATGTTAGTTTTCTTATGCAAATTACAAGCACGATTTGTGACATATATACATTCGTTTGCTGTTTATAGTATTAAGTTGATACAATTGAGTGTGCTTTTGTTAAACATTATTATAACAAGTTGTTTTTGATTGGAAAGTTTACGACGATGGAATGGTAAAAAAAACAATCAATGACAGACGCCACCGCCGCTAGTTGAAGGCTCACAGCATGGCAAAACGCAACGAAATTGTAATGTACATATATATATATATATATATATTTATTTATATATATATATATGATGTGTGTGTATTTGTGCGTGTGTGTGTGTGTGTGTGTGTGTGTGTGTGTGTGTGTGTGTGTGTATGTTTGTATGTATGCATGTGTATATGTAATGCATGCATGCATGCATGCATGCATGCATGCATGCATATATTGGCCTACAGTTATGCACCATATGCACTGCGATATTAATCGCCACAGACAATAGATAACACAGGACACGTAGTCTCAGTAACATGGCCTAAGTGTCACAACTACAAGTTATGCAATTTTATCACAATACAACATCTTTGACAAAGTATCGTAATGTTCCATCGCCAAGACAAGACGAGGTTGTTATCACCATACGTAATTTCAGAGAAAGCTCATGTCCGAGGGCGAAGGGTGTCCACGTGATCGACATATGGTCTGTTCACGTCCTGCCATCACGTTCACGGCATACGTGAGGACGGCTGCGAAAGCGCCAGCTAATGCCAGGAAAATGAACGCCATTTTGTACGAGCCAAAGACGTCCCGAAACATACCTGGAATCAACAAAACGCACCAGTTTATTTTTTATTTGTTGTGGAGAGAACATTAAATAACATTGTCATACAGATAAAACCAGATGACAGTTGGACAAAGAAGCATTTGAGGTATCGAGAGTGCAATATGTTTGTATCTATGGGTAACCCGTCCTATATATACTACAGAATCAACATATATATATGTTGATTCTGTAGTATATATAGGACGGGTTACACACAAAATCAACATATATATATATATTATATATATATATATATATGTTGATTTTGTTTTATATAATATTCGCGATACTTGTCAGCAGATAATTTGTTTCGTCCATTCTCTGTGAGAATGAATTAATTTATTACATCATAATCTACACTGTTCAGTCACAAACTATGTTATATTTAAGTCCGTATTTTTTCTTATTTGAGAAAGCATATAGTATCAACGTTTCATAGCTATTTAATTTCTTAAGCTTTTCTATTTTATGTTCTCGTAATCATTTCGTTTATACGGTTGTCAAGCCACACTTGTGTAGACAGTTTTCTTTTTGTAGCCCATCAAACCGTACTCGTGTAGATCATTTTCTTTTTCTAACTAAGGTCTTTCATCTCTGGAAGCGATTGTGTTTATCCTGTATGTATTATTTCTAACGTATTAATGTCCTTTTGTGATATGGCCTTCACGCTTGTAAACAGTATTCTAGATGAAACGTAACTATTGCTTTATAAAGAGGTATACTTAAGTCTTCTTCATGATGTCATTAGCCAACTAATTCTGTTACCCTTGCAAGCTGCAACATCATTTTATTGTAGTATACCTACTTAAAACAATAGCTACCATTTTATATACTACATCCATATTCCCATGAATTGCGTGCAGGCTTTAACATGTCCCCAAAATGAATAACACCTGCCATTTTCAGACCATTTGACTAATTGGGCTAGATAGTCTTGTAAATATTGTTTAATTATTGATAGTTAAAGGGAGGCTTTCTGTTCATTCGGATTGTAAAATCCTGTTGTTCAATATAAATTATATGTACTCTAACATATTGACCGCTCAAATTTGTTTTAACGAAGCGGAAAGACTTTTGAATTCAACAGTTCTACGCTTACATATAAACATCGCCGCGCTGTCACGCAAATCCTCGAAATGCGTGCTCAGATAATTCCGAGGAAGGTCGACGTGAGCGGTGCTTCTGATGTCAATAAACTGTCATCGGGGGTTTGATTACACAACTTCCTTTGTAGATGTTCGCTGTTACTGTCGACACTTTCATTCTAATCGTATTAGTGTGATGTTTCCAGGTGCAGCTTAAAAATAAAGACGTTACGCTTCTCCGGAAGAATGGTAGATTAATCCCTTACAGTTTGGCGCTAGAGATACAAACCGTATAGAAGGAAAACGTCCCCTCGATCGTGGCGATGCGGCGCTCTACACGCGACCACTGCTCCCCACAATATACGTAAAACAACTTACAATATAATTGAATGTGACATAATCAGCTGAGAACATATCACTACAAAAGCCAACAAACGGTTCGCCGCAATATATAGGTTTGCTGAGCGTCGTAAACAATGCTAATATTCCAAGCTCAGCGACCGGCTAACTGAGAAGAGTAGAAACTTGTGACGTCAGCCTTTCTACGAAATATGGCGCTGTCCGTACAACTTAATTGTTGTGTCTTCAACAAGTTTGTCTAGTAAACTACTGGTATAATATTTTTAATTTTAGTAACAAATTATTAGTTTGTATTACAACTTTCAGGTGCATAGATATATACATTTGCCTTTTGTTTCCCTTTACGATATATGCGCTAGTTTTAATAAGGTTAGTTGGTGTAAATATTGGTTTCTCACAACAACATCGTACCTATTCTGCGGTGTGATACCGTTTTGGCTTTATGATGAACTCAAAATGTTACCCACACCGAATACTCACCCGCCAGAAAAGGCCCAATAAAGGCGCCAACTCCTTGCGCAAAGACCATCATTCCAAGAGCGGTGGAAAACCGCTCCATCCCGAGAAGATCGCGAAGTATAACAGTGCGCTGGGCTACTACGATGCCTGCGGAGAACCCATGGGCAACTGAGCTGATCACCATCGTGAGGAAAGACACGACGAACGGCAATAAGAGAGTGACCAACGCCATGATCATAATGGACGCGCTAAACGGAACGTATCTCTGTTGACGCACCAGTGGCAGATCGAAGACGAACCCAGACAGGAAGCGACCGGCGATGTCGCCGGCTGCGATGGCCGAGAGAGAGAACGCCGCTCTCTCGTTCGATAGCCCTATGTCTTCGGCGACGGCAGGTAACAACATCCACACCGGCACAATAGACATGGCACTCAGTCCCTGCGATACGGCCAATAAAGAGAACCGCCAGTCCTTCCATATGGCGACGTCTAATAGTAAGTTGATGTTGGTCGCCGCTCTGCGTAAACGCGACGATGTCTTACAGGAAAGAACGTTAACGTGCACAAGCTTATCGGCAGCTCCACCCTGTCGCGAAACTGGACTAGTTCTACCCGACGGCGCAGGGTCGCGCACCGGGGATTTCAACGCCTCTGTCTGCTCCTCGTCAGTATGTGATTCTTCTCCGCGAGCGGGATGTAACGGCATTACCGTCGTCGATTTTGGTATTCTCGTTGGTCGGTAGAGGGCGCCACTAACGCAGCAATTGTACATGGCGGCACCGAGTATGAGAAGACCACCGGAGAAACCGTAATGCTCAAACAGAAATACCATCAACTGCGGCACGAAGAAGGCGCCGACACTGGCGCCCGTCGCGGCCAGCCCGAGGGCGATGCTGCGTTTCTCGTCGAAGTACTCAGTGACGACGACCAGTGAAGGAGTGTACACGAGACTTCCGCCAAGACCTGCAGTGTAACACATTATTAGTGATCAGACCACAGTTAACCTTCCTGTTATGTTGCAGAATAATATAATACCTAAAAAATTTTGATATTTGAAAGACACTTGTTTACGGGAAAAGAGTGCAGTGGATCAAGCATACTAGCAGGTTCAGTGCTAGCACGTATCGACAGTGAAATGACACAAATTTGGAAGAGTGTAGTTGACGGAGTGGGTTTTTGTCGTTTTCCACAGAGCACACGTGGCTGCGGAAAAAATTGCTATTTGATAAATATTGATGGGCATCGCGCAAGGATGTTTTAAAAGTGCTGGAAGTATTTGATTTTGACGAAATTTGATCAGCATATCAATGACATGATGGCAGTAGCTGCGCAGACACTTCAGATGTTTGAATGGTACAGTTTGCTTATAATCTGACAAAACGTTAACGAGGCCTCCAATGGGAAAGACAACATTGGTGTGTGCCCACGTGGGGATAATTGTTTTAATTGATTCCTACACAATTGTTTGGGCCGCTTCTTGATAGGACAGTAGGTGGACCTATTAGCAACTGGTCCTGTGTGACATGATTTTACGATAACAACGAACGTAAAACATCCCTTTAATTACACCGATTACCTGCCATGATGGTGTAACTGAAGATCATATACTCGGTGCTGGTGGCGAAGGCGTTGAGAACACAACCTGTTCCGAACAACAGGCCTCCAAAGAAGACGACAATACGAGCCGAGAATCGACGACTGAGGGCGTTAGACAGCGGACCTGGAAAACACATTCACGCCACGCGATGACTATAACATACCTTAAAAAGAGGCAATCTGTTCCTGGTTTTTATGTATTAGTTAATATAATGTTCTTAAGACTATACTAACTATGTTGAAGGTATACTTCCCGCCGAATCGTGTTTAGTAAGCCTGTAACAACGGTCGCAATTTGAAGGTACGATCCCGGAGCATGTTCAAATTGTAAACGAAACATCCAGTTTCAAAACAAACTTTAATGGCAATACGGCCGAGTCGTACTGAGTTAACTGAATTACGCTTTGGTGTTCAACAATTTCCCATTTTTTCATGTTCAACTCAACAGACTTCCTGTTGCAAATTACTACGCTTACTAGTTCTGGGCAGAGGAACAAATTGTCTCTCTTTCATCATCAACTGATTAAGCACACATTTGAATCAAGTTCATGTTTGCTTCTATACATACTTATATAATATGCATAGCACGCCGAAGTGTACATTTTTTCAAACACATTCATAAGATAATTTGTTCCATCGTCCTCTGTGAGAATAAGTACTTTTTCATATCCAAACTACAATGTTGATTTGGTTAATACAACCTTGTACAGACTGGTTCTACAACCTTCAATATGTTTGAAGTATATATGTCTATCAATATCTTCATTCAATATTTAAAAGCAAAATTTATTTGATATTTTTATAGACCACTATACGTGTTATGTCACATGTTTTTCCAGCATGCAATATGGATTTTGGGGATAATTTGATGAATTCAGCGGTATCACGTTTGACTTGCTACAAATTGAAAAATCAACAAGTGCTATATTTTCTTGTGTGGTTTTCTACAGTGGTCCAAGATCAATACCTTTCTCTGGCTCCGGAATGAAAATTAATATTGAGGAGGAGACAACACGTTGGAAGACAGGGGGTGTGTGTGCCGTTGAAGATTTTTCGCGGTGACCTTCCACATTTTTACAAGTCCACACTCAATACTTCACTCTTGGACATGAGCGGAAGACGGGGGAATGGATGTTGATGATTGTTCACGGAACAATTACATTTTATTATGCAATTGTTCAAATTCAACAAGTTACAACTGTAATCTCACCAAAACAATAAAACAATATTAAAAACCTACAAAATATTGTGGCTAAACCATCCACTCTCAACACACCCACCACCATGATTTCGTCGCCTATGCCTTTGATGCTATACAGACATCCGACAAGTTAACAGATTTTGCTTGATGTAGACCTTTTGTAGCCTGATAGAGGACGACACTTGATCAGAATAGGTACACCAATGAAACAATGTATACGAATTAAAAACGGGTTTATACAAAATATCAAGAAACAAATAGGAACTTTTATCTAAACAATGTATGGCACGTCTGTATTAGTATTCTATTCTCTAGGAATGTAATGCAAGAACCACTCACTGCAGCCAAACCTAATTGCGATGGCCGCGCCTCCCACCCACGCCGTCAGGGCGGCGCTGCTGTCAAAGCGACTGCGCAGCTGCAGGTAGATCAGACCGTACGACCGGTTGTAGCCGACGACGAGAAAGTGCATCAAAGCACAGCCAAAAACGCATATCCATCCCCACCCGCCGTCAGGAGCAGACCACTGCAAAACGGGGGCTTGGGTGTATTCGACGAGGCCTCTGGTCGACTTGGACGCGGCAGACGTCATTCTGAAAGGTGTAACATTGGAGCAGATCGCGTTGATTTAACAAGATTTAGCAAGATTATAATGCAGAGAATAAACCCCAGATGAATCCCATCTAGTGAATCACCTGCTCCAACCCCGGCCTCCAGAAAAGGATCTCATCTCTGTATATGTCAGAATAGAGAGATACAAAGGGACATTCTTGCAGTTCCCTCTACAAAAGTCAGTGATTTCTTACACACTTGTGATACCAGCCAGAATGTTCAGTTTGAATAGGTATATGTTTGCATACCTACTTATTGTAATACTTCTTTTTTTCATCATTCGTTCATTCGTCACTCACACCCTCATATCTCGTACTTCATCCATCCACCCATCACTCATTCACCTACGTCATCTCTAATAAATGCTTATGATTACCTGTTTTAATATGTGAAATCTGTATAATTGCACAATTAATTTTGATTGATTCATGCCGCAACATTACGTTCTGATACAATTAAAGAGAAAAACAAGTTTGTTTTTACAGAACAATAAAGATTCTATTATGTTATGTTATATTATGTTATGTTAGATACATTTTCAATTCATTTCCATGCGGTAGCACATTTGAAAGTTGCATTTTTAGATCGTTCATCTGATATATATATATATATATAATTAAACGGGGCAAAAGACTGAAAGTAATAATCGCGTGCTACACGTTCATTCTTCCATTTGGACTTGGCGACCGGTACTTTTGCAAAACCATAATTTATCAAATAACATGAAATGCCAAAATGCCATATGTGGTAGCAAGTATTATCAAATAATTAAATAAATATCGTTCATATTGTACATAAATGTTCTTAAAGACAGTTAAAATGATATTTGACATGCCAAATGACAATTCGCTTAAACTGAGCAAAGCAAAGCGCGGTTCTAGCATTGAAACACCAACCTTTGGTATCACACGTTTGAAAACAAATCCAGTGATCGATGTTAAAACATATCTTAACCAATTTTACGCTACAAATGTATGCTTTATTTTACTTTTTCAATCATTCTAATGTGTAATGCGCATTTACAACATCAATATTTAAGTAATCGTCGAAGAAAATGTAATACGCAGCTAAATATTCTCTTTAGACTGATGAAACATAATATGTATGCATTTTAAATATTTTATGAATCTGTCGCAGAATTATTGAAGATGTCATTAATAAAACCTTTTTCAATTATAAGAAAACAACTATTTAAATCAAACCTGGATGAAGTTCACACGTGGTCAATGCATCCACTCGTGGCCGGTGTACAATCGGTATACAATCAATTACATCTGCGTCCCTTCGTAGCTCCATAAATTAATGTTAAGATGTATAACTCGCGTGAAGCATTTTGGTATGAAAGCAGAAACACTAAAACATTAGTCTGCGCACGCAAATCAATTGTTCTGCGTACTTAGTGACGACATATAAAGCGAACTGCGTAAATGTCCTTCGTTGTTTTTCAAAACATAAAACACATTTTTGCTATCAAGTAATTATTACTGTAACATATAAAAAATTGAAAACAACTTATCCTCTAAACATGCATACACACGGGCCTATATTTCAACGCGTACTAAGCGCAATTATTCGAGTTTTTCGCAGTAGCCAGTACTAGCTATATCGACGAAGGATAGCATTTTACTCGAGCATTATAACAAAACAAACTCTATGCAGAACATCTGGATTAGTTTTGACAACATCCTAAAATACATTTAATCAATGTGTGTGGCTTGCAATTTAAAACATTATGTGCAATATAACATGAACTAACAAAACACGCATCAGAATGGTTTATAATTTATGGTTTATGTTGTACTGCAGTGCAGAAAGCCCACCTAAAATGTATCGTGTTGGTAATTCACCTATCCATCATGTGAACTGTTCCCTAGCAAAAGCTCCGCCACCCGCAACATTTTACGTTTAACGACTATAATTGTTTATATAGACCTACGTGAATGACTTTGCATTTGTTACTTTGAAAACTTTGCCTTATGTTACTGTCATAAAAAAAAAACTTTGTGGCAATAATTTCAGCATAATATACGACGGAATGCACGGACGCACCATGTCTTCGGCATAGAACATACTTGGTCAGCACGGTCACCTCGAGCTACCTGATATCAATCTATATACTACACACACCGATGCAATTGCTATACAAGAGCGTCATGACGTAAGAATATACCTTCTGCTGTGACTAGAAAGTCTCACTCTGTATTCTACTGGGCAATGTGAGTAAGAAACGTTTAAAAAGACTACCGATAAACTTATTATTGCTCACTGTCCACCTGAATTTGGCGGGAACTGGTGCGCACAACCTGCCAGGTAATCAGTCACGCTCGGCCATCTATCTGGAACGCGTGTTACGCAGTACAATGTCACAACGAACACGCGCCAAGACGTCCTCCACGGGTGAGCGCGGTGTCGACGGCGTGTGTGAAAGCCCGCGACTACAAGAGGATTTCTCAATGAAAAAAGCCCTGCTAGATCTCCTGAAGGATGGCACTACCATCCAGACAATCGCCACTTCAATCAGTGAAACAATAATCAAAGAACTTCTAAAAACGCCAACTTTCATGGACATTCTCGTCACGTCAATCTTAAACTCTGACAACTTCAACAAAATCAAGGAAGAGTTGTACCAAGCATGCTGCATGGACATGACCAAAACAACCACAGCAATAACTGCAGTTGATAATAAAGTACGCAGGCTCGAACAGGCAAATATGGCGTTGGCTGACCAGCATGTGGCGTTGGCTGACCAGCATGTGGCGTTGGCTGACCAGCTAGACTTGGAGCAGTACAGCCGGCGCAACTGCCTCCTCTTTCATGGCATCCCTGAACAACAAAAGGAGACGACGACCAACGCGGTGATCGACCTGTGCAGCAAGTCGCTAGGGATCACGCTAGACTGCAAAGGCATCGACCGCAGCCATCGACTGGGAAAATCACAAGGCGATAAACCACGCCCAATCATTGTGAAGTTCGCGCGATACGAACAGCGACAACAGATCTTCGCAGCAAAACGAAAACTGAAAGGAACAAAAAATGTCACAACTGAGAACTTAACAAAAAGACGCAGTGTGTTGCTGACGAAAGCGCGATCTGCGGCCGGGGTGCAAGCAACATGGACTATGGACGGTCGCATTGTGTGTCTACTATCATCTGGACGCAAGGTAAACATTACCACCGAGCGCGAACTCAAACAACTTGAACGCTAAGTGAAGTGACTCCCGAAATTGTGTGTGTCTTTTTTTGCTTGTTTTGTTCCTCTGTAACGTGTTGACTAAACACTCTTTGTCTAGTTTAATGCCAAGGCATAGGTTGTCGTTAAATAGCATCATCCCTGTTATTTTATTCTTTTGTAACTATCGAAATAACACTGTATCCAAACACATTTTATCTAGATTAACGCAACGGCATAGGCTGTTTTACAAAATGCTATCGTTGAGCTCTTCTGTATCTCTAATGGTCTCCTTAGCATATCTATTTTTAATATATGTTCTCCACCTGATTTTAATTTTTGTGCAAACTGTTACAAATATAATGTTGATGAATGTAAATAGTATCACCACACTTTGTTTATATCTATATACTTGTTCACTTTTATATGCGGTATTTCAACGTGACAAACTGCCTTTTCTATGTTTCCATCATACCTGTTTAGTTTCAGCATTCGGTGATGAATATATTAATGTGGCGTTATATTTCATAAATAGCGTGCTGCCACTACGAACTGCTCCACATGAAATTACGTTTTATTTAAATAGTGCAATTTCATATCATTTTAGTCTACAGCTATATGGTGTGCATCGATGTATATTGATATACGGTCAATATTCACGTTGTTTTTATTTTTGGGGAGGGCAATGTTTATACATTTTCGTTTCAGTACGTTTAGTGTTAGTTACTTTACATTTTTATTTATTTTTTGGACAGTGCACTATGTATAGTATTTCCTCAAACATTAGTGTCTACTCAATAATCCTGTTGTGCTTTGTTCGATATACTTATTTGCTTATTCTCACTCTACGTTCATGTTGTGGCAGTACATATGCTGTAATTTACTTTTACTCTTTTTTGCGCTGACGCAATAAGTACATTGTGTTATATATACATGCGGAATATTCGTAATATTCTCTTTTATAAAATGTATTTGTATAATGTTCAGGGTATAGCTTGTGCAGCTCTTTCACAACATCTAGTCTATGTTTATATGATGTTACCTGCAAACATAGAGCACTATTGTTTATTCAATTTTCCAATATGATTGATAACAATTATTTCTTAGCGCAATTTGGTGGTCTAGAGAAAAATTATCTCTATCACATATTAAAAACGGATGAAATGAATGAAGATGGGGATGTTGAACCATTTCAACATTCACCATACTTCGACGATAATAATTTAATAAACCATTTAACGAACAAACAAAGCAAATTTATCGTGCTAAGCCTAAACTGTCAGAGTTTAAATGCAAAAATTGACGAAATTAAAATAAAGCTAGAATCATTCAGAAGTAGTGGCTGTGAGATTAATGCTCTATGTTTACAGGAAACATGGCTTGATGAAGAGGCTGACACTTCTTTATTTCAAATAGATGGATATACATTAATATGCCAAGGCAAAATCTATAGTGCACATGCCGGCTTGGCAATCTACCTCAGCAACAAATACAATTACAAATCTGTAAATATCCGTGCAAATGCAGACACTTGGGAAGGTCAATTTATTGAAATAACATGTTGTGCCATGAAGAAAAAAATAATTCTTGGAAATATATATAGACCACCTAGATATATTATCGAAAACTACCGTATATTTACAAAATAATTTGCATCAAATTTAGTTGATTTAAAAAAATCTAAAAGTGAAATAATAATTGCAGGAGATTACAATATTGACTTGCTTAAAATTAACGAAAAACCCACAATATGTGACTATTTTGACACAATCGTTTCACATGGTTTCTTCCCTAAAATTACTATGCCAACACGACTTTCAGAATATCATGGAACACTCATTGATAATTTTTTATGCAATTTGTCAAAAAGATTCTTCAAATCCTGAGCTGGTATTTTAGTGAGCAATATTTCTGATCACTTTCCGTACTTTCTAAGTCTGGATTATGATGAAACCACTAGTGCAATACCAAGGTTTATACGAATAAAACAACAAAGTCCTGACTCGCTCAATAAATTTAAAATTTAAATAATAAACTCAAATATTTATAATAAACTTAACACAGATATTCATGCGGATCCGAATGAAAACTACAATATCCTCGATGAAATTGTTACTGCAGCTATGGATAAATTTATACCTATTAAAGTAATTAAATTTAACAAGTATAAACATAAGAAAACTCCTTGGATTACCAATGGCATTATTGTGTCGATAAAAGTTAGAAACAAATTGTATTCGAGAATGAAAACGACTCAAGTAAATACAGAGCATTATGATGAACTTAAAACTGACTTACATACTTATAATAAAATTCTTAAGAGTAATATTAGATTAGCTAATCAAATGCATTACCAATCCAGTTTTGAAAAGCATAAGCATAGTGTTAAAAAAACGTGGTGTTTAATTAAAGAAATTATTCAGAAAAGTCAAAAGAAAGAACAATTTCCAGATTTGTTCAAAGTCGATGGGGAAATGATTAGTGACAAATGCATTATTGCAAACAAATTTAACACGTTTTTTACTAATGCTGGTCCTACTCTAGCCTCTAAAATAACTGCTAGTGGAGGTAAATCATACAAAGATTACCTGAAAAACCCAATATTGCACACTTTCAGATTTAATCCGATTGACATGGAAACTACTGTTAATACAATTGATCGGTTACCTCCAAAATTAAGTTGTGGAAAAGACGGTATTTCAACACAATTACTAAAATTGATAAAAAATGATATCAGCAAAGCAATCACTCTAATTATTAACCAATCAATAACTGGTATTTTTCCAGACAAATTAAAAATTGCAAAAGTCATACCCCTTTCCAAAAAAGGTGATGTTTCTGATTTGAACAATTATCGTCCTATTTCTATCCTGCCAGTGATTTCAAATTTTTTTTGAAAGGGTTGTGTTTGATCAAATCCACGATTACTTCCATTCTAAAGCGTTATACTACAATGGCCAATATGGGTTTAGAAAGAAACATTCTACCGAGCTTGCTACACTCGAAATCATAGACAGAATTATACAAGAACTTGATAAATCGGTTACTCCAATAAATATATACCTTGATTTATCAAAAGCATTTGACACAATTGATCACAATACATTGGTACAGAAGTTAAATTACTATGGATTAAATGACAAGTCTCTGGACCTTTGTAAGAGTTATTTACAAAATCGTAAGCAGTATGTAGAAATTGAAAATGTTAAGTCTAAGGAAATAGTCATCAACACTGGTGTCCCCTAAGGTTCAATTTTAGGGCCGCTCTTATTTATTATATATATATATATATATAAATGATATAGCACATTCTAGTAACCTTTTTAAATTCATAACATATGCTGACGACACCACTCTTACTAGTACACTAAAAACGTTTAATGATTCAGAAGGCCAAATGCGAAGTGAAAATATTAACAAAGAACTAACAAAGATTAGTAATTGGTTAAAAGCTAAAAAACTGTCACTAAATGCCAAAAAGACTAAATTCATGATTTTTCATATGCCGCAAAAGAAAATAGAATACCCTGTGTTACAAATAGATGGGGCACACATTGAATGAGTAAATGATTTCAATTTTTTAGGCATCACAATAAATAACCATTTAAACTGGCAGAGTCATACAAATAAAATAGCAAATAAAATCTATAAAACAATAGGCATACTAAATAAACTTAAACATTTGTTACCACCTAATACATTATATATTATGTACAATGCTCTTATTCTCCCTCATATTAATTATGGCTTACTTTTATGGGGTCATCAGGCACATCGAATTTTCAAATTACAGTAAAAAGCAATACGAATAATATCCTTAAGTAAATATAATGCTCACACAAGTCCTATTTTTAAAAGACTTCAGTTGCTAAAGTTGGATGACATTTATAAAATCCAACAATTAAAATTTTACTATAAATTATTTAACAATCTTTTACCCCACTACTTCAATGTTTTTCCAAACACATACATCTATAATATTCATTAGCACTGCACACGTGAAAGAAATAATCTGTATATTTAACAAGATTTAACAAGATTTAACAAGATTTAACAAGATCTAACAAGATTTAACAAGATTTAACAAGATTGCCACCCAGAGAATTAACTCTAGGTGGCAGGTGGACAAGGAAGCCCTTTGGCTTATCGAGAGTCCGACCCTTTTATCTATGTGTATCCCGCCCGTCTGAGGTATGTGTCGATTTTATTTTTAAACATATTCACGCTACTAGCACCCACACAATCAGCAGGTAATCTGTTCCATTCATTTACAGTCCTTTGTGAAAATGAAAACTTTCTTATATCCAATCTACTCTGCTCCTTTGCCAATGTAAGTTCATGTCCTCTAGTCCTTCTATCTTTCTTAACTGAGAAAAAAATATTTCTATCAATATTTTCATAACCCTTCAATATTTTAAACACTTCTATCTGATCTCCTCTCAATCTCCTGGTCTCTAGTGTTGTTAAACCGCATTTTTTTAGGCGTATTTCGTAACTAAGATCCCTCAGTTTTGGTATTATTTTAGTTGCTCTCCTCTGCACTCTTTCAAGCATATCTATGTCCTTCCTGCGATATGGCCTCCACGCTTGAATACAATATTCTAAATGAGGCCTAACTATTGTTTTGTACAGCGGTATTATTAGCTCTTTTTCCTTATACGTTATGTTTCGCCTAATTAATCCAAGAATTTGATTTCCCTTTGAAGCTGCAATTCCGCACTGCTCTGAAACCTTCATATCAGCACTAATGGTTAACCCTAAGTCCTTTTCTTTTTCAGTAGTACTTAGTACAGTACCCCCCATTATATATTCTACCTCTTCGTTCCCATGTCCTGTGTGGAGGCATTTACATTTCCCAAAATTGAACAGCATTTGCCAATTTTCAGACCATTTGATCAACCTGTCAAGATCATCTTGTAAATGCTGTCTATCTCCATCACTTTTAATCCTTCTAAACACTTTTGTATCATCCGCAAATTTCAACACCTTGCTTGTTATTTCATCATCCAAATCGTTGATATATATTAAGAATAATATAGGTCCTAATACTGATCCATGTGGTACCCCACTCAATACCGATTTCCAGTTTGAAGCCTCCCCATCAACTACTACACGTTGTCTTCTGTCAATCAGCCATTGTTCTATCCAGTTTATTATACCATTTCCTATGCCATTGGCCTTTAGTTTCAGCAGTAATCTTTGATGTGGTACTTTGTCGAAAGCTTTTTGAAAATCTAAGTAGACGATATCTACTGGTGATCCCTCATCTACCCACTTAGTGATGTCTTCCAAAAAACATAACATATTTGTTAAGCATGACCTCGCTTTAAAAAAACCATGTTGAGATGGGTTTATCAAGTTTTGTTTAACAAGAAAATCCACCATGTGATCTTTAATTAAACTTTCTAATAATTTGCAAATCACTGATGTGAACTCAATGGTCTATAGTTCTCTGACTTGTTTCTTGAACCTTTTTTAAATAACGGTATAATGTTTGCCTCTTTCCATTCTAAAGGAACCACTCCCTCTTCTAATGACAAATTGAAAACTGTTGCAAGCGGTACGCTAATTTGTTCTACAATTTCCAATAGTAGTTTGGGCGGAATCCCATCCACTCCAGGTGATTTATTATCCTTCATATCCCTTATTTTCTTAGCTACCATTTCCGGGGTTACAATTAATTGTCCTAAATAGTCTGAATCTGCCCCCTTGAACTTAGCCTCTGGTACTGGCAGTGAACTAATATCTTCTCTGGTAAACACTGAACTAAAGTACTCAGGTCTTCTGCCATTAAGAATCCCTCTGATATTATATTTCCAGCACTATCTTCTAGAGGACTGACCTTATCTTGAACTTTCTGTTTGCTTCGAACATACGCATAAAAACTCTTGCTGTCATGTTTTATATTGCTAGCTAATTGTTGTTCATAGCTTCTCTTTGAATTTCTAATTTCAGCTGTAGCTTGGTTAAGTGCTTCTTTATAATTGTTGTAGTCTTCATCATTTCCAGTACATCTATATGACTTCCACATCATTTGTTTATACTTAATTTTTCTAATGGCTTCTTTCAATAAATGTTTCTTTTTGGACCGTTTCCCTTGTTTTTTGAAGGGTACAAATTTGTAGCCTATGCACTTAATTTCACTCTTTAAGTCCTCGTATGAATTCTCTGTGCATATGTCCAGATTCAAACATGAATTTGCCAAAAAATGCATTAGACACAACATAGTTGAGACAGTTAACAACACACCAAGTATTATCATTAATAAAATTTACACCCACAGTCTGTATGGTTTTTCAACATACACAACAAACTTTTTTATTTTAAATTATGAATCTTGTTGTCGTATTCATAATTGCTTTATTTGTAATTCGTAATACGTATTGAAATGTATACCTAAGTAACCATATGTACGTCAATTATTTGTACAAGAGTACATTTAATCAGTCCTTGAATTATGTATGTATGTTGATACACTGAGTAATTATCAACTGTAAAACAAGGCATATGCTATTCTGATTTGTGACATGTAAATTTTGATGTTGATTATATTTATGGGGTGGCTCCTGTGCTAGCGATATTTTATATCTTAATGGAAGTCTCCCGACCTTATCTAGTACTCATGTTATTCATTGTGTATATATCGTATTTATAGATCAAATAAACTGATTCTGATTTTTGATGGCTTGGCGGAGTTTTGGTGTGCAACAGGTCATGTGATAGAAAAGGTAAGTTCTTATATAGCGCAGTATCCAGTCCTCAGGACTGCTCTAAGCGCTTTACACTTTACTCCCTGGCAGACCTGTTCAATCGAACACCATCTCGACTTATCTGGGAAGCATTCAGCCACGCTGCAATTACTGCGCGAAGGCTATTCGCACACAAATATCCACCACTGTCTATTGTCAGGTACTCAGGCATAAAACTGGAGCAATATGAAGTGAACGAACTTGCCCGCGGTTCGAAACGGGCATTGGTTTTGGGATGTTTCAAGACGTCATGATCAAAATTATTTCGCCCATTTAAATAAATGTACGCACTTTGTTTATTAATACGACTGCCCTTATTTTAAAACTATTTATATATTATATATTTGGACACCAAATATAATCGGATTCGTGAGGGGCTAAACTACTTGATGAAATAGCTTTAGGTGTTTTCGCGGCCGTCCGTTTGTTGTCTGTTTAGGTCCAGCCAACGCGCTGGTCACATAATTACGATAAGATGCTTGCCGCCGTCAAAGATACGCCCACTAATATGAACGTGGATGCCCGAAGGAACCTGAAAAGTGAGTTGCCCAAAAACAACAAGTATAAAGAAGGAGACCAATGTTGACAGGGCGAGATGGCCATGTGGCACAGCAGCCTTATTGACCGCAACGCCCGCTGAGGATAGGTGAGGTGAGGGACGTTTGGGCTGAAATATTTGAATACGTAACTACAACCTTTTAAATGACAGTTGTAGTTATTATCGACTTGCGATATTGACATGAGTTTAGGACAAGTTTACACTGCCTGTACCATTTCGTTTTGGATGATCGCCAACGAATGTTCAGTGTTATCATAGAGAGTGGTCAACTGGTAAAGTTCAAACGAACCGTTTTGCCCCGAGGTGACGTGTAAAGCGCTTTGAGCAGTCTTAAGGATTGGATACATATAACCCAACTTAAGCACTCACAGGCAATAAAGGGGCCGACTAAGACGCCGCTGCCCTGAGCGGACACCAGCATGTCCGTCCCCATCAGGTCGCACAGCATGAGGGTCAGTTGGGAAATGGCGGCGCCCTGGAAGACACCGAAGACGATCGCGTTGAGCATAGAGGGAGTGAAGGTAGCAGTGAATGGTCAAACTAGTGTGGCTGAAGCCATGAACAGCAGTGCCGCGCTGAATCCCACTCTGGCAATAGTTTTCGGCTCTGCGACGTCACGTGGTGTGGCAGATTGTCTTCGACTGACCGATAGAGGGCGCAACTGACGCAGCAGTTGTACCTGCTGGCGACGACGATCGTGAGACCGCTGAAGTAGCATGCATGCGTGCGTGCGTGTGTGTGGGTGTGTGTGTATGTGTGTGTGTGTGTGTGTGTGTGTGTGTGTGTGTGTGTGTGTGTGTGTGTGTGTGTGTGTGTGTGTGTGTGTGTGTGTGTGTGCGTGCGTGTATGTGTGTGGGTATGTGTAAGCATATGTATATATATATATATATATATATATACATAGATGCATACACACATGCATGCATACATGCATGCATACATACATACATGTATGCATATATGCACACACACACACGCGCACTCACGCACGCACACACACAAGTTATGATCACGGATACTCGATTATAAACAGTTACCTTTTGCTGCACACGATACGCTTAAGAATTCATGTTTAACAACAAGAAATACAACTTTACCCGCCATGAGAGAATAGCTGAAGATCATATACTCGGTACTGGTAGCGAAAGCATTGAGAACACAGGCCTGTTCCAACCATCAGACCCCCAAAGAAGACGACAACGCGAGCCCAGAATCGATGACTCAGGACGTTACACAGCGGACCCGGACCAGGGAGTATTAGTATTAGTAAGAAAATAATGCCAGCAATATACTAGAATAACTTTGTTGAAGACATAATTTAAATTTAAAAAATGTGTAGATGGTAGTTGCTAACGAAGTGAATCAATATAGGAATGTTTACCGATAGGCGCGCATGAAAAACAATACCGATTCAGGAACTGGCTCCACAAGCACGATAACTACTGAATTAGAACATGCATATTGTCACCCTGGCATCATTGAGGAAATAAAAATATCCAATATGGGAAAATATATAGAATTGACCATAATTTCATTGCTACACCACTTAGATACTAGATTGCGGAAAATGACGTCGACACTTCATTCTTCGATCATCCGAAGACTGTTGGATTTGGATTGAAACCATTCATGCCCGTGTGAAGTTCTAAAGCAAAACAAATTATGAACATTCGACATTACTAAAAGTACAATAACACAGTTTGAAGTCTTGACACATCAGAACTTCTCGAACATCATATTTGTTCTATTTTTGGAATTTCTAATTATTGAGTTCCATCGTCCTCCTGACTCCCACTCGTGCGTACAATAGTTTGTATTAACTCTTTTAGGTGTATAGCCCAAAGCGTTACTTTTTGGTTCTCTCTAAGGAAATAAACATACGGGTATAGACCCTGCATTACAAGGCGCGCAGCAAATGCCGATATGTGTACAGCAGTGCCACAGATGAAGGTCGGCACATGCTTCACATCCATTGTGGCTACACATAATCGCAAATGACCACTGAAAAAAACTGAGTGAACATATCTGCGAGATCTGGAGTGAGCGTTATCTAACAAGACACCAATTATTTAAACACCAGTATAAATACTAAATACTATCCTTTACAAATGGTGATATAATTTTATCATGATTTTTAATGTACCTGGAAGTTATGATTATCGTTGCAAGTCATGCACCGTAGACATTGACACACGGACATATTTTTCAATCCAGAAAATAATCAACTTTTTAAAGTACTAATTTGGGAGGGAGGGGAGGGTTGGTCTAAGAATTTATACCCTCTCTACTAATAACAAAAAATTGACAATTGTGAACGACCCCTAATTTCTTAAGTGAAATTTGCCTTTCTGGTCTGCAAGGTTCGAAAGTATGGAGCTGCCACGAACACTTTGTGAACTATGGGTTTATCAATCCTCCACCGCAGTAATACACAACTGTGTCGCATATCGATAGGACATGGGCTGCCAGTAGCTGAAGCGCAATATTGGCCATACCTAGTGTTACGTTCGTACCTTCCTGGAAAAGACTGTTCGCCAATGACCAGTGAAAGTGGAACATTGGGCATACTTAAATGCACGGTTGTGCTGTTTGGCGGCCAGACTACAGCATTTGATGACAGATGTCACAATGTCTGTCCAATGAGTGTGTATATAACTACAAGAGCAAGGAAAAACTGGCTGCACTTGTGTCGAAAGTACAGTTGTTGTATATAGTATTATCGAATTCATGATTGGAAATGGGCCAATTTGTATTGTCTCTATACATCTTTGTCATACACTACCATCAGTTGTTCCATTGGAATCCTCGGGGCAAGACATATATTTTGACATAACAAGTAACTAAGGTGGCATAACGTGGAATTATAATCAATTCTATGTATTTTAACATATTGGAGGTCGCCTTTGATATTTTTAATTCTTCAAGGATGCCACAGTAGCATCTAGCAGTTTATGAAACGGTAGACCTTCTAATTTGGTAAACGATCAAAACTTTGGACATACTCCACTGCAAGGTTATGTTGTCTGGCGGCCAGACAAGAGTGATTCCGGATTGAAGTCACAATGCTATTTCTGGCTAATGAGTGTGTACATAACTTTAAGAGCAAGCAAAAACTGGCTGCACTTGTGCCGAAAGTAAGGAAACACCCGGAAGCTTACAAACTGATATTTTTATATTCTTTACACCCGAAGTGTCTTTTAGGGTTAAAACAACTGCAGATGTTTAAAAGAAATATTCGTTTATGTTGTTTCTCTATCATAAGTATAAACAATTATTAAAGGGAAATGAATGACAATTGTTTGGGTCTAAAGAAAGGTCTTGAAAGGTAATTTAACATACTAGCTAAAATAGTCAGAAGAACTGATCGAGATCACTTACTGCAACCCATTCTGACGGCCACGAACGTGCTTCCCACCAACACCGTCAGGGCGACGCTACTGTCGAAATGACTGCGCAGCTGCAGATAGACCAGTCCGTATGATCGGCCATAGCCGCCGATTAGAAAGTACATGAACGTGTATCCCTGACCGTCACTGCTGTACAGGAAACAAGGAGGAAAACATATGTTATAATTTACACAATCAATACAAATGTTTCCAATCATTCACAATGTTAGAATTAGCACAATTGGTTGAATAAAATACTTAAGTCAACATATTCATAATAGTTCAACACTTCAAAGATGTGTTATACTGTTATGGTGTCCACTTCGTGTCCCGCATATTTGCTGATGGCATAACCGCAGTTACCTCAATACAGACGATGCAACAAGCCCTATAAGATAAGTGCGTAACTGTTATCACACAAGTATATTACAACACCTGTCACGTGGCCATTCATACGGTACAGAGAATTACAGCCCAATACAGAACTCGCTATACTCAGCGAATTAACTTCAACATCAGTGTCCTTGGATGTGAACACCGACGGTTGCCGGTTTACGTAATTTTAGCTCGTAGTTTTGTAGATGTAGTTGCCTAGAAGTGTTTTGTTAGACGAGAAGAGAGATGAAGTAATGGGGCATTCCATATCACATACATCATAGATATGAAGAATACCCTGGATTAACCGCTTCCCTGCGTCGACGCTACATATCTCACTGCGCGTGTCTTTTCGCCGTACTGCACCGAATACTTCCGGTTAGACGTGGATACACGTAAACAATAGCACAGCCGCATAGTAATTAGCTTGTGAGCCGTGTCACGACTTGCGAGCCGTGTCAAACGGTGACTATGCAGAGAGCAAAATACAGAATATTCTGGGGCAGCCTCCATTTTCATAATGAAAGATCATCTGACTAATTTAGATCTTACTACAGTGATTTTTGCCAAATATCTATACTTCAACGGTTCAACATAAGAAAAACCAACAAAATGTGAGGTTACATGAGTTTTGCAAGGTCAAGTCAAAGGTTAACCTTATTTTTAATAATATGTTTGTTTTCAAACTGCGATGTGTGTTAATTTGTGAATAAAGTTGATAGACAATTGTAGGAGCTTTAATAAGATACTAACATCACATCTTTAGGATGCCTAGGAGTGGAGTTATCACAGCTGGAAGGTCGTCAGGTAGTCAAGGTCGGGTTAAACGTTGATAACCTCTATCTCTAGAAAGGTCAGATTAACCGAACATTTCGATGGTAATATACTCACGAACATAAACCAACACACCAAGTTTCATCAAACATTTTGATGAATCTGGTGTGTTGGTTTATGCTGACTGAAAATTTCCTTTTCCTCTTTGATTTAGTCGTAGAACAAAAGGAAATGTCACCGTTTTTGATTGAATTGTTATACAGTGCTGCCATACTGTTTACACAGTAACAGTTTTCAATTTGTCATTAAAAGAGGGAGTGGTTCCTTTATAATGGAATGAAGCAAACATTATACCGTTATTTTAAAAAAAGGTTCGAGAAACAAGTCAGAGAACTATAGACCAGTGAGTTTAACATCGGTGATTTGCTAATTATTTGAAAGATTAATTAAAGATCATATGATGGATTTTCTTGTTAAACATAACTTCATAAACGCATCTCAACATGAGTTTCTAAAAGCGAGGTCATGCTTAACAAATATGTTATGTTTTTTGGAAGATATCACTAAGTGGGTATATGAGGAATCACCAGTTGATATCATCAACTTAGATTTTCAAAAAGTTTTCGACAAAGTGCCACATCAAAGATTACTGCTTAATAGCCCATGGCATAGGAAATGTTTTAATTAACTGAATAGCAAAATGGCTAATTGACAGAAGACAACGGGTAGTAGTTGATGGGGAGGCTTCAAACTGGAAATATGTTTTGAGTGGGGTACCACAGGGATCAGTACTGGGACCTATATTATTCTTAACATATATCAACGATTTGGACGATGATATAATAAGCAAGGTGTTGAAATTTGCTGTTGATACAAAAGTGTTTAGAAGGATTAAAAGTGACGGAGATCAACAGCATTTACAAGATGATCTTGACAGGTTGATCAAATGGTCTGAAAAGTGGCAAATGTTGTTAAATTTGGGGAAATGTAAATGCCTCCACACTGGACATGGGATCGAAGATGTACAATATAAAATGGGGGCTACTGTACGAAGTACTACTGTAAAAGAAAAGGACTTAGGGTTAACCAATAGTGTTGATATGAAGGTTTCAGAGCAGTACGGAATTGCAGCTTAAAATTGAACTCAAATCCTTGGATTAATTAGGCGAAATATAGCGTACAAGTAAAAAGAACTAATTACACCGCTGTACAAAACAATAGTTAGGCCTCATTTAGAATATTGTATACAAGCGTGGAGACCCTATCGCAAGAAAGACACAGGTACGCTAGAAAGAGTATAGAGGAGAGCGACTAAAATTACACCAAAACTGAGGGATCTCAGTTATGAAATACGCCCACAAGAATGATGTTTAACAAGACTACAAACCAGGAGATTGAGAGGAGATCAGATAGAAGTGTTAAAAATAGTGAATATTTATGAAAATACAGATATAATATTTTTTTCTCAGTTAAAAAAGACTAGAGGACATGAAGTTACATTAGTAAATGAGCAGTGTCGATTATATATAAAAAAAAGTTCTCATTTTTAGAAAGGACTCTAAATGAATGAAACAGATGATCTGCTGATTGTGTGGGTGCTGGTAGCGTGAATATGTTTAAAAATAAAATCGACACATACCTCAGAAGGGCGGGATACACGTAGATTAAAGGGTTGGACTCCAGATAAGCCAAAGGGCTTCCTTGTCCATCTGCCATCTAGAGTTAATTATCTTGGTGGCAATCTTGTTAAATCTTTTTAAATCACATGTATTTATTAAATTGGTATAGAACGCCCCCATACTTTTTATACATGAGTGTTTTAAGTACATCAACACTTGTAGAGAGTGATCTAAGTGGGTAGAGAATAATGAAGATAACAAAACACAGCAATTTCTACGAAGGCAGCCTCTATTTTCATACTGACAGAACATTATGACTGTGCTTAGTTCCTATATTACAGCAATAGAACGGCGTAAGAAATACGTTTAAATTGCATAACTCCTAAAATATTCAGATGCGTATGATCAAACTGTCACTGATTATTGCTAAATAGGTATGCTTCAACATAAAAAGTAAGCGAAATCGGTGGTTACATGTTTTTTGTTATGTTAGGTCAAAGGTCAAACATAAAACAAATACGTTTTAGATAGTTAATGGGTGGTTCAGTGTATGTTCACTGATAGATAATTCTAAGAGCTTTAAAAGTACTCCAACGTCACATATGTAGGTGGCTAAGGAGAGGGGTCATGAGACCTGCAAGGGCGTCAGGTATGAAGGTCGAGTCAAACTTTGATGATCTCTATCTCTGGAAAGAAAGGTCAAATTGACCTAAACTTTGGTTGATGATATTGACTCACGAACATTATTAACCAACACACCAAGTGGCATCAACATCGAATATGACATTTCACTACGTTTTAGATTAATTTGGTGTGGAATGTGTTTACAATTCGTTCATGACTTCAAAGCGTAACCCTGTATAACACTTCATGAGTACTTACGCAATTGATTACGACGTCTTGAGTACGAGTGCGTAAGAAAGAGATCAACATCCAATTTAAAATCAATGACCGACGACGACATTCGTCGGTGTGGCAAGTGTTTATTTTGTGGTGAAAGGCGCAAGGGATGATCGTCATAATAAAGTAGCAATGAACGTAAGGGAATGGCGTGCAAAACGGGCACTTAACCTTTCAGTCTAATACACTGTTCTCTACGGGACCATCTTCTCCATTTATATGACTACAGCTCTGCTAAAATTGTGCGTATTTTTTTAATTAAAAATCACTGTATCTACGGAATGTTTAAGAACACCACCCGATTTTGACTCGCTAAAAAGGTGCGCCCAAAATGGGCCTCCTGTACATCCTCTTATATTACTTAGCAATCATCACACATTTTGCAAACATATAGTGCACATTCGGACCTTGGTCAGTCATGGTGTTCCCAAGGTGCATATTAGTCATATTTTATCCTTTTTCCCCTGTCCTTACTGACCGAAAACAGTTGTTTCTGCATCAAGTTGTCTCGCATGTTTTCGTTGGTACGAGACATCGCATTGGCATGGCGAACAATCTCTTCCTTTCCCGTGTAGTTTGGTTAAGGGTCTTTCTGGGTTATAGGATTTTTGTCAGGTTGTGTTCTCAATCGAAGTTGACGTTTGTATGGACTGATCATGGTAATTCAGTGAGACACTCGCTACGGGTGTATTATCATGGACTGGTGATACAAGGGTGTACATGCAACCAGACAATATACTGATATATTACACCACTTCATAATATACTATAATATAATATGTATCCATACAGCTCATACTGACGTTATACATAAAAAAATGTATCAGCAATATTATTGTTTTACTAAATAATTGTATTATTATTATTATGCTTATTATTATTGCATAACTGGGTAATATGTAAAATAATATAATGCCATAAAACCTTACAAATGCAGGTGTGTGTATTGTACCAACAGCATATCGACGATAGCGAACCCCTGTTAGCATAGCGAACCAATTAACTGCCCGTTTTGGGGTATTTCACGGCCTCGGATTGACTATCAATTTGAATATAGACTCTCCATGTTTTTAAAATCAAATACATATTGATCAGATCATATACGTATGCCTTATGCACACCACAGATTTCGTTGTTTTCAACGATCACAAAATGGAAATATGATTTATTGAAAATGGTGTTGAATTTTAAGAAAAGTGTGAATAAACAATCTTTGTTTGTGCTCACCTCTTTGAATGTGTGTTTCGCACTTCCGGCCAATGTTCACTAGGGCCAATTTATAAGTTACTTAGCAATGCCACCACAAATGTAGATGTATATAATACTTTAACTTCAATAAAAACTTTCGATAGAAACGCACATGCATTTGGCACAGGAATTGATCCTGATAACATTAAAAGAATAATGATTCATTCTCTTGTAAATACAACTCAGATATAAGTACTTATATGAATGCTAAAGACTGCCTTCATATAATGCTCTTAAACGCAAGAAGCCTGAATGCAAACTTTAAGCAAATTGAAAGTTATATTCACACGCTTGATGTAGTGTTCGAAGTAATTGCAATATCGGAAATTTGGAATGATTGAACAACAATGCAACACTATAATCTCCTTGAGTATAATTATTTTCAGGTATGTAGAGAGTTTGCAAGAGAAGGTGGCTACACATGTCCGTAAAGTAAATCTTTATCAAACAGTGATGGCTTTGAATGTGTAACAGTATAATTAAAAATGGAAAAAAAAAATGTTACAGTATGTTACATCTATCGTAAACCAGGATCTATCACTGATACCTTCTGTGAAAATATTAAACACATCTTTGGAAACATCCCAACAAATAAGACATTGTTTTATGTGGGGACTTCAATGTTGACATCCCAAAACATGATAGCCACTTAGGTACAACACATTTTTTTGACACTGTACCTACAGCCTAGGCATGTACCTTTTTTATCAATAAACCAACAAATAATTGACATAACTAACCATTTTCCAGTGTTCACACTATGCGAATATGGAGTGATTAAGAGGAATCTAGAAACGCACAAATATGTCAGAAATCATACAACTGGAAACATGAATGCGTTCGATTTAAGAAGTAAAAAGTGGGAACATGTTATTAGCGCAATCAATGTTAATACGGCTTATGATACATTCCTTGGTAATTTATTTAAAAATATCACAAACATTACCCATGGTTCACAACAGGATTTAAAAATGCTAGTCACAAGAAAAATGGATTGTATAGAAGATTTCTAAAAAGTAGATCCAACGAAACGGAACACTGTTATAAAAATATAAAAATAAGCTAACTACAATTTCAAGAAATGCTGAAAAGACATACTAGAACAGACTGTTGGATGACCAAAAAACAAAACAGTAAACAAACATGGACTATTTTGAACACAATTATAAATAAATGATGGAGTGAATCTTCTTACCCTGATTGTTTTGAAACTGAAGATAGGAAAATTACTAATGAGAATGGCATAGCAAATGGGTTTAATATCTTCTTTGCAAATATTGGCAAATAATTAGCTGCAAAAATAGATCCACCATTAAAAGGCAGTTCTATCCGTGATTTTTTGACAACAGAAATACAATTAGTATGTTCTTGAGCCGAATCAATGAAGACGAAATCCTTAGCATTGTCAGAACATGTAAAAACAAAACTTCAACATACTTAATGGCATAAGCATAAATACTGTTTACAAAAGTACAAACTAGTAATAAACCCCTGAAAGCTTGAAAGTATCAAATATTATTCCCATATTTAAAAATGGTTCAAAAACAGAATGTAATAACTACAGACAAATATTCTTGTTGTGTCAGTTCTAAAAAATACTTGAAATATGGATTTCAATCCTCAATGTCTACCTTAAATGCACTGGACTGGACTGCTTGGTGTGGTAGAAGAAATCAGTACTTCACTGGATAAAAAGAAGTACACATTCGGTGTATTCATCAACCTGAAAAAGCTTTTGACACTGTAAATCACTCAATACTGATACAAAAACTCAATCCCTATGGTGTTCGTGGTGTAGCAGAGAAATGGGTCAAGAGCTGTCTATGTGACAGAGTACAGTTTGTCAAAACAGGTGAATGTTCATCTGTTTAGTAAAAGTCTCATGTGGTGTACCGCAAGGTTTAGTGCTAAGACCTAAGCTATTTATATTATATGTTAATAATATATGCAATGTATCACTATTCCTGAAATGTGTTCTGTTTGCAGAAGACACGAATGTGTTGTACTCTGAAGAAGATATACATAGTCTTATAAATGTATTGAACTGTAAACTTGATAAACTGCACACATGGTTCAGTGTAAATCAGTTGTCACTGAAGGTATCAAAAACAAATTACATGGTCTTTGGTAACCGCACACAAATTGTGATATGGACATAAAAATGGACACAATAATCAAATTACTAATGTCAGTAAGACCAAATTTCTTGGAATTTTGATTGACGAAAAACTGATTTGGAAAGATCACATTAATGATATCAAGACAAACTCGTCTAGAATAACTGATGTGATGTACAGACCAAGTTATATCCTAGGAACTACAAGCTTACTTACTTTATATTTCTCATTGTTCTTACCTATAGTGTGTTACTGCGGTGACATTTTGGGAAATGCATGTTTTACTAATGTACACTGTATTACAGTGATACAGAAAAAGGTGGTCAGACTGATATGTGGTGTAGGTAGACTTCATCATACCATTATGGTATTTTATAGGTGTAGAATACTTACATTTCGAGATTTATTAGATTTGAAAATTTGCTCAATAATGTATTAAACATACAACACTACACCAATACCTGTAAATGTTAAGTGCCTCTTTACGAAACATACAAATTTACGTTCATCTCGAGTTCAGTGTGAATATGTACATCAATGTATCCGGAAAAATATTAAGTCGCGATATTAATCAATTGATGGTGTAAAGAGTTGGAACTCACTACCAGAACGCACTGCAATGATGACAACCTCTCATGCATTTGAAAACAAATTAAAACAAGATATGTTCATTCGATATTTATAACAAATACCTTGAAACAATTGTGCACTAACTTTAAATATAGACTTTCTCCGTAGTTAAATGGCTCGGGAAATGTACAAAAGAATGTATGATTGTATTATAACGTACTGTATTTGAATATCTATAGTTAACTTATATATTATCAAGGCCAGTGCTTGTCGGCACTTACCGGGTATTCGTGCAATATTTTACATCAAATATTAAATTTTATCCTATGTGATATCTATAGAAAACTGTGTATGGGTATAAAACTATAAGAACTTTCTTCAGTATGCCGCTTTTTCCTGTCATAATAAGTATTTTATGTACCTCAAACATTATATATATATATATATATATATATATATGATTGTTATGTTAAAAAATAAAACATATTATTATCATATTATAAACTGTTCGTGTAACTAGGAACGTGTCACAATTTGCATATACCGTCGAATATTTCTGTAACAATATCACTTAATGATGTTTCCCATAAAGTGAAATAACAGGCCGCTCCCTTGTCACGGCAGCCACGTTTAATAAAGTTTGGCTTAGTAAAACTATGGTCTCTATTCTGCCTGTATACATAATTCAGCTGACAGCCGGCGTGGCCTACGTGACCTACGGTCTCAGATTCACATCTGTGTGAACTTGCCCAGCGGATCGCCTCCACCTCTATTGGAACTGGAAACCAATCAGGTCGATAACTGGAAGGTATGGAAACAACCGTTGGAAACTATCTAATCGTGTCTGGACTCGACGCTAAGCCAGACAGATATATGTAAAGGCATTTCTACAGCCTGTACTACACTGTATTGGGAAAGATACACTACGCATCGTCAATGGTATGGATTTGACGGATGAAGAACGCGTCATACCTGCTGAAATCATAAGAAAATTTGACGAATATATCTTAGGCAAAGTGATAAAATTCTTTGAAAGTTTAACACCCTGAATCAGGAAACGAGTCGTTTGAGAAATATTACTCGTGTTAAAAATCTAGCAAAACCTGCGGGTTTTTGCAACTGTATGCGAGACAAGCTGATTGTCGACAGGATGATCCTCGGTGTAAAGAATAACAAGATCCGCAACAAACTCAACAAACTCATGCTAGTCTGCGAATATGCAAATTCTGCGGTAAAAAGCAACCCGTAAAGAAAGAACTCTGCCCTGCATGGGGTAAGATGTGTGATACGTGTAAGGGCCATAACCATTTCAGGGGCTCCGCAAAATTCCCTAAGATTGTTCACAGTGTATCAGATGAGTCAGATTCAGATAGCTCCGGTGCTAGCTTTGGCAAAATCAGCTGCGTCACTGCCGATGCGCAGGCCCTCTCCTCACAAGATGGTCGTATTGTTTGTGCAACGTGCTCGAAAAGCACCCAGTGAAGATACAGGTCGACTGTCGTTCAACTGTCAGCATACTGTGAAGGAGAAATATGTCAGCCCAGAACCAATCACTCAAGTGCCGAGCTAAAACCGTAAATGTTGCTACAGGAGACAAGTTCAAAGTGGACTATACCAGAGTGGATCATGACGTACTGACACCATTACTCAGCCGTAAAGCTGCTGAATGCATGAAGCTCATCACTGTGATCTACGAAAACTTTGAAACTTTATCTTCAGTCTCCTGCTGTAGAATTGCTAAAAATGCATTGTAGACTACCCTCAAGCGTTCGACGGTAAACTTGGCTCGCTTCCTGGTGGGAATATTCGTCTCACCCTGAAACAAAATGCTGAACCGGTTGTGAGACCACCTCGTACCCTACCAGAATCACTGAACAATTCCATGAAAGATGTGCTAGACCGACTAGAACACACTGGTGTCATAGTCAAAGTGCACCAACCCATTGATTTGGTGAACATAATATATGTGGCCAAGAAACGTTCTGGGGCTGTCAGGATCTGCATTGATCCTAGACCTCTAAACCTAGCCTTGAACCATGAACACTACAAGCTTCCTGTGGTAGACTATATTCTACCGAAGCTTCTGAACTCAAGGAAATTTGCTGTGTGTGACTTGCTACTAGGATATCTACATTGCGAACTGGATGAAGAATCTACCCTACTGACTACTTTCGCAACACCGTTTGGGCGGTATCATTGGCGACGACTACCTTTCGGCTTGAAAGTCAGCAACAATCACTGGAAGGGCTGGAGAAGTTTCACTGTGTTGCTGATGATGGATCTGATGACTCTGATCTCTGAGTGAAGATCCAGAAGCTGCTCCCACAGATGCAAGGAACATGGGATCAAACTGAACCGTGAGAAATGTCGTTTCCATGAGAATGAAATCCAGTTATTAGGCTATTGTGTCATAGCTGCTGGTCTGAAACCTGACCCATCCAAGGACGACGCTGTTCTGAAAATGGAGAGTCCGTGTGACAGGGAAGCTGTAAAGAGGCTAAGATATACAGTAACTTAACTGGCGAGATACGAACCCAAGTTGACTGGTGTATTCCGTCCCATTGCTGCTCAGAAGAAAGTTTTAACAACACTGAGACAACTCCTGACTGAGGCACCCACTCTGGCTTACTTTGACCCGAGTAAGTAACTGGTCGTTCAGTGTGATGCTAGCAACTATGGCCTGGGTGTGCACTACTTCAGGAAGGAAGACCAATCGCTTACGTCAGCCGTGCTTTGACTGACATACATACCAGATATGCCATTATAGAGAAAGAGATGCTGGCCTCATCTTTGCTCTTGAGAAATGGCATCAGTTCACCTATGGTCGCCCCATCCTTGCCTACAGTAATCACAAGCCACTTGAAGCAATAACAAAGAAACCGTGCGCTTCCCTATGACATTGATACAAAGTACCTGGATTGGAAGAAGATGTCTCTTGCTGACACCCTGTTACGTGCCTTCCTGCCAGCTGGACAGGAACAACCAACCACTGAGTTCGAAGCTATCCACGCTGTAAACTATATATATGTATGAGAAAATTTTTTGTCCAGGACATTGGTGATGCCACCGAGCAAGATGCCACTCTACAAGTGCTGACAGCTGTTCCACAACACGGCTGGCCCGAAAAACTAGACGTGCCGCCACCGGCTGTGCCACTTCACAGATGAGTTGGTCGTCACTGATCGGTTGGTGTTCCTTGGCGAAAGACTTGTGATTCCACAAGCCATGAGATCACACATTAAGAAGGATGTTCACCTAGGCCATGTTGGCATTGAAGGATGCCTAAGAAAAGCAAGGGAGTTGGTGGACTGGCCTGGCATGAATGCAGAAATCAAAGCAACCCAAACGTGTCTCAGACTAAGGAAACTCTGATGAGTCATGATATGCCGGACAGTCCATGGCAGAAGATCGGTTTCGACCTCTTCTTTTACCAAAGGAAGGACTACTTAGTCACCACTGTCTACAGATCGAACTTCTGGGAAAAAAATTACCTATCAAATACTGGATCCAAGGCAGTAATCACAAAAAGCTTAAAGCTGACTTTGCTAGAATCAGAATCCCGGACACTGTAGTTACTGACAATGGTCCACAGCTGGTGTCAGACGAGTTCGCTCAATTCAGTAAGAAATGGGGACTCGAACATGTGACGACATTTCCACACTACAGTCGCTCAAACGGCAAGGTGGAATCATTAGTGAAAGCTGCAAAGAAGATGATCAAGAAAGCACAATGCGCAGGTGATGACCAATATTTAGCACTGCTGAATATCCGCAACACCCCAACTCAAAGAATGGATAGTAGTCCTGCACAGAAGCTACTAGGTAGGCGGATGAAACCAATTCTTCCAACAGATCAATGTCTTCTGGAGTCGCGGCCATCTGTGCATCAACATGAAACATATATGCCGAAAAGGCACAACGCCGTCAAGCCAAGTACTATGACAAATTTGCCACAGATCTGCCACATCTGCATCAATGCGATACTGTCCGAATGAAGCCGTTCAAACTTGGAGTCAAGTCATGGAAGAAAGCGAAGATGGTGAGACGACAGGATGAAAGGTCCTATGCAGTTGAAAACAGTGAGGAAACAGTGTACAGGCGCAACCGTTTACACCTATAGAGAACATACGAAAACCACCTCACGTGTTGGTTGAGGAGTCCATGGATATCTCATCCCAAGATGATCCTCTAATCACTCCAGTTGAACCAATTCGGGCCAACACACCGGTTGAAAAGTAGCCGATCAACAACACCAGAGTAACCAGACAGTACCACACTCTCCCGTATGTCCAACGACACCCGGGAAGTCCAAAATAATCAACAAGTCTAAGCTACACTGCAAATACAAGGACTATGTTGTATCTAAATGAACAGTTGATGATGCTTACATGAACATTGATGAGTACAGACTTGATTAATGCGGACTCGCGTGTTGACTTGTGGATGCTCCATCAAAGTGTTCATGCAAGGACTATGTTGTATGTAAATGAACAGTTGATGATGCTTACATGAATATTGATGAGTGCAGACTTGATTGATGCGGACTCGCGTGTTGACTTGTGGATGCTCCATCCTATTGCATATATTCATGTTCGCCATGTTTGTATGAGTATGACATGTTGTCTGGTGCTATTCTCGTAATTGTGCGTTTGCATGTTGACCATGCCATTTTGGCTTTAGCATGACATCAGGAGTGTTGCTGCTGTGGTGAAGCAGAGTGTGCTATGTAGTGTTTAATGTTAGCGGGAACGTTTTGTGATACAGTTATGTTGCATTCAGGTTTTGGCAAGCTTATTTTATTTATATCACTAAGAAACACTGATGCTGATCCGTAGACATAATGAGTTGGTTACTTTAATGCGTTAGTACATATTGGTTAAGTACATGTTGCTGGTAAAACGGAGGGGATGTAACCATATCACTTAATGATATCTCCCTAGAAAGTGAAATAACAGGCTGCTCCCCTGTTGCGGCAGCCACGTTTAATGAAGTTTGGATTAGTTGAACTATCGCCTCTATTCCGCCTGTATATTCTAAAGTCCATACAGTGAGGCCAGGGTAAATATCGTATATTGTTAAATATTGTTAACAAACTTAACAACCCCGATACATGTGTGAAATTTGGGCCTACAGCGTGTCTATAAATTTGATCAAGTCTCATGTCTTTAGTTGTAGGCCTACGACTCCTTGTATTTAGAAACTCTTATATTACAGTAAGGTTTCGACGTGTGGTCTTTGACAAACCCTGCATTTCAGATGATCCAAACAAAATCATAACATACACACGATGCCTCGAATTCATTTTATAAGCATCGACCGTACCAAACCATGATAATATTTTATTATAGTAGTCAAATGGCAATGACAATGTACATGTTTTATAACAGCCTGTGTAGTTCAAAGCAGTGCGCATGGTGGCGCTGGTATCACAGTCCGACCGAAGAGTGTTATTCTGCGTTCCAATGGGCTCGTATATATCGTAAACAAGACATGGCGAACTGGAAATTTCCCGAGCTCCTCCACTTTACCACTTGTAAATATATGCAACTGGGTCAAGTAGGGACTACAAAGTCAAATTCAGGGTATATACGAGGTGTGATTGGAAGGCAGCATTATTGAGTAGCCAAGGAGGTCGAAGACGTCGGAGGTCGAAGACTTCGGAGACACACCCAGTGAACGCCAACTAAGTAAGCGTTGGCGTATACCACCGCGTGTTCAGAGCGATGTGTTGAGGGTATTAGATTTTAACTGACTAATGTATGTCGAATATTGTGCCTGACGTCTAGCTGACCGCGATTAACACCCATTCGTTATTGTTTTGCTAGTTTCGCCATCTGGACGACAATGCATTTAATATGGCGCGACGAGCTGTTATTCAATTTTGTTTTTAAATGGTGATTTTTTAAATAGTGACTCTTTCACCAATGATGCTATGTTTTACGAAACAAATATATTGCAGTGTACAGTAGTTGTGGTAATTAATACGTAATTTGTGACATGTTTTATTACGTTATGGCAGCAGAATAGTGTACTTGTAGTTATTTTACGACTGTGATGCATTGCCATGCATAATTGTCACGGATTAGCGAGGTCTCCGTACACTAGATGGCTCAGTGTAGTAGGGTTCTTATATGATAACGTGGTATTTTAAAATTGATATTTATTGTATAACTTTGATCAGGTTTTGAAATTGTTGGCCGAATTAGTATATCTTCCTTGTCACCACCGCCATTATCACTGTATAGGTGAGGGTGGGGGGGGGTGAGTGTGTAGGACTGTGAGTTATATTTATTTTATTGTGACTGTCTTACTTTAAATGTACTCTTATAATATACCCCATAACAAAGTTAACTTTTGAGAAATTCAACAAAGTATCTTGTCTTGTAGTTCATTTGCAGGTCACACACAGGTTAAAATGTGTTGGGCGCCTAATAAAGAAGTAAACGTAAGTTCTTATAGTTCTTATGTCCAGTCCGTGGGACTGCTCAAGGCGGTTTTTACTTCACATCATGGCAGGAATGCCAACTCGACATCTCTGTAAAGCATTCGTCCACGCTGCAACAACTGCGCGAAGAGAGCACATTAATTTACATCCACTATTCTCTGTGGTCAGGGACTCATTTATATAGCTGAGCCCACGCTTCTAAAAAGCAGAGCAAGACAATTGTAACCCTGTCTTGTTTTGAGAATTCGACATTCTGACTACTATGCCACGGCACCACTTTGATGACCCAATGTCTAAGCCTTCCTCATGCAACATTGTTTCTGTCTGTCTTCGCAAGCTGGAGACGGCCTCAGCATGGACTCCGACGAGACCCGGGAGCGAAGAACCGCCTCCAAGGATCAAGTCGCCGTCGAACCTCGTGAGAACCGGAAGCGAGCACTAGACGGTGGCTGGGGCTGGATGTGCGTGTTTGGATGCACGTTCATGCACTTTCTAATCGGCGGTTACAACCGGTCATACGGCCTGATCTACTTGCAATTGCGCAGTCACTTCAACAGTAACGCCGCCCTGACGGCATGGGTGGGAGGCGCATGCGTGGCCGTCAGCATGGGATGCAGTGAGTGATCTCGATCAGTTCTTTCTCATTATTTTTGCTAATATAACATTTATCTTTAAAGTTCAGTGGAGACGCAATTTCTTAGCAGTTGGTCGTATTTATGGTAGTGAAACTAACGTAGATTATTTCTTTTAAATATGTGCAGTGATTTTTACCCTCAAAGGGGCCTTTGGTGTGCATATAGTTAAAATTACCAACTTTAGTTACCAATTAATTAGCAAATTATAATGATCGGTTTAAAGTGGAAATGACGTCACTTCCGGTGGAAGGTCAAAGTTCAAGGTGAAGTTGTGCCCCTTGGCGAATAGGTCATGGTCAAATAGCGGCCCCTGACAAATATATCATGAACTAAATATCTAGGTCAAAATAGGTCAAATTGTGTTATTAAATAGGTCAGTATGCATGTGCGATGGTGTCTTTTGTTATGTGGTATAGGTGACGGTTTAATTTTTTTAGGTATAGCGCTCCCTGGCGTATACATTTATAACTAAAAATTAGGTCAAATCCTAACGAATATGTGGTGAACTATATAACTAGGTCAAATTATGTCATTTCCGGTTGCCATAGAGGTCTACGACTTTCCCGTCTCCCTACTTCTGGTTACCGTACAGTTTCACGATGTCTTTTTAAGCCTACTTCCGATTACCATACAGTTTCACGATGTCTTTTTAAGCCTACTTCCGGTTACCGTACATGTTCACGATATCTTTTTAAGCCTACTTCCGATTACCATACTGTTTCACGATGTCTTTTTAAGCCTACTTCTGATTACCACACAGTATCACGACGTCTTTTTAAGCCTACTTCCGATTACCATAGAGGTTCACGATGTCTTCTTTAGCCTACTTCCGGTTACCGTACAGGTCCACGATATCTTTTTACGTCTATTTCCGGATACCCTACAGTTACATTATGTCTTTTAAGCCTACTTCCGGTTACCCTACAGTTACACCAGAAGGGATGTTTGATCGATCAGAGCAAATTTGATCGGTGGAAAGTGCAAGTGCAAAGGAGCTCTCTTCCTTACACCCGGTTCCCTTCCCGTAACGTAATCGATCACAGCAAATTTGATCAGTGGAGGTATGAAAGTCTGAACTTGTCCACGACGTACAATACGTTACATTATAACTACGCCTTGTTGCGTTTTCTTGATGTGACGTAAGTGCTATTAATAGTACCTCGTGCCTCGAAACCGGTTTCAACTACAATACATACCAGCTACAGAGATACAAGACTACGACCAGGCATGTAGTGCATCATGTTATATATATATATATATATATATATATATATATATACATATATATATATGTATATATATATATATATATATATATTAGTACAACATTCTGGAACATTTAGTGAGACTGCCAGAGGCCCGAGGTCTTATTCACAGAGTATATTTTATCACATATAGCCTAATTTTCAGATATGCTTGAACATATTTCAGAATTATGGTGACCAGGATATATATTGAACATTTAGTGAGACTGCCAGAGGCCCGAGGTCATATTCACAGTGTATATTTTACACATGTAGCCTAATTTTCAGATATGTTTAAACATAATTCAGAATTGTGATGACCCATACATATTTTGTCATAGTGACAGTAGTTTTTATAACCCACACCTATGTAAAACTTAAAATCCAAACTCCAAAACCCTACTTGTGTCATGGGAAAATAGATATACTGTCTTACTAAAGCCGAGTTTTTTTTCTTCTGCAAACGTATTATTCACATGTGTGGTGATGCTAAATATAGCAATATAGCTTAAAAAGACATCGTGAAACTGTATGGTAATCGGAAGTAGGCTTAAAAAGACATCGTGAAACTGTACGGTAACCAGAAGTAGAGAGACGGGAAAGTCGTAGACCTCTATGGCAACCGGAAATGACATAATTTGACCTAGTTATTTAGTTCACCACATATTCGTTAGGATTTGACCTAATTTTTAGTTATAAATGTATACGCCAGGGAGCGCTATACCTAAACAAATTAAACCGTCACCTATACCACATAACAAAAGACACCATCGCACATGCATACTGACCTATTTAATAACACAATTTGACCTATTTTGACCTAGATATTTAGTTCATGATATATTTGTCAGGGGCCGCTATTTGACCATGACCTATTCGCCAAGGGGCACAACTTCACCTTGAACTTTGACCTTCCACCGGAATTGACGTCATTTCCACTTTAAACCGATCATTATAATTTGCTAATTAGTTGGTAACTAAAGTTGGTAATTTTAACTATATGCACACCAAAGGCCCCTTTGAGGGTAAAAATCACTGCACATATTTAAAAGAAATAATCTACGTTAGTTTCACTACCATAAATACGACCAACTGCTAAGAAATTGCGTCTCCACTGAACTTTAAAGATAAATGTTATATTAGCAAAAATAATGAGAAAGAACTGATCGAGATCACTCACTGCATCCCATGCTGACGGCCACGCAAGCGCCACCCACCCATGCCGTCAGGGCGGCGTTACTGTTGAAGTGACTGCACAATTGCAAGTAGATCAGGCCGTATGACCGGTTGTAACCGCCGATTAGAAAGTGCATGAACGTGCATCCAAACACGCACATCCAGCCCCAGCCACCGTCTAGTGCTCGCTTCCGGTTCTCACGAGGTTCGACGGCGACTTGATCCTTGGAGGCGGTTCTTCGCTCCCGGGTCTCGTCGGAGTCCATGCTGAGGCCGTCTCCTGCTTGCGAAGACAGACAGAAACAATGTTGCATGAGGAAGGCTTAGACATTGGGTCATCAAAGTGGTGCCGTGGCATAGTAGTCAGAATGTCGAATTCTCAAAACAAGACAGGGTTACAATTGTCTTGCTCTGCTTTTTAGAAGCGTGGGCTCAGCTATATAAATGAGTCCCTGACCACAGAGAATAGTGGATGTAAATTAATGTGCTCTCTTCGCGCAGTTGTTGCAGCGTGGACGAATGCTTTACAGAGATGTCGAGTTGGCATTCCTGCCATGATGTGAAGTAAAAACCGCCTTGAGCAGTCCCACGGACTGGACATAAGAACTATAAGAACTTACGTTTACTTCTTTATTGGGCGCCCAACACATTTTAACCTGTGTGTGACCAGCAAATGAACTACAACACAAGATACTTTGTTGAATTTCTCAAAAGTTAACTTTGTTATGGGGTATATTATAAGAGTACATTTAAAGTAAGACAGTCACAATAAAATAAATATAACTCACAGTCCTACACATTCACCCCCCACCCTCCCCTATACAGTGATGGTGGTGGTGGTGACAAGGAAGATATACTATTTCGGCCAACAATTTCAAAACCTGATCAAAGTTATACAATAAATATCAATTTTAAAATACCACGTTATCATATAAGAACCCTACTAGACTGAACCATCTAGCGTACGGAGACCTCGCTAATCCGTGACAATTATGCATGGCAATGCATCACAGTCGTAAAATAACTACAAGTACACTATTCTGCTGCCATAACGTAATAAAACATGTCACAAATTACGTATTAATTACCACAACTACTGTACACTGCAATATATTTGTTTCGTAAAACATAGCATCATTGGTGAAAGAGTCACTATTTAAAAAATCACCATTTAAAAACAAAATTGAATAACAGCTCGTCGCGCCATATTAAATGCATTGTCGTCCAGATGGCGAAACTAGCAAAACAATAACGAATGGGTGTTAATCGCGGTCAGCTAGACGTCAGGCACAATATTCGACATACATTAGTCAGTTACAATCTAATACCCTCAACACATCGCTCTGAACACGCGGTGGTATACGCCAACGCTTACTTAGTTGGCGTTCACTGGGTGTGTCTCCGAAGTCTTCGACCTCCGACGTCTTCGACCTCCTTGGCTACTCAATAATGCTGCCTTCCAATCACACCTCGTATATACCCTGAATTTGACTTTGTAGTCCCTACTTGACCCAGTTGCATATATTTACAAGTGGTAAAGTGGAGGAGCTCGGGAAATTTCCAGTTCGCCATGTCTTGTTTACGATATATACGAGCCCATTGGAACGCAGAATAACACTCTTCGGTCGGACTGTGATACCAGCGCCACCATGCGCACTGCTTTGAACTACACAGGCTGTTATAAAACATGTACATTGTCATTGCCATTTGACTACTATAATAAAATATTATCATGGTTTGGTACGGTCGATGCTTATAAAATGAATTCGAGGCATCGTGTGTATGTTATGATTTTGTTTGGATCATCTGAAATGCAGGGTTTGTCAAAGACCACACGTCGAAACCTGACTAATATAAGAGTTTGTAAATACAAGGAGTCGTAGGCCTACAACTAAAGACATGAGACTTGATCAAATTTACAGACACGCTGTAGGCCCAAATTTCACACATGTATCGGGGTTGTTAAGTTTGTTAACAAACCGAAGTAGGTCATGCATGCGTATTTTCAACCTCGATGGAAATTGTTACGATATTTACCCTGGCCTCACTGTATGGACTTTAGAATATACAGGCGGAATAGAGGCGATAGTTCAACTAATCCAAACTTCATTAAACGTGGCTGCCGCAACAGGGGAGCAGCCTGTTATTTCACTTTCTAGGGAGATATCATTAAGTGATATGGTTACATCCCCTCCGTTTTACCAGCAACATGTACTTAACCAATATGTACTAGCGCATTAAAGTAACCAACTCATTATGTCTACGGATCAGCATCAGTGTTTCTTAGTGATATAAATAAAATAAGCTTGCCAAAACCTGAATGCAACATAACTGTATCACAAAACGTTCCCGCTAACATTAAACACTACATAGCACACTCTGCTTCACCACAGCAGCAACACTCCTGATGTCATGCTAAAGCCAAAATGGCATGGTCAACATGCAAACGCACAATTACGAGAATAGCACCAGACAACATGTCATACTCATACAAACATGGCGAACATGAATATATGCAATAGGATGGAGCATCCACAAGTCAACACGCGAGTCCGCATCAATCAAGTCTGCACTCATCAATATTCATGTAAGCATCATCAACTGTTCATTTACATACAACATAGTCCTTGCATGAACACTTTGATGGAGCATCCACAAGTCAACACGCGAGTCCGCATCAATCAAGTCTGCACTCATCAATATTCATGTAAGCATCATCAACTGTTCATTTAGATAAAACATAGTCCTTGTATGAACACTTTGATGGAGCATCCACAAGTCAACACGCGAGTCCGCATCAATCAAGTCTGTACTCATCAATGTTCATGTAAGCATCATCAACTGTTCATTTAGATACAACATAGTCCTTGTATTTGCAGTGTAGCTTAGACTTGTTGATTATTTTGGACTTCCCGGGTGTCGTTGGACATACGGGAGAGTGTGGTACTGTCTGGTTACTCTGGTGTTGTTGATCGGCTACTTTTCAACCGGTGTGTTGGCCCGAATTGGTTCAACTGGAGTGATTAGAGGATCATCTTGGGATGAGATATCCATGGACTCCTCAACCAACACGTGAGGTGGTTTTCGTATGTTCTCTATAGGTGTAAACGGTTGCGCCTGTACACTGTTTCCTCACTGTTTTCAACTGCATAGGACCTTTCGTCCTGTCGTCTCACCATCTTCGCTTTCTTCCATGACTTGACTCCAAGTTTGAACGGCTTCATTCGGACAGTATCGCATTGATGCAGATGTGGCAGATCTGTGGCAGATTTGTCATAGTACTTGGCTTGACGGCGTTGTGCCTTTTCGGCATATATGTTTCATGTTGATGCACAGATGGCCGCGACTCCAGAAGACATTGATCTGTTGGAAGAATTGGTTTCATCCGCCTACCTAGTAGCTTCTGTGCAGGACTACTATCCATTCTTTGAGTTGGGGTGTTGCGGATATTCAGCAGTGCTAAATATTGGTCATCACCTGCGCATTGTGCTTTCTTGATCATCTTCTTTGCAGCTTTCACTAATGATTCCACCTTGCCGTTTGAGCGACTGTAGTGTGGAAATGTCGTCACATGTTCGAGTCCCCATTTCTTACTGAATTGAGCGAACTCGTCTGACACCAGCTGTGGACCATTGTCAGTAACTACAGTGTCCGGGATTCTGATTCTAGCAAAGTCAGCTTTAAGCTTTTTGTGATTACTGCCTTGGATCCAGTATTTGATAGGTAATTTTTTTCCCAGAAGTTCGATCTGTAGACAGTGGTGACTAAGTAGTCCTTCCTTTGGTAAAAGAAGAGGTCGAAACCGATCTTCTGCCATGGACTGTCCGGCATATCATGACTCATCAGAGTTTCCTTAGTCTGAGACACGTTTGGGTTGCTTTGATTTCTGCATTCATGCCAGGCCAGTCCACCAACTCCCTTGCTTTTCTTAGGCATCCTTCAATGCCAACATGGCCTAGGTGAACATCCTTCTTAATGTGTGATCTCATGGCTTGTGGAATCACAAGTCTTTCGCCAAGGAACACCAACCGATCAGTGACGACCAACTCATCTGTGAAGTGGCACAGCCGGTGGCGGCACGTCTAGTTTTTCGGGCCAGCCGTGTTGTGGAACAGCTGTCAGCACTTGTAGAGTGGCATCTTGCTCGGTGGCATCACCAATGTCCTGGACAAATTTTTTTCTCATAGATATATATAGTTTACAGCGTGGATAGCTTCGAACTCAGTGGTTGGTTGTTCCTGTCCAGCTGGCAGGAAGGCACGTAACAGGGTGTCAGCAAGAGACATCTTCTTCCAATCCAGGTACTTTGTATCAATGTCATAGGGAAGCGCACGGTTTCTTTGTTATTGCTTCAAGTGGCTTGTGATTACTGTAGGCAAGGATGGGGCGACCATAGGTGAACTGATGCCATTTCTCAAGAGCAAAGATGAGGCCAGCATCTCTTTCTCTATAATGGCATATCTGGTATGTATGTCAGTCAAAGCACGGCTGACGTAAGCGATTGGTCTTCCTTCCTGAAGTAGTGCACACCCAGGCCATAGTTGCTAGCATCACACTGAACGACCAGTTACTTACTCGGGTCAAAGTAAGCCAGAGTGGGTGCCTCAGTCAGGAGTTGTCTCAGTGTTGTTAAAACTTTCTTCTGAGCAGCAATGGGACGGAATACACCAGTCAACTTGGGTTCGTATCTCGCCAGTTAAGTTACTGTATATCTTAGCCTCTTTACAGCTTCCCTGTCACACGGACTCTCCATTTTCAGAACAGCGTCGACCTTGGATGGGTCAGGTTTCAGACCAGCAGCTATGACACAATAGCCTAATAACTGGATTTCATTCTCATGGAAACGACATTTCTCACGGTTCAGTTTGATCCCATGTTCCTTGCATCTGTGGGAGCAGCTTCTGGATCTTCACTCAGAGATCAGAGTCATCAGATCCATCATCAGCAACACAGTGAAACTTCTCCAGCCCTTCCAGTGCTTGTTGCAGACGCTTTGGAAAAATCCACTGCTGACTTTCAAGCCGAAAGGTAGTCGTCGCCAATGATACCGCCCAAACGGTGTTGCGAAAGTAGTCAGTAGGGTAGATTCTTCATCCAGTTCGCAATGTAGATATCCTAGTAGCAAGTCACACACAGCAAATTTCCTTGAGTTCAGAAGCTTCGGTAGAATATAGTCTACCACAGGAAGCTTGTAGTGTTCATGGTTCAAGGCTAGGTTTAGAGGTCTAGGATCAATGCAGATCCTGACAGCCCCAGAACGTTTCTTGGCCACATATATTATGTTCACCAAATTAATGGGTTGGTGCACTTTGACTATGACACCAGTGTGTTCTAGTCGGTCTAGCACATCTTTCATGGAATTGTTCAGTGATTCTGGTAGGGTACGAGGTGGTCTCACAACCGGTTCAGCATTTTGTTTCAGGGTGAGACGAATATTCCCACCAGGAAGCGAGCCAAGTTTACCGTCGAACGCTTGAGGGTAGTCTACAATGCATTTTTAGCAATTCTACAGCAGGAGACTGAAGATAAAGTTTCAAAGTTTTCGTAGACCACAGTGATGAGCTTCATGCATTCAGCAGCTTGTGTCAGTACGTCATGATCCACTCTGGTATAATCCACTTTGAACTTGTCTCCTGTAGCAACATTTACGGTTTTAGCTCGGCACTTGAGTGATTGGTTCTGGGCTGACATATTTCTCCTTCACAGTATGCTGACAGTTGAACGACAGTCGACCTGTATCTTCACTGGCTGCTTTTCGAGCACGTTGCACAAACAATACGACCATCTTGTGAGGAGAGTGCCTGCGCATCGGCAGTGACGCAGCTGATTTTGCCAAAGCTAGCACCGGAGCTATCTGAATCTGACTCATCTGATACACTGTGAACAATCTTAGGGAATTTTGCGGAGCCCCTGAAATGGTTATGGCCCTTACACGTATCACACATCTTACCCCATGCAGGGCAGAGTTCTTTCTTTACGGGTTGCTTTTTACCGCAGAATTTGCATATTCGCAGACTAGCATGAGTTTGTTGAGTTTGTTGCGGATCTTGTTATTCTTTACACCGAGGATCATCCTGTCGACAATCAGCTTGTCTCGCATACAGTTGCAAAAACCCGCAGGTTTTGCTAGATTTTTAACACGAGTAATATTTCTCAAACGACTCGTTTCCTGATTCAGGGTGTTAAACTTTCAAAGAATTTTATCACTTTGCCTAAGATATATTCGTCAAATTTTCTTATGATTTCAGCAGGTATGACGCGTTCTTCATCCGTCAAATCCATACCATTGACGATGCGTAGTGTATCTTTCCCAATACAGTGTAGTACAGGCTGTAGAAATGCCTTTACATATATCTGTCTGGCTTAGCGTCGAGTCCAGACACGATTAGATAGTTTCCAACGGTTGTTTCCATACCTTCCAGTTATCGACCTGATTGGTTTCCAGTTCCAATAGAGGTGGAGGCGATCCGCTGGGCAAGTTCACACAGATGTGAATCTGAGACCGTAGGTCACGTAGGCCACGCCGGCTGTCAGCTGAATTATGTATACAGGCAGAATAGAGACCATAGTTTTACTAAGCCAAACTTTATTAAACGTGGCTGCCGTGACAAGGGAGCGGCCTGTTATTTCACTTTATGGGAAACATCATTAAGTGATATTGTTACAGAAATATTCGACGGTATATGCAAATTGTGACACGTTCCTAGTTACACGAACAGTTTATAATATGATAATAATATGTTTTATTTTTTAACATAACAATCATATATATATATATATATATAATGTTTGAGGTACATAAAATACTTATTATGACAGGAAAAAGCGGCATACTGAAGAAAGTTCTTATAGTTTTATACCCATACACAGTTTTCTATAGATATCACATAGGATAAAATTTAATATTTGATGTAAAATATTGCACGAATACCCGGTAAGTGCCGACAAGCACTGGCCTTGATAATATATAAGTTAACTATAGATATTCAAATACAGTACGTTATAATACAATCATACATTCTTTTGTACATTTCCCGAGCCATTTAACTACGGAGAAAGTCTATATTTAAAGTTAGTGCACAGTTGTTTCAAGGTATTTGTTATAAATATCGAATGAACATATCTTGTTTTAATTTGTTTTCAAATGCATGAGAGGTTGTCATCATTGCAGTGCGTTCTGGTAGTGAGTTCCAACTCTTTACACCATCAATTGATTAATATCGCGACTTAATATTTTTCCGGATACATTGATGTACATATTCACACTGAACTCGAGATGAACGTAAATTTGTATGTTTCGTAAAGAGGCACTTAACATTTACAGGTATTGGTGTAGTGTTGTATGTTTAATACATTATTGAGCAAATTTTCAAATCTAATAAATCTCGAAATGTAAGTATTCTACACCTATAAAATACCATAATGGTATGATGAAGTCTACCTACACCACATATCAGTCTGACCACCTTTTTCTGTATCACTGTAATACAGTGTACATTAGTAAAACATGCATTTCCCAAAATGTCACCGCAGTAACACACTATAGGTAAGAACAATGAGAAATATAAAGTAAGTAAGCTTGTAGTTCCTAGGATATAACTTGGTCTGTACATCACATCAGTTATTCTAGACGAGTTTGTCTTGATATCATTAATGTGATCTTTCCAAGTCAGTTTTTCGTCAATCAAAATTCCAAGAAATTTGGTCTTACTGACATTAGTAATTTGATTATTGTGTCCATTTTTATGTCCATATCACAATTTGTGTGCGGTTACCAAAGACCATGTAATTTGTTTTTGATACCTTCAGTGACAACTGATTTACACTGAACCATGTGTGCAGTTTATCAAGTTTACAGTTCAATACATTTATAAGACTATGTATATCTTCTTCAGAGTACAACACATTCGTGTCTTCTGCAAACAGAACACATTTCAGGAGTAGTGATACATTGCATATATTATTAACATATAATATAAATAGCTTAGGTCTTAGCACTAAACCTTGCGGTGTACCACATGAGACTTTTACTAAACAGATGAACATTCACCTGTTTTGACAAACTGTACTCTGTCACATAGACAGCTCTTGACCCATTTCTCTGCTACACCACGAACACCATAGGGATTGAGTTTTTGTATCAGTATTGAGTGATTTACAGTGTCAAAAGCTTTTTCAGGTTGATGAATACACCGAATGTGTACTTCTTTTTATCCAGTGAAGTACTGATTTCTTCTACCACACCAAGCAGTCCAGTCCAGTGCATTTAAGGTAGACATTGAGGATTGAAATCCATATTGGTTGTTTCATCAATAAATTGTTTCAGCCTATTATTATAGAGTTTTTCAAGTATTTTTTAGAACTGACACCACAAGAATATTTGTCTGTAGTTATTACATTCTGTTTTTGAACCATTTTTAAATATGGGAATAATATTTGATACTTTCAAGCTTTCAGGGGTTTATTAATAGTTTGTACTTTTGTAAACAGTATTTATGCTTATGCCATTAAGTATGTTGAAGTTTTGTTTTTACATGTTCTGACAATGCTAAGGATTTCGTCTTCATTGATTCGGCTCAAGAACATACTAATTGTATTTCTGTTGTCAAAAAAATCACGGATAGAACTGCCATTTAATGGTGGATCTATTTTTGCAGCTAATTATTTGCCAATATTTGCAAAGAAGATATTAAACCCATTTGCTATGCCATTCTCATTAGTAATTTTCCTATCTTCAGTTTCAAAACAATCAGGGTAAGAAGATTCACTCCATCATTTATTTATAATTGTGTTCAAAATAGTCCATGTTTGTTTACTGTTTTGTTTTTTGGTCATCCAACAATCTGTTCTAGTATGTCTTTTCAGCATTTCTTGAAATTGTAGTTAGCTTATTTTTATATTTTTATAACAGTGTTCCGTTTCGTTGGATCTACTTTTTAGAAATCTTCTATACAATCCATTTTTCTTGTGACTAGCATTTTTAAATCCTGTTGTGAACCATGGGTAATGTTTGTGATATTTTTAAATAAATTACCAAGGAATGTATCATAAGCCGTATTAACATTGATTGCGCTAATAACATGTTCCCACTTTTTACTTCTTAAATCGAACGCATTCATGTTTCCAGTTGTATGATTTCTGACATATTTGTGCGTTTCTAGATTCCTCTTAATCACTCCATATTTGCATAGTGTGAACACTGGAAAATGGTTAGTTATGTCAATTATTTGTTGGTTTATTGATAAAAAGGTACATGCCTAGGCTGTAGGTACAGTGTCAAAAAAATGTGTTGTACCTAAGTGGCTATCATGTTTTGGGATGTCAACATTGAAGTCCCCACATAAAACAATGTCTTATTTGTTGGGATGTTTCCAAAGATATGTTTAATATTTTCACAGAAGGTATCAGTGATAGATCCTGGTTTACGATAGATGTAACATACTGTAACATTTTTTTTGTTTTCCATTTTTAATTATACTGTTACACATTCAAAGCCATCACTGTTTGATAAAGATTTACTTTACGGACATGTGTAGCCACCTTCTCTTGCAAACTCTCTACATACCTGAAAATAATTATACTCAAGGAGATTATAGTGTTGCATTGTTGTTCAATCATTCCAAATTTCCGATATTGCAATTACTTCGAACACTACATCAAGCGTGTGAATATAACTTTCAATTTGCTTAAAGTTTGCATTCAGGCTTCTTGCGTTTAAGAGCATTATATGAAGGCAGTCTTTAGCATTCATATAAGTACTTATATCTGAGTTGTATTTACAAGAGAATGAATCATTATTCTTTTAATGTTATCAGGATCAATTCCTGTGCCAAATGCATGTGCGTTTCTATCGAAAGTTTTTATTGAAGTTAAAGTATTATATACATCTACATTTGTGGTGGCATTGCTAAGTAACTTATAAATTGGCCCTAGTGAACATTGGCCGGAAGTGCGAAACACACATTCAAAGAGGTGAGCACAAACAAAGATTGTTTATTCACACTTTTCTTAAAATTCAACATCATTTTCAATAAATCATATTTCCATTTTGTGATCGTTGAAAACAACGAAATCTGTGGTGTGCATAAGGCATACGTATATGATCTGATAAATATGTATTTGATTTTAAAAACATGGAGAGTCTATATTCAAATTGATAGTCAATCCGAGGCCGTGAAATACCCCAAAACGGGCAGTTAATTGGTTCGCTATGCTAACAGGGGTTCGCTATCGTCGATATGCTGTTGGTACAATACATACACCTGCATTTGTAAGGTTTTATGGCATTATATTATTTTACATATTACCCAGTTATGCAATAATAATAAGCATAATACTAATAATACAATTATTTAGTAAAACAATAATATTGCTGATATATTTTTTTATGTATAACGTCAGTATGAGCTGTATGGATACACATTATATTATAGTATATTATGAAGTGGTGTAATATATCAGTATTTTGTGAAGTTGCATGTACACCCTTGTATCACCAGTCCATGATAATACACCCGTAGCGAGTGTCTCACTGAATTACCATGATCAGTCCATACAAACGTCAACTTCGATTGAGAACACAACCTGACAAAAATCCTATAACCCAGAAAGACCCTTAACCAAACTACACGGGAAAGGAAGAGATTGTTCGCCATGCCAATGCGATGTCTCGTACCAACGAAAACATGCGAGACAACTTGATGCAGAAACAACTGTTTTCGGTCAGTAAGGACAGGGGAAAAAGGATAAAATATGACTAATATGCACCTTGGGAACACCATGACTGACCAAGGTCCGAATGTGCACTATATGTTTGCAAAATGTGTGATGATTGCTAAGTAATATAAGAAGATGTGCAGGAGGCCCATTTTGGGCGCACCTTTTTAGCGAGTCAAAATCGGGTGGTGTTCTTAAACATTCCGTAGATACAGTGATTTTTAATTAAAAAAATACGCACAATTTTAGCAGAGCTGTAGTCATATAAATGGAGAAGATGGTCCCGTAGAGAACAGTGTATTAGACTGAAAGGTTAAGTGCCCGTTTTGTATGGAACGATATTAGGGTCATAATTCCACAATGCTACATTGTTGATTTCTGACTTTCGATTATCCTTTTACGCCGAGATTGTCGAATTATGACTTTCGATTATCCCTTTACGCTGTCATTGTGCAAGATTTTTGTCAAATAAATCACTAGAATGGCGTTTGGTCAAATATTTCTCCAAAATATTTTCTCCAAACGAAGTTCTCCAAACGATTATCTGGCACAAATTGGACTCGGTGACCTAAGCTAAGCTAAGATGTACTGCCCCCTAGCGAACTACACCAACTTGCAAATACTGAAGTATCCCTTGCAAGTCAGGCCAAAGCAATTATATAATTGCTTTGGTCAGGCCTTGCTGTCAGTCACCAACGTCACGTCGTAGTGTACATAATACTTATATGAAGCATTTTTCACCCACATTATGACCTGTTATATCAATGTTGGAGTTTAAAAGAACTCAAAGATGAACGGAAGAAACGAAGTGCCAAGCAGTCTGCCAGAAAACGCGAATTGATTGTCAGGTAGGTTGGTACTGTTTGTGAGCGATAATTCATGATGTTTCGAAAACTGTCAATACTAATATTTATTCGTACTATAACGTGTACAATTAATTGAATATTATTAACGATATAGCCGAGCATCGGAACCGTGTGCCTCAGCGTTAAAGATCCGAGCTTTGAACGGGCATGTGCCAGTCATCACGTGTTTGCTCTCGCTTCCGCTAAATATGGCAATAGAGCATAGCGTAGTTTTATTTGGGATCAACGTTGGCGATACGAAACATCCTTTGAAAATCACATTTTATAAACTAATTATGACCAATAATATATTAAGTTGTGCAATTAATTAGTTTGGCTGGCTAAAAAGTATTTTTTTAAATATTGAATGCTATTTGACATTTTAAAACCATGCCATGCTTGTCGTCATGCAAACTGATTATTAAGTCATTTTGAACTTCTTTTGATATAGACAGAATGTATTGAACATTAGATTAAAGTTGTATTCTGACAACGTTCATCTTTTAAATACAAATTTCCAGTGAATCGTCATGCCCATTATTCCATATAAATTTTCGTTCACACAATATGTAATTTTAAGATCCAAATTAAAATTACGTATGCATGTCATGCTTATTTTTTGCAAAAGCGTAATTTATCAAATAACATCAAATGCTAGTGACATATACGGTAGCAAGTATACTCAAATAAATAAATATTGACATTATTGTTTAGGTTGTACATACACCTTAAACTTGTGTAACTCAGAATGCAACTTTAATCTATGACGAGTAGTTTTTAACATGACTGATAATTAAAATATAACATTTCAAATGGAGCCTGTGACCTTAAGCCAGTGGCGTTTTAACGATTGATTTAATATTTTCATTTGATATTTTAGAATTATTTTATTGTTAATTAAGATAGCCTAAAGTAAATATTAGATAGTCCAATTACTAATTATATGTAGTGTATTTACATATATTTAAACTGGCTAATAGGTTTATAGTGTCAGTACTTAGACACTGATGCTATTCTGCAACTGTGATTGTATTTATAGCAATACTTGACATGTTCTTTCACATATCTGTATGCACTATTTCAATAAAATCTTCTTCTGGTGTTTCTACTGTGGTGTTGTCATAACTCATCATAACTAGTATATCATTATATGTAGAACACGTAATAGAGGCGTACCCAGGATTGATATATTTGTGGGTTCCCAAATGGATATCACATTAACGGTGGATGTTGCCTGCCACCATTCACTGTACACTGCTGTATAGTGGAGGGGTTTCTGGGCAACGAGAAAACTCCCCTGGGCACGCACCCGCATAATAACATGAACAATAATAATAATGACTTCTTTATTTACATACATACATATTTTACAAAACTACTATTGCCCACACATATAGGTCCTACATTAAAATAGTTCTGTATGTCCTTGCCAATACTTATGCTTTTCGTGTAATTATGATACCATAGTTTTATTCCGTTTATATTTTGTTGGCAATTATGTGCATGTATATGCTGTAATTAGACTACACTGCTTTGAGCAATTGCTTTTACAAATTACTATGGCTATAGGTGTACTAAAAGTATATTTTATTTATAATAATATGCTTCATTCGCAGACTCCACACAACATACAAATGCATTATTGCGTTCTATAGTTGTGATATTGGCAATAGTTACATATGGCCAGTAAGTAAAATATTGCTGCTACTTGAACCATCAATAAAAAATATAATTTAGAACTACAACTGGCATGTAAATCTATATGTCAAAAGTTCTAATACCAGGAACACAATAAGCAAATTACTGTAAATAAACATTTCAGTAGCACTATAATATATGTCAAATCCTAACACCATTTGGAACATATTGTTGTAAGAGACACATTTTCTAAAAGCATATATATATGAAAATTTCATCATAAAATAGTAAACAAAGTTGTGTTTATATCATTTGAACACATAAATGTTCTTATAATCATGTTGTGTTGTGCAAATGACTGGCGGCATTACCGAGATAATTATAGTATATATTCAATGTATATGTTCTAGTTGTCTCCAGCGCTTGGCAATGTTCTATTAACTGACTAGTCTGTATTATTGTGGTTACAATGTAATGGTCTTATAAGGTCTCATTCTTTATATGCTGGCACTGAGGGTGGTCACTACCAGGGTGCTTGTCGTCCCCAGTGGTTCTTTTACGTCCCAAATTGAGACGGGACCGACATTAATGTGATCACAGAGCCACGAGGGATACACAGTCCCCAATTTTGAGAGCCAGATTTTTACCACAAATATCATGCCTGCTCGGTCCAGGTTTCAAACTTAGAGCACTGGCATGCCAGACGGATGTGCTAACCACTACAGTAGCCACACTCTCTGTATAATTTGTTTCTGCTGTTGGAATAAATAAAATGCATCCTTACCTTACCTAAAGATGGGAGGGTGTGTTTCTATATTTCATAAAAACCTTGGAGTAACATACACTATCGAGAGTGATGCGAGGGTTCCAGCCCAGCCTGATTACAGTGCTTTCTTCTATATCATGAGCAGTCTTACTCCAAACCCACTATACTTTATCTTAGTCACATATTGAACATAACTTGTGATAATATAATCGTTTTTCATTTTATAGGTTAATGAAGAGGAGCTCAGCATGAAACTGCTGCAGAATAACATGTATAGGGATCAGGGACGTACATGGTGGTATGCACCAACTACCCAAATTTACACTGGGGAGTCTAGAGGAATACTTATCCCAGTACGGAAAGAAGCTGGAGGAAAAGAGAAAGTGTCTATAGAAAGAAAGGTGAGTTATCTTAACATTAAACTAAAAGCACTGTAGGATTATATGGAACGATATTAGGGCCATAATTCCACAATGCTACATTGTTGATTTCTGACTTTCGATTATTCATTTACGCCGAGATTGTCGAATTCTGACTTTCGATTATCCGTTTACGCCGACATTGTCAAATTCTGACTTTCGATTATCCATTTACACTGTCATTGTGCAAGATTTTTTTCAAATAATTAATTAGAATGGCGTTTGGTCAAATATTTCTTCCAAATAAATGCATACACACATACTTTTATTTATTACTTAATTATAAACCAGGACTTGATGGTGGCCTTTGTGGAAGATGAGGAAGAAGACCAGGATATATCAACAATCTGTGTTCCTGTATCAGATGACCTCAATGAATCTTTGCAGTCTGTGGCTGAGGACTTGTATCAGCAAGGCCAATATGCAACAAACACATAACCTCAGCCACACACATACCACATTAGCCCACAATCTTACAATTGCTAGCAATATACATTGTGTCCATTACGCATAACTCCTCTATTTTATGAATGAATAAATGAACTTTATTTCGGTTACAAGTACAAATTAGTGAACATATGTACAATGGATTATAAAAACAGAAGAACAAAAAAATATTGGAACCATGGAGTTTCTCTATAAACCAGTAGGGGCTTATAGCGAGGACCACCAGAAATAATAATTTAACAATAGTTTCCTTGTTCCATAAAATTAAAGCATAAAAGTAGGACAGTAAGTTCTTCTGGAACTCAGTGAATAAATCATCTCATAAATGCAGTTAATGTATACACATGCATTACTTACAATACAATACATTATTGTACGGATGCATGATTTTAAGCAGTTTATTGACTGTTACAGGAGGAGCCAGCAATAAAACCAAAGAAACAAAAACAAGTTGTAAAGAATGTTAGTTCCTATTATATAGCTGTATTGTATGCGATATGCAATTAATCAAATTTTAATTTGTTATGTACCATACATATTCAACATTTAATAATAAATCCTTGGTACATTTATTTTTAGAAACTATATTGATTTTTTTTACATTTTAGACTACATTTACCGAAATGCTTTTGAAATAAAATGGGTACATATTGTTACAGAAGTCATCAAGAAGCCTATTCAAATCTGGACAAGCATCGAGTGTTAAACAGCTAGTAGGTGAGAACACAGAACAAGATACCATCCTGTCTGAACAGGTATTTTGTATGTTATTAGCTGCCACTGGTGTTCACTTCATATCATACTGAACAATCTCTTGCTCAAGAACATAATTGGCATTCACTAAAGTTAATAAAACAAAACCATTATCATATTTTGAGGCAGGAAATCTATTGATCCAGCGTCGTTGTGATTTACAGAAATCTGTACATGAATAAATTGGATTTTTATCCAAAGACAATGTAACCGGTTCTAAAAATGTACTGCCTAAAAACTTATGTTTATAAATATGGATAGCTGTACATTGTCTTTATTAGTATTGACAATAAAATGCGTGTTTTAAACATTTACAGTTGGAAGATGTTAATCACGATGCACTACGTGACTTCATCCAAACTGCTGTGAGTCTCCATCCACACCTACGGGATCTGCTGCCTGGTGACATCGCTCCGATTGAGCCAACACCTCCATCAGATAGTGAGGACATCCCTTGGTGTCACTGCGGTCGATGTCGACAAATGCCACGACCAGAAGAACAACTATACTGCCGTCACAGTCATGGTCGTTGCCTTCTGAAAGAGACATATATGATGTAGTGCTGTGAAGGTCGGGAGTTCTTGTAGCTCTACGAGATGTGAATGACTTGTTTGCATACAATGTCCAGCCAACAAATGACAACTTTTATCATGCAGCTTACAGACAATTTGTTTTATGGCGGTTTGACCACTTGGGAAGTGGCAACAGGGTTGTCATACCCAGTTGTGTTGTGTGGGCTATAAGGGATAGGTTTCCTGATGGTATGTATACGGGTCTTAAGGTTGCCCGATTGGTTTAATTGGGTAAACAATACAATGTGTATACACTCACACTGATACAGTCAGTTCATTTTAAAATGTGTACCGACGTAATTGATAATGCAAAAGACATTATTTTGATGTTTATGAAATGATGATATATCATTTTATCATGTGTATAACACCTTTATAAAATAAATTTAATTTGTATACATATATATATATACATGTATATGTCTTTTTCTGCAATGAAAAGGAAACATTTTGCAGAAAAAGCCAAAGTTATCAATTACAATAAAGATATATATATATTTATGTCATCTGTCATGGAGGAGTAAAAAATACAACCATTAATGTGGCCAAAGCTCGTTTGATGTCGTAATAAAGAAACAATGGATACATATAATGAAGGTTGGTAACAGGCAACTTTTATTGCCAACTGGTATAATTCAATCATACCAGAAATGTGTAATTCACATACAAAGCATTGCATACATAAACGTTTGCTACGGCAATGCAATGCAAACTTATTGATTTACACAATGACAAACAGTTGATAACTATACAGTGAAGACACTGCTACTCTACACAATGACATCAAAGGTGAGGGAGCAACCTGCCCAAGTGACACACTGATAGCAAACGAGAATAAACCATGATTGCTTGTTACAATCAACATGGCTACGGAGGAAGAGAGGAGGTGGAGGTGAAAGTAAATTACAATAGACCTCAAACAACACGACTTACTTCGTTAGTTCTCAAACCCGAACTAAAAAGCATAGCTATCTCATGATGCTGTTCTGCAGTGAAGAAACATGATAATAATGACATTGTAATAGGATTTCTTATTTGTCTTTTGAAATTATATGACGATTACTCAGTGTGGTAAATTTATTGTTCTTGATGAATATTATATTCTACTATAATGTATTTGCGTTACATTACATGCTTTAATCTAGCATTTACTACATAATAATGGAAACACACGAAAATATATTTCTTACATATATGTTTCAAATATCTTTTTTTGTGGTGTTGCATATACACTAACAAGAGGTATCTCCATACTTGTGTCATCACTGCTGAAAACAAAATAACAGTACACATATCTCCTCTGTCACATTCAATATTTACACATTTCAAAGTTCTTCAATGGCCCAAATGATGTCATAGGAATACAAACAAAATACTACAAATGTAAACTGTTTCACATTAATTCCAGATTAGTCTTATGTCTACATGCATACATGTAGTAGAGCTATTCTTAGTAGCAGTATTGCTGGTTGCATGTAGTCTTCATTGTTGTGAGGTCAAATAGGTATATTCATTATCAAAAACTATAAATGGCCATTAAAATGGCGTACATTTTTAAAGGAATACCTCTTGTAAACCATAATGATAAATGCAAGTATTACCGTAAATTTGAATAATTTTTATCAAATATTGTGACATTCAAGTCGTCAAGTGATGAATGGCTCTAAAAAACAGGAGTTTTATTATTAATAAAATGGGAGTTTCCTTATAAAATAGAAAACTAAAAAGTCTGTTGCCCGCAACCGCATATAATATGTATCCCCTAGGAGGACACAACACAAGGAACCCTCCCTCTCCAAACTCACCATTTATGGCAGTACCCCCACCCGGGGGAGACCTATGCATGTGTCATGTATGCCAAATGGCTTACAAAACAAAATTATTGTGGTGTGAGACTGAATGACATGGTCTGACTTTGGCCTTTCATATTTGCACATACAGGTCCCAAGTGACACACCTACACAGACACCTAGAGTCTGCGCTGCTTGTACAACACAAACCAGTGACTTGATGATGTGGAGTGCAAGGAAGTTCGCACACAGAGGTCCCAAGTGACACATCTACACAGACACCTAGAGTCTACACTGTCAGTACAACAACACAAACCAGTGACTTGATGATGTGGAGTGCAAGGAAGTTCACTCACAGAGGTCCCAAGTGACACATCTACACAGACACCTAGAGTCTACACTGTCAGTACAACAACACAAACCAGTGACTCGATGATGTGGAGTGCAAGGAAGTTCGCACACAGAGGTCCCAAGTGACACATCTACACAGACACCTAGAGTCTACACTGTCAGTACAACAACACAAACCAGTGACTTGATGATGTGGAGTGCAAGGAAGTTCACTCACAGAGGTCCCAAGTGACACATCTACACAGACACCTAGAGTCTGCACTGCCAGTACAACAACACAAACCAGTGACTCGATGATGTGGAGTGCAAGGAAGTTCGCACACAGAGGTCCCAAGTGACACATCTACACAGACACCTAGAGTCTACACTGTCAGTACAACAACACAAACCAGTGACTTGATGATGTGGAGTGCAAGGAAGTTCTCACACAGAGGTCCCAAGTGACACATCTACACAAACACCTGGAGTCTACACTGTCAGTACAACAACACAAACCAGTGACTTGATGATGTGGAGTGCAAGGAAGTTCGCTCACGATCATGAAGAATGCACTTTTATACAGGCCTGGAACATTTCGAGAAGTTTCTTTTTGTCTTACAATCACTTGGCCCAGCAGCATATAACCTACGTTATTATCATGGTGTGATACCATCTGTCGGTGGAAGATAAATTCTTTGTTACTCTTGTGAAGATGCGCCAGCACAAAACTAACTTTTAACTGAGTACAATGTTTGGTAAAACTGAGGCCACTCTGTCAAATATTTTTATTACCTGGATAAATTTCATGGTTTGTCAGTGGGGGACTGTCTGCTATTATTTGATGGAAACTGTAATTGGTCACTGACAGAGGCTTGTGTCAACAGACAGCACCCACTAGATCACTGAACAATTGCATGTACATTTTAAGCTGTGTCAAACTGTGGGCTGTAACTAATGTGTAATGGGAATCCCTACTGCACATGTAGAACCTGAGAACCTTTAAAACAGCAGTAGACATAATTATCAATGCAATATAAAGATATCAGCCGTATCAGACGTTACATTACCTTAGATGCGACGAAATCATTAGTCCACGCCTTCGTCATGTCCAGACTGGATTATGGGAATGCGCTGCTTGCTGGACTACCACTTGAACATTTGAATAAACTCCAACGCATTCAAAACATGGCAGCAAGAATCATTACTTTTACACCTCGCAGAGATCACAATACCCCAATCCTGAAAGAACTGCACTGGCTACCTGTGAAATGTCGAATCGAATTCAAGATTCTTATGCATGTGTATCGATGTCTGAACGGCACCGGACCATTGTACCTGGAGAACATGCTGAAGACACAGTGCTCTGCAGGGCGCACACGTTCGTCCCAACAATATCTGCTACACGTGCCGCGAACGAAGCTTGTTAGTTTTGGTGATCGTGCATTCGAAGTGATAGGACCTCGATTATGGAATCTGCTGCCGTTTTGCCGTTTCACATAAAATGTAGTGGAAACCTAACACTGTTCAAACGGACTCTGAAAACACACATGTTCAAAGCGGAATACTGTTGACATTTTATTTTCTTTGACATTTTACTCCTAAACTTATATTTTATTTATCTACCCACGATTGCATATATGTAAATATTATATCTATTATTTATTCTATATATACTTAAAGTATCTTATATATCTTAATAATGTTTAAATAACAGCTTTATATATACATATTTTTATTTATCTATTTTTAGTAATTAAATAAAATTGTTCTGTTTTTATAATTATTATATCAAATTTGTATTTTATATCTACTGTGCACATACCTTTGCTAAATTTTAATGTTTTATGACATTAGCTTCTTGTACAGCGTTCTGAGCATTTTATTGGAAATTGCGCTCTATAAAAAATAAATATTATTAAAAAATAAATATTATTATATGATCTAGGATTAAAATAGCTTAGGTATAAAATAATATAAAAAGTAAAATAACATAGGTATACTCGGAAAGGTTAAAGAATATTTAGGCAAATATTATAAGGAATATTATTCACGTTTTACTATACATGTTGCAGTTATTCCGTCACTCCAGTTATATTAGTATTGTCGTTACAACTGTTTTTAACTCTCATTACTACTGTTTTTAAGTCAAAATGTACGTTATGCATATGTATCTTGTTAACAAATAAGTTTTATCATAGTTCATATCTGTCTTCTTTCTGGGGGAGGGTTGTAGGGGCAAAAGTAGAACAGATAATGCGTGTGCATTTTCTTAAACAATGTTTTACTGCGCTACATGCAAGATTGCAGCTCACCAACTTTCCTGCAAGGTTTCTACAACCACTGGAAATTGGCCTAAATAGCAGAGTATCCGGATAAAATCCGACAGTATTTTTTAATAACACATTACGTAATATATAAAATATTCACAAAATGGTCTACTCGAATACTTTATTTCCAGGTGTATCTTCACTGGCATGCATATAGTCTAGAGAGCTACTAAACATGTCAACACTTTACTTCCATCATAACTCTTAATGATTTGTAACTATGATTCACCAAAAAACATTTCATTAATAATTACAAATTCACAATATAGTTCAAGGGACTTCAGGGCCTTTTGGCCCATTTTTTTTACTCCACATTGCTTCAGTTTACTCAGCTGTATAAATAACCGGATACCGCGCTATATAAGAACTTAACTTTTTTTACCTTTTAGGTTCAATTCAGGTTGGACCTCTCACAGACTTGCATTAAAATTAATATTGGTAATAATTCCTATACAGGAACTTATTTATGATTGCAGACACGAAATAAAGAGTAAAATTCTAGTAGTTTTTTTCCACTATTTTTCATTTCTATGCACTGTTAGCACGACCAGTCCCTTGAAAGTGTACACAACAATCTGTTTGAACAAAACAGTTGCCCTTGGATTTGGTAGTAATAGTCATGGTTTTCTTGTAAATAAAGAGACCCGTCAGATTCTTTCAGGTAAGGAACTGTTAAGGGAGAAATTTTATTTTCTCTTGCTGTGTAAAAAAAATTAACTTCCAAAATTGTATCTGTGTCGATTACTGCCAAATATGCCACATGCCTGAGTCTGAACTTTAAACTTTTTTTTTCAAATTGTTCCACTGCCACATTCTCGTAACTACGGTCATGCAATACAGCTGGTGTTCTAATGTCTACAAAAGTAATTCCATATCTCTCCTCTCTGTGGCCTTGCAGATGGCACCAAAGTCTTATGAGGTCAGATGATGTAGTCTGACATCCTCCACTTACTTCATAGTTGCCCTTTCCAACTCGGTGGCCTGCTCCTCGCTGATCTCCGAAATCTGAACGTAATGCAATAATAATAATAATTTATTTCTTATATAGCGCCCCATCCAAATAACTTGTTTTTCCGATAATGTATCATCGGTTGTCATGGTTGTTAAATCGTTTTATTTAAATCACTGACTTAAATCAATCTTGGACTAAAAAATAACTGATTTCTTATTTGATGATTTGTGTGAATTTTTTATACAAAAGTACAATTTTCGCTTAAAGGTGCTCAATCAATTTGTTTGCCCATCGCCAATCCTGTTCTATTAAGTCCAGATGTGTAATGTGTGAATAGTTTAACTAGTGCTCACAGTCGGTTTAATAACAAATGCGTACTTGTTTTTTTAATTGTCAAAAAAAATGTTGTCGTTACACCTGGTATAGCTGGCGAAAGCCAATTGCGCTGTCGAGCTACTGCACCATTTCGGTCACCTGCTTTACGCGATATCGGCATCTCATGCATTCGAAAACAATAACAACACATACATGCTTTGGCGTATCAAGATGAAGATTCCAAAGAGGTAGTACGAAGGTATGTATTGCACTATCGAAGTTAGCAACAAGAACGCGTAGCCGTGTATTAATTCAACGAGAATTGCAACGCTCGACTCGACTACAACTAGCATTTGATATCATATGTACTAACTAGTGTTGTTTTTTTGCAACAAAGAATCGTGATAAAAGTAACTGTTTGTTTTTTATATGTATCTGACATTTTGTTAACCTCTTCCTAATTTTTGTTTCTATTGTTGCTTTGCATATTATGTGCATGTGATGTGTATGTGATATTATAAATTATTACATTATACATATCAAGTGCAGTGATTGTACCTATGTACTTTTCATAATTTTGTAGTAAATCTTATCAAATTGTTTCAATAAAATGTTTGTAATTTACATTGTCTTTACTTTAATTCACATGCATTTCTAACAACAATATGCAATTTAACGAAGACACCCATTACTGCAAAATCCTCATGCAGACAAACAAAACTATCTCATACAGGGGTGAATCCAGAAATCGAGCCTGGCTGAACCAAATGGTGTAATCTAAATTTGGTCGCTACCGAGCCGCCATAACTATAACTTCAGCCGCTCGGCTGGAGTGGTGATATCGGAAGACGGGGGGGGGGGGGATACTAATGAAAATTTTTGACACTGCACAGGCATGATTATTATGATAGTACAATCACTGAGGCTTGGCTATATTATATTGTTTCAACTTTCAAGTGTATTTACTTGCACTGTATATACGAATTTATGTTTGCAACAAATATTCCAAATTAAATAAATAGAACATTAAATTGAAAAAGTGAACTGCAAATGAAATGTAGAATGTAATTGAAAGTTTCACAAAAGCCTTATCAACCAAAGATGGTGTAACTACCCACATAAGATTGGTCAGAATTAAACATAATTTTTAAAACCAATCACATATGTTTGCATATCTTCCAGTTATTATGCTATGATTTATATATATATATATACATGTATATATATAAAACGTTTGCATAGCAGCATCAATTAATACTTACGTTTGTTCTAACTGTCCTCAGCTGCATCTAGCCTCAGGAAGTGACTGGACACCTGAGCTGCCTTTGCTACGACCACTGATGCTCGACAGAGCCACCACAGATCTTGTCACATGTGATGGCTGCAGTGGTGTTGTGGTAGTTCACGACTTTGTGTTGAAGCTGTCAAGCAAAGTCATGAATTGGAATATGGAATGAGTCGGATTATTTGTGAAAATGAACATGGTTTGACAGATTCCAGCTGTTAGTTATATCTCTTATGAGAGCAACAAAGGCATTTTATTATGGATTTCCTGGCTTGATTTAACAAACAAAAATTATTATGGACTTTCAACTACTGGCAACTGTGGTTATTAACTGGAGGTTTTTGACTGGGAAAGTATGTTCCTTGAAGCGAAGCCTCTGTGGCTTCAGTGTCATCAACGTGCAAACAATTTGTAAACTGTTCTGTCAGAAAGCTAGCTGCCAACCCTGACTGTATTTGAATTGAATCACGCAAAGTAAGATGAAGTTAATTAATTAAATGAAATGGAAAACAAATTTACAAAATTGTTCTACAAAATGTATGAATATAGAAGTATAAATTACAAAATGCATGTTATTGATCAATTGTAATGTTTTGGATGTGCTTTTTTTTCGTGAAAGACCAAAATAAAAAACAACTAAAAACAGAACTTCTGTAATTTACATGTACAAAAGGATTTGTAACTTAACAAAACATGAGCTGCAATTCTTTGTATAGTAACAGTAATTCTCTGCTATCTCACATAAATCAGTCGCAAGCTATTGATACATGTTACGAAGGCCTACATGTTATTGTTATGGACATTTTCACAGTATTGAGGGGTGGTGGTTTTCTGAACATAATAAGCAACATAATATTATATTCATACGAATAAATATGCGTGGTTGAGGCTGACTACTTTGAAATTACTAACTTGTCTAGAAGTTCTCTTGATTGAAAGTCCAACGTTCTAGTCACTGAGCAACTGCGCTCTACTGTAACCATGTGCATTGTTTCAATGGAGCACATTGTGTAAATACAGATGTATGTATGTATGTTGAATTGAAAAGCATGGAAATAACTAACTATTTCATCTTTCAAGTACTGATCTTGTGGAGTTAACTTCAAGTAGTTGTGGTCGTTGGCAAGGGCATGTGGACTGGCAGGAGGGAACTGCTGCATCACTGGCATTGGTTGACTTTCCTGAAATATGTATATGTAGAGATATAAGCAACATTGTATTATTTGCTTTATACATAAAGCCAATGACTGCACTAATGCCAATGTTTTGACAAGTAACTATTTTTCAATTGGTCTGTAAAAGGAATACAAGCTGTATAAGATTTGTTTCGTCAAATAGAGTGAACCTGTCTGGAGTAGAGTCGTTGTTCTGCAGTTGCTCTGATCAAGGATCATTTATAAGGTCCGCATTGTCCTTCCCACGAATTGCATGTAATCTGCTGGACTTGATAGGAGTTCCTTTAAAAGGTATAGCATGATGGAACGTCTGGAGGACCTGCATGTCAAGTCAAAGTGTACATTTATGAATTTTATATGCATTTTAACCCTTTCATTTATTTATTGTTGCTGATATGTTGACAAGAGCGTGTCACATTCTTGAAACTACCCAGCTTATTTGTACAAAATTGGGATAAACTAAAAGCCATTGTTTGTGCATTGACAGTTGCCCCAATATTTGTACATAGTACATTGAATGCAGAAAATAAGTGTTTTTTTAAACGTCTTACCTGTGTACATGTCACTTCTGTCAAGATAGTTCCTGTCTGACAGTAGTGTCAGGCCGAACAGAATTGCTGCAACATGCTTGCAGTGAGCTGTAGGGCCCTGCCCAGCACCACATTCACATTGTGCTTCTTACACCACCGCATCATTGTTCATGGTCACATCTACTTTATAAAAGGTAGATTTCCTCATCTCTGCCCACACAACAGCTGACACAAACCACTTTCCTTGTGTGTTGTCTGTGGTGGTACGCATATACCGCAATAACCTGAAGAAAACAATGTACAATATATAAAAAAAAATTGTGGAGTCGAACAATACCGGGCCAAATTGGTGTCATGTAAGTTACGCTATATTTATTCCATAACCAGCTTCTTTGCAGACAGTTCCTGTTGATAACATTTGTGCTGTATCTTAGGCCCATGAAGAAAGAAGAGACACAAAAAACGCATCCTGCCGGTTTATTGTTGTTTGAAAAAAATTGTGGTTGTGAACAATGTCATGGATTTCGTAAGTTACAGTGTCCACCATTTCACGTCCAGAGTGCTCTGACCATTCTTAACATTTTAAAAGTTTTGGTTGGATTCTGATGAGGTACTAGCATAAATCAGTCAAGCAATTTTTTGATTTCTGAAAGGTTTCACATTCTCATATTTTAGATCATCAACTTCACTTGGCATTGTGCCACATAACAGTGAGTAAAGATATCTTATCTTCTTTAATTTTAGGTGTAGATGTATCTTGGTTAGCAGCTAAGACTTTTTGTTTTTGTTGTCCAGTCCTCTTTTTTGGCCCAGTATTGTGCTTCACCTATATATATTTACCCAGACACATATATAATGTAATATCAATAATAATTCACGAGTAAGGAGCTGTTAGGTTTCTTTTAAACTGGTTAATGGTCAGGAGTATTCTAAGTTTATGAGGCAGGGTATTCCAGAATACTGGTCCTGAATAATTTATTGTTATGTTTCGAATGTTTGTTCTTACATTTTAAGACATAAATTTACAAATAAGCCTGCTGGTATCCATTGACAAAGAAAACTATTATTTCATCGAGGCAGTATCATATTTGACAGGGATGTACAAACTACTAAGCTCATGTGGTTATTCGCATATATATCTTTAATCCTTACAGTCCTTTTAGTTTAATGTTAAGATAACTCACCTTTCTTTGTGTAGAGACCTGCCCTTTTCTTCCAGCTTCTTTCCGTACTGGGATAAGTATTCCTCTAGACTCCCCAGTGTAAATTTGGGTAGTTGGTGCTTACCACCATGTACGTCCCTGATCCCTATACATGTTATTCTGCGGCAGTTTCATTCTGAGCTCCTCTTCATTAACCTATAAAATGAAAAACAATGACATTATCCCAACTTATGTTCAATATGTGACTAAGATAAAGTATAGTGGTTTGGGAGTAAGACTGCTCATGATATAGAAGAAAACACTGTGATCAGGCTGGGCTGGTACCCCCGCATCCCTCTCGATAGTGTATGTTACTCCAAGGTTTTTATGAAATATAGAAACACACCCTCCCATCTTTAGGTAAGGTAAGGATGCATTTTATTTATTCCAACAGCAGAAACAAATTATACAGAGAGTGTGGCTACTGTAGTGGTTAGCACATCCGTCTGGCATGCCAGTGCTCTAAGTTTGAAACCTGGACCGAGCAGGCATGATATTTGTGGTAAAAATCTGGCTCTCAAAATTGGGGACTGTGTATCCCTCGTGGCTCGTTGATCACATTAATGTCGGTCCCGTCTCAATTTGGGACGTAAAAGAACCACTGGGGACGACAAGCACCCTGGTAGTGACCACCCTCAGTGCCAGCATATAAAGAATGAGACCTTATAAGACCATTACATTGTAACCACAATAATACAGAATAGTCAGTTAATAGAACATTGCCAAGAGCTGGAGACAACTAGAACATATACATTGAATATATACTATAATTATCTCGGTAATGCCGCCAGTCATTTGCACGACGCAACATGATTATAAGAACATTTATGTGTTCAAATGATATAAACAAAACTTTGTTTACTATTTTATGATGGAATTTTAATAAATATATGCTATTAGAAAATGTGTCTCTTACAACAATATGTTCCAAATGGTGTTAGGATTTGACAGATATTATAGTGCTACTGAAATGTTTATTTACAGTAATTTGCTTATTGTGTTCCTGGTATTAGAACTTTTGACATAGATTTACATGCCAGTTGTAGTTCTAAATTATATTTTTTATTGATGGTTCAAGTAGCAGCAATATTTTACTTACTGGCCATATGTAACTATTGCCAATATCACAACTATAGAACACTAATGCATTTGTATGTTGTGTGGAGTCTGCGAATGAAGCATATTATTATAAATAAAATATACTTTTAGTACACCTATAGCCATAGTAATTTGTAAAAGCAATTGCTCAAAGCAGTGTAGTCTAATTACAGCATATACATGCACATAATTGCCAACAAAATATAAACGGAATAAAACTATGGTATCATAATTACACGAAAAGCATAAGTATTGGCAAGGACATACAGAACTATTTTAATGTAGGCCCTATATGTGTGGGCAATAGTAGTTTTGTAAAATATGTATGTATGTAAATAAAGAAGTCATTATTATTATTGTTCATGTTATTATGCGGGTGCGTGCCCAGGGGAGTTTTCTCGTTGCCCAGAAACCCCTCCACTATACAGCAGTGTACAGTGAAAGGTGGCAGGCAACATCCACCGTTACTGTGATACCCCTTTGGGAACCCACAAATATATCAATCCTGGGTACGCCTCTATTACGTGTTCTACATATAATAATATACTAGTTATGATGAGTTATGACAACAGCAGAGTAGAAACACCAGAAGATTTTATTGAAATAGTGCATACAGATATGTGAAAGAACATGTCAAGTAATGCTATAAATACAATCACAGTTGCAGAATAGCATCAGTGTCTAAGTATTGACACTATAAACCTATTAGCCAGTTTAAATATATGTTAATACATTACATATAATTAGTAATTGGACTATCTAATATTTACTTTAGGCTATCTTAATTAACAATAAAATAATTCTAAAATATCAAATGAAAATATTAAATCAATCTTTAAAACGCCACTGGCTTAAGGTCACAGGCTCCATTTGAAATGTTATATTTTAATTATCAGTCATATGTTAAAAACTACTCGTCATAGATTAAAGTTGCATTCTGAGTTACACAAGTTTAAGGTGTATGTACAACCTAAACAATAATGTCAATATTTATTTATTTGAGTATACTTGCTACCGTATATGTCACTATAGCATTTGATGTTATTTGATAAATTACGCTTTTGCAAAAAATAAGCATGACATGCATACGTAATTTTAATTTGGATCTTAGAATTACATATTGTGTGAACGAAAATTTATATGGAATAATGGGCATGACGATTCACTGGAAATTTGTATTTAAAAGATGAACGTTGTCAGAATACAACTTTAATCTAATGTTCAATACATTCTGTCTATATCAAAAGAAGTTCAAAATGACTTAATAATCAGTTTGTATGACGACAAGCATGGCATGATTTTAAAATGTCAAATAGCATTCAATATTATAAAAAATACTTTTTAGCCAGCCAAACTAATTAATTGCACAACTTAATATATTATTGGTCATAATTAGTTTATAAAATGTGATTTTCAAAGGATGTTCCGTATCGCCAACGTTGATCCCAAATAAAACTACGCTATGCTCTATTGCCATATTTAGCGGAAGCGAGAGCAAACACGTGATGACTGGCGCATGCCCGTTCAATGCTCGGATCTTTAACGCTGAGGCACACGGTTCCGATGCTCGGCTATATCGTTAATAATATTCAATCAATTGTACACGTTATAGTACGAATAAATATTAGTATTGACAGTTTTCGAAACATCATGAATTATCGCTCACAAACAGTACCAACCTATTACCTACCTGACAATCAATTCGCGTTTTCTGGCAGACTGCTTCAGTGCTTGGCACTTCGTTTCTTCCGTTCATCTTTGAGTTCTTTTAAACTCCAACATGATTGATATAACAGGTCATAATGTGGGTGAAAAATGCTTCATAGAAGTATTCTGTACACTACGACGTGACGTTGGTGACTGACAGCAAGGCCTGACTTGCAAGGGATACTTCAGTATTTGCAAGTTGGTGTAGTTCGCTAGGGGGCAGCACATCTTAGCTTAGCTTAGGTCACTGAGTCCAATTTGTGCCAGATAATCGTTTGGAGAACTTCGTTTGGAGAACTTCGTTTCGAGAAAATATTTTTGAGAACATTTTTTGGAGAAATATTTGACCAAACGCCATTCTAGTGATTTATTTGACAAAAATCTTGCACAATGACAGCGTAAAGGGATAATCGAAAGTCATAATTCGACAATCTCGGCGTAAAAGGATAATCGAAAGTCAGAAATCAACAATGTAGCATTGTGGAATTATGGCCCTAATATCGTTCCATAGTTTTGCACGCCATTCCCTTACGTTCATTGCTACTTTATTATGACGATCATCCCTTGCGCCTTTCACCACAAAATAAACACTTGCCACACCGACGAATGTCGTCGTCGGTCATTGATTTTAAATTGGATGTTGATCTCTTTCTTACGTACTCAAGACGTCGTAATCAATTGCGTAAGTACTCATGAAGTGTTATACAGGGTTACGCTTTGAAGTCATGAACGAATTGTAAACACATTCCACACCAAATTAATCTAAAACGTAGTGAAATGTCATATTCGATGTTGATGCCACTTGGTGTGTTGGTTAATAATGTTCGTGAGTCAATATCATCAACCAAAGTTTAGGTCAATTTGACCTTTCTTTCCAGAGATAGAGATCATCAAAGTTTGACTCGACCTTCATACCTGACGCCCTTGCAGGTCTCATGACCCCTCTCCTTAGCCACCTACATATGTGACGTTGGAGTACTTTTAAAGCTCTTAGAATTATCTATCAGTGAACATACACTGAACCACCCATTAACTATCTAAAACGTATTTGTTTTATGTTTGACCTTTGACCTAACATAACAAAAAACATGTAACCACCGATTTCGCTTACTTTTTATGTTGAAGCATACCTATTTAGCAATAATCAGTGACAGTTTGATCATACGCATCTGAATATTTTAGGAGTTATGCAATTTAAACGTATTTCTTACGCCGTTCTATTGCTGTAATATAGGAACTAAGCACAGTCATAATGTTCTGTCAGTATGAAAATAGAGGCTGCCTTCGTAGAAATTGCTGTGTTTTGTTATCTTCATTATTCTCTACCCACTTAGATCACTCTCTACAAGTGTTGATGTACTTAAAACACTCATGTATAAAAAGTATGGGGGCGTTCTATACCAATTTAATAAATACATGTGATTTAAAAAGATTTAACAAGATTGCCACCAAGATAATTAACTCTAGATGGCAGGAAGCCCTTTGGCTTATCTGGAGTCCAACCCTTTAATCTACGTGTATCCCGCCCTTCTGAGGTATGTGTCGATTTTATTTTTAAACATATTCACGCTACCAGCACCCACACAATCAGCAGATCATCTGTTTCATTCATTTAGAGTCCTTTCTAAAAATGAGAACTTTTTTTTATATATAATCGACACTGCTCATTTACTAATGTAACTTCATGTCCTCTAGTCTTTTTTAACTGAGAAAAAAATATTATATCTGTATTTTCATAAATATTCACTATTTTTAACACTTCTATCTGATCTCCTCTCAATCTCCTGGTTTGTAGTCTTGTTAAACATCATTCTTGTGGGCGTATTTCATAACTGAGATCCCTCAGTTTTGGTGTCATTTAGTCGCTCTCCTCTATACTCTTTCTAGCGTACCTGTGTCTTTCTTGCGATAGGGCCTCCACGCTTGTATACACTATTCTAAATGAGGCCTAACTATTGTTTTGTACAGCGGTGTAGTTAGTTCTTTTTACTTGTACGCTATATTTCGCCTAATTAATCCAAGGATTTGAGTTCAATTTTAAGCACTGCTCTGAAACCTTCATATCAACACTATTGGTTAACCCTAAGTCCTTTTCTTTTACAGTAGTACTTCGTACAGTAGCCCCCATTTTATATTGTACATCTTCGATCCCATGTCCTGTATGGAGGCATTTACATTTTCCCAAATTTAACAACATTTGCCACTTTTCAGACCATTTGATCAACCTGTCAAGATCATCTTGTAAATGCTGTTGATCTCCGTCACTTTTAATCCTTCTAAACACTTTTGTATTAACCGCAAACTTCAACACCTTGCTTATTATATCATCGTCCAAATCGTTGATATATGTTAAGAATAATATAGGTCCCAGTACTGATCCCTGTGGTACCCCACTCAAAACTTATTTCCAGTTTGAAGCCTCCCCATCAACTACTACCCGTTGTCTTCTGTCAATTAGCCATTTTGCTATCCAGTTAATTAAAACATTTCCTACGCCATGGGCTTTTAAGCAGTAATGTTTGATGTGGCACTTTGTCGAAAACTTTTTGAAAATCTAAGTTGATGATATCAACTGGTGATCCCTCATCTACCCACTTAGTGATATCTTCCAAAAAACATAACATATTTGTTAAGCATGACCTCGCTTTTAGAAACTCATGTTGAGATGCGTTTATGAAGTTATGTTTAACAAGAAAATCCATCATATGATCTTTAATTAATCTTTCAAATAATTAGCAAATCACCGATGTTAAACTCACTGGTCTATAGTTCTCTGATTTGTTTCTCGAACCTTTTTTTAAAATAACGGTATAATATTTGCTTCATTCCATTATAAAGGAACCACTCCCTCTTTTAATGACAAATTGAAAACTGTTACAGTGTAAACAGTATGGCAGCACTGTATAACAATTCAATCAAAAACGGTGAAATTTCCTTTTGTTCTACGATTAAATCAAAGAGGAAAAGGAAATTTTCACTCGGCATAAACCAACACACCAGATTCATCAAAATGTTTGATGAAACTTGGTGTGTTGGTTTATGTTCGTGAATATATTACCATCGAAATGTTCGGTTAATCTGACCTTTCTAGAGATAGAGGTTATCAACGTTTAACCCGACCTTGACTACCTGACGACCTTCCAGCTGTCATAACTCCACTCCTAGGCATCCTAAAGATGTGATGTTGGTATCTTATTAAAGCTCCTACAATTGTCTATCAACTTTATTCACAAATTAACACACATCGCAGTTTGAAAACAAACATATTATTAAAAATAAGGTTAACCTTTGACTTGACCTTGCAAAACTCATGTAACCTCACATTTTGTTGGTTTTTCTTATGTTGAACGGGCAAAAATCACTGTAGTAAGATCTAAATTAGTCAGATGATCTTTCATTATGAAAATGGAGGCTGCCCCAGAATATTCTGTATTTTGCTCTCTGCATAGTCACCGTTTGACACGGCTCGCAAGTCGTGACACGGCTCACAAGCTAATTACTATGCGGCTGTGCTATTGTTTACGTGTATCCACGTCTAACCGGAAGTATTCGGTGCAGTACGGCGAAAAGACACGCGCAGTGAGATATGTAGCGTCGACGCAGGGAAGCGGTTAATCCAGGGTATTCTACATATCTATGATGTATGTGATATGGAATGCCCCATTACTTCATCTCTCTTCTCGTCTAACAAAACAATTCTAGGCAACTACATCTACAAAACTACGAGCTACAATTACGTAAACCGGCAACCGTCGGTGTTCACATCCAAGGACACTGATGTTGAAGTTAATTCGCTGAGTATAGCGAGTTCTGTATTGGGCTGTAATTCTCTGTACCGTATGAATGGCCACGTGACAGGTGTTGTAATATACTTGTGTGATAACAGTTACGCACTTATCTTATAGGGCTTGTTGCATCGTCTGTATTGAGGTAACTGCGCTTATGCCATCAACAAATATGCGGGACACGAAGTGGACACCATAACAGTATAACACATCTTTGAAGTGTTGAACTATTATGAATATGTTGACTTAAGTATTTTATTCAACCAATTGTGCTAATTCTAACATTGTGAATGATTGGAAACATTTGTATTGATTGTGTAAATTATAACATATGTTTTCCTCCTTGTTTCCTGTACAGCAGTGACGGTCAGGGATACACGTTCATGTACTTTCTAATCGGCGGCTATGGCCGATCATACGGACTGGTCTATCTGCAGCTGCGCAGTCATTTCGACAGTAGCGTCGCCCTGACGGTGTTGGTGGGAAGCACGTTCGTGGCCGTCAGAATGGGTTGCAGTAAGTGATCTCGATCAGTTCTTCTGACTATTTTAGCTAGTATGTTAAGTTACCTTTCAAGACCTTTCTTTAGACCCAAACAATTGTCATTCATTTCCCTTTAATAATTGTTTATACTTATGATAGAGAAACAACGTAAACGAATATTTCTTTTAAACATCTGCAGTTGTTTTAACCCTAAAAGACACTTCGGGTGTAAAGAATATAAAAGTATAAGTTTGTAAGCTTCCGGGTGTTTCCTTACTTTCGGCACAAGTGCAGCCAGTTTTTGCTTGCTCTTAAAGTTATGTACACACTCATTAGCCAGAAATAGCATTGTGACTTCAATCCGGAATCACTCTAGTCTGGCCGCCAGACAACATAACCTTGCAGTGGAGTATGTCCAAAGTTTTGATCGTTTACCAAATTAGAAGGTCTACCGTTTCATAAACTGCTAGATGCTACTGTGGCATCCTTGAAGAATTAAAAATATCAAAGGCGACCTCCAATATGTTAAAATACATAGAATTGATTATAATTCCACGTTATGCCACCTTAGTTACTTGTTATGTCAAAATATATGTCTTGCCCCGAGGATTCCAATGGAACAACTGATGGTAGTGTATGACAAAGATGTATAGAGACAATACAAATTGGCCCATTTCCAATCATGAATTCGATAATACTATATACAACAACTGTACTTTCGACACAAGTGCAGCCAGTTTTTCCTTGCTCTTGTAGTTATATACACACTCATTGGACAGAAATTGTGACATCTGTCATCAAATGCTGTAGTCTGGCCGCCAAACAGCACAACCGTGCATTTAAGTATGCCCAATGTTCCACTTTCACTGGTCATTGGCGAACAGTCTTTTCCAGGAAGGTACGAACGTAACACTAGGTATGGCCAATATTGCGCTTCAGCTACTGGCAGCCCATGTCCTATCGATATGCGACACAGTTGTGTATTACTGCGGTGGAGGATTGATAAACCCATAGTTCACAAAGTGTTCGTGGCAGCTCCATACTTTCGAACCTTGCAGACCAGAAAGGCAAATTTCACTTAAGAAATTAGGGGTCGTTCACAATTGTCAATTTTTTGTTATTAGTAGAGAGGGTATAAATTCTTAGACCAACCCTCCCCTCCCTCCCAAATTAGTACTTTAAAAAGTTGATTATTTTCTGGATTGAAAAATATGTCCGTGTGTCAATGTCTACGGTGCATGACTTGCAACGATAATCATAACTTCCAGGTACATTAAAAATCATGATAAAATTATATCACCATTTGTAAAGGATAGTATTTAGTATTTATACTGGTGTTTAAATAATTGGTGTCTTGTTAGATAACGCTCACTCCAGATCTCGCAGATATGTTCACTCAGTTTTTTTCAGTGGTCATTTGCGATTATGTGTAGCCACAATGGATGTGAAGCATGTGCCGACCTTCATCTGTGGCACTGCTGTACACATATCGGCATTTGCTGCGCGCCTTATTTTGCAGGGTCTATACCCGTATGTTTATTTCCTTAGAGAGAACCAAAAAGTAACGCTTTGGGCTATACACCTAAAAGAGTTAATACAAACTATTGTACGCACGAGTGGGAGTCAGGAGGACGATGGAACTCAATAATTAGAAATTCCAAAAATAGAACAAATATGATGTTCGAGAAGTTCTGATGTGTCAAGACTTCAAACTGTGTTATTGTACTTTTAGTAATGTCGAATGTTCATAATTTGTTTTGCTTTAGAACTTCACACGGGCATGAATGGTTTCAATCCAAATCCAACAGTCTTCGGATGATCGAAGAATGAAGTGTCGACGTCATTTTCCGCAATCTAGTATCTAAGTGGTGTAGCAATGAAATTATGGTCAATTCTATATATTTTCCCATATTGGATATTTTTATTTCCTCAATGATGCCAGGGTGACAATATGCATGTTCTAATTCAGTAGTTATCGTGCTTGTGGAGCCAGTTCCTGAATCGGTATTGTTTTTCATGCGCGCCTATCGGTAAACATTCCTATATTGATTCACTTCGTTAGCAACTACCATCTACACATTTTTTTAATTTAAATTATGTCTTCAACAAAGTTATTCTAGTATATTGCTGGCATTATTTTCTTACTAATACTAATACTCCCTGGTCCGGGTCCGCTGTGTAACGTCCTGAGTCATCGATTCTGGGCTCGCGTTGTCGTCTTCTTTGGGGGTCTGATGGTTGGAACAGGCCTGTGTTCTCAATGCTTTCGCTACCAGTACCGAGTATATGATCTTCAGCTATTCTCTCATGGCGGGTAAAGTTGTATTTCTTGTTGTTAAACATGAATTCTTAAGCGTATCGTGTGCAGCAAAAGGTAACTGTTTATAATCGAGTATCCGTGATCATAACTTGTGTGTGTGCGTGCGTGAGTGCGCGTGTGTGTGTGTGCATATATGCATACATGTATGTATGTATGCATGCATGTATGCATGCATGTGTGTATGCATCTATGTATATATATATATATATATATATACATATGCTTACACATACCCACACACATACACGCACGCACACACACACACACACACACACACACACACACACACACACACACACACACACACACACACACACACACACGCACGCACGCATGCATGCTACTTCAGCGGTCTCACGATCGTCGTCGCCAGCAGGTACAACTGCTGCGTCAGTTGCGCCCTCTATCGGTCAGTCGAAGACAATCTGCCACACCACGTGACGTCGCAGAGCCGAAAACTATTGCCAGAGTGGGATTCAGCGCGGCACTGCTGTTCATGGCTTCAGCCACACTAGTTTGACCATTCACTGCTACCTTCACTCCCTCTATGCTCAACGCGATCGTCTTCGGTGTCTTCCAGGGCGCCGCCATTTCCCAACTGACCCTCATGCTGTGCGACCTGATGGGGACGGACATGCTGGTGTCCGCTCAGGGCAGCGGCGTCTTAGTCGGCCCCTTTATTGCCTGTGAGTGCTTAAGTTGGGTTATATGTATCCAATCCTTAAGACTGCTCAAAGCGCTTTACACGTCACCTCGGGGCAAAACGGTTCGTTTGAACTTTACCAGTTGACCACTCTCTATGATAACACTGAACATTCGTTGGCGATCATCCAAAACGAAATGGTACAGGCAGTGTAAACTTGTCCTAAACTCATGTCAATATCGCAAGTCGATAATAACTACAACTGTCATTTAAAAGGTTGTAGTTACGTATTCAAATATTTCAGCCCAAACGTCCCTCACCTCACCTATCCTCAGCGGGCGTTGCGGTCAATAAGGCTGCTGTGCCACATGGCCATCTCGCCCTGTCAACATTGGTCTCCTTCTTTATACTTGTTGTTTTTGGGCAACTCACTTTTCAGGTTCCTTCGGGCATCCACGTTCATATTAGTGGGCGTATCTTTGACGGCGGCAAGCATCTTATCGTAATTATGTGACCAGCGCGTTGGCTGGACCTAAACAGACAACAAACGGACGGCCGCGAAAACACCTAAAGCTATTTCATCAAGTAGTTTAGCCCCTCACGAATCCGATTATATTTGGTGTCCAAATATATAATATATAAATAGTTTTAAAATAAGGGCAGTCGTATTAATAAACAAAGTGCGTACATTTATTTAAATGGGCGAAATAATTTTGATCATGACGTCTTGAAACATCCCAAAACCAATGCCCGTTTCGAACCGCGGGCAAGTTCGTTCACTTCATATTGCTCCAGTTTTATGCCTGAGTACCTGACAATAGACAGTGGTGGATATTTGTGTGCGAATAGCCTTCGCGCAGTAATTGCAGCGTGGCTGAATGCTTCCCAGATAAGTCGAGATGGTGTTCGATTGAACAGGTCTGCCAGGGAGTAAAGTGTAAAGCGCTTAGAGCAGTCCTGAGGACTGGATACTGCGCTATATAAGAACTTACCTTTTCTATCACATGACCTGTTGCACACCAAAACTCCGCCAAGCCATCAAAAATCAGAATCAGTTTATTTGATCTATAAATACGATATATACACAATGAATAACATGAGTACTAGATAAGGTCGGGAGACTTCCATTAAGATATAAAATATCGCTAGCACAGGAGCCACCCCATAAATATAATCAACATCAAAATTTACATGTCACAAATCAGAATAGCATATGCCTTGTTTTACAGTTGATAATTACTCAGTGTATCAACATACATACATAATTCAAGGACTGATTAAATGTACTCTTGTACAAATAATTGACGTACATATGGTTACTTAGGTATACATTTCAATACGTATTACGAATTACAAATAAAGCAATTATGAATACGACAACAAGATTCATAATTTAAAATAAAAAAGTTTGTTGTGTATGTTGAAAAACCATACAGACTGTGGGTGTAAATTTTATTAATGATAATACTTGGTGTGTTGTTAACTGTCTCAACTATGTTGTGTCTAATGCATTTTTTGGCAAATTCATGTTTGAATCTGGACATATGCACAGAGAATTCATACGAGGACTTAAAGAGTGAAATTAAGTGCATAGGCTACAAATTTGTACCCTTCAAAAAACAAGGGAAACGGTCCAAAAAGAAACATTTATTGAAAGAAGCCATTAGAAAAATTAAGTATAAACAAATGATGTGGAAGTCATATAGATGTACTGGAAATGATGAAGACTACAACAATTATAAAGAAGCACTTAACCAAGCTACAGCTGAAATTAGAAATTCAAAGAGAAGCTATGAACAACAATTAGCTAGCAATATAAAACATGACAGCAAGAGTTTTTATGCGTATGTTCGAAACAAACAGAAAGTTCAAGATAAGGTCGGTCCTCTAGAAGATAGTGCTGGAAATATAATATCAGAGGGATTCTTAATGGCAGAAGACCTGAATGAGTACTTTAGTTCAGTGTTTACCAGGGAAGATATTAGTTCACTGCCAGTACCAGAGGCTAAGTTCAAGGGGCAGATTCAGACTATTTAGGACAATTAATTGTAACCCCGGAAATGGTAGCTAAGAAAATAAGGGATATGAAGGATAATAAATCACCTGGAGTGGATGGGATTCCGCCCAAACTACTATTGGAAATTGTAGAACAAATTAGCGTACCGCTTGCAACAGTTTTCAATTTGTCATTAGAAGAGGGAGTGGTTCCTTTAGAATGGAAAGAGGCAAACATTATACCGTTATTTAAAAAAGGTTCAAGAAACAAGTCAGAGAACTATAGACCATTGAGTTCACATCAGTGATTTGCAAATTATTAGAAAGTTTAATTAAAGATCACATGGTGGATTTTCTTGTTAAACAAAACTTGATAAACCCATCTCAACATGGTTTTTTTAAAGCGAGGTCATGCTTAACAAATATGTTATGTTTTTTGGAAGACATCACTAAGTGGGTAGATGAGGGATCACCAGTAGATATCGTCTACTTAGATTTTCAAAAAGCTTTCGACAAAGTACCACATCAAAGATTACTGCTGAAACTAAAGGCCAATGGCATAGGAAATGGTATAATAAACTGGATAGAACAATGGCTGATTGACAGAAGACAACGTGTAGTAGTTGATGGGGAGGCTTAAAACTGGAAATCGGTATTGAGTGGGGTACCACATGGATCAGTATTAGGTCCTATATTATTCTTAATATATATCAACGATTTGGATGATGAAATAACAAGCAAGGTGTTGAAATTTGCGGATGATACAAAAGTGTTTAGAAGGATTAAAAGTGATGGAGATAGACAGCATTTACAAGATGATCTTGACAGGTTGATCAAATGGTCTGAAAATTGGCAAATGCTGTTCAATTTTGGGAAATGTAAATGCCTCCACACAGGACATGGGAACGAAGAGGTAGAATATATAATGGGGGGTACTGTACTAAGTACTACTGAAAAAGAAAAGGACTTAGGGTTAACCATTAGTGCTGATATGAAGGTTTCAGAGCAGTGCGGAATTGCAGCTTCAAAGGGAAATCAAATTCTTGGATTAATTAGGCGAAACATAACGTATAAGGAAAAAGAGCTAATAATACCGCTGTACAAAACAATAGTTAGGCCTCATTTAGAATATTGTATTCAAGCGTGGAGGCCATATCGCAGGAAGGACATAGATATGCTTGAAAGAGTGCAGAGGAGAGCAACTAAAATAATACCAAAACTGAGGGATCTTAGTTACGAAATACGCCTAAAAAAATGCGGTTTAACAACACTAGAGACCAGGAGATTGAGAGGAGATCAGATAGAAGTGTTTAAAATATTGAAGGGTTATGAAAATATTGATAGAAATATTTTTTTCTCAGTTAAGAAAGATAGAAGGACTAGAGGACATGAACTTACATTGGCAAAGGAGCAGAGTAGATTGGATATAAGAAAGTTTTCATTTTCACAAAGGACTGTAAATGAATGGAACAGATTACCTGCTGATTGTGTGGGTGCTAGTAGCGTGAATATGTTTAAAAATAAAATCGACACATACCTCAGACGGGCGGGATACACATAGATAAAAGGGTCGGACTCTCGATAAGCCAAAGGGCTTCCTTGTCCACCTGCCACCTAGAGTTAATTCTCTGGGTGGCAATCTTGTTAAATCTTGTTAAATCTTGTTAGATCTTGTTAAATCTTGTTAAATCTTGTTAAATCTTGTTAAATATACAGATTATTTCTTTCACGTGTGCAGTGCTAATGAATATTATAGATGTATGTGTTTGGAAAAACATTGAAGTAGTGGGGTAAAAGATTGTTAAATAATTTATAGTAAAATTTTAATTGTTGGATTTTATAAATGTCATCCAACTTTAGCAACTGAAGTCTTTTAAAAATAGGACTTGTGTGAGCATTATATTTACTTAAGGATATTATTCGTATTGCTTTTTACTGTAATTTGAAAATTCGATGTGCCTGATGACCCCATAAAAGTAAGCCATAATTAATATGAGGGAGAATAAGAGCATTGTACATAATATATAATGTATTAGGTGGTAACAAATGTTTAAGTTTATTTAGTATGCCTATTGTTTTATAGATTTTATTTGCTATTTTATTTGTATGACTCTGCCAGTTTAAATGGTTATTTATTGTGATGCCTAAAAAATTGAAATCATTTACTCATTCAATGTGTGCCCCATCTATTTGTAACACAGGGTATTCTATTTTCTTTTGCGGCATAAGAAAAATCATGAATTTAGTCTTTTTGGCATTTAGTGACAGTTTTTTAGCTTTTAACCAATTACTAATCTTTGTTAGTTCTTTGTTAATATTTTCACTTCGCATTTGGCCTTCTGAATCATTAAACGTTTTTAGTGTACTAGTAAGAGTGGTGTCGTCAGCATATGTTATGAATTTAAAAAGGTTACTAGAATGTGCTATATCATTTATATATATATATATATATATAATAAATAAGAGCGGCCCTAAAATTGAACCTTAGGGGACACCAGTGTTGATGACTATTTCCTTAGACTTAACATTTTCAATTTCTACATACTGCTTACGATTTTGTAAATAACTCTTACAAAGGTCCAGAGACTTGTCATTTAATCCATAGTAATTTAACTTCTGTACCAATGTATTGTGATCAATTGTGTCAAATGCTTTTGATAAATCAAGGTATATATTTATTGGAGTAACCGATTTATCAAGTTCTTGTATAATTCTGTCTATGATTTCGAGTGTAGCAAGCTCGGTAGAATGTTTCTTTCTAAACCCATATTGGCCATTGTAGTATAACGCTTTAGAATGGAAGTAATCGTGGATTTGATCAAACACAACCCTTTCAAAAAAATTTGAAATCACTGGCAGGATAGAAATAGGACGATAATTGTTCAAATCAGAAACATCACCTTTTTTGGAAAGGGGTATGACTTTTGCAATTTTTAATTTGTCTGGAAAAATACCAGTTATTGATTGGTTAATAATTAGAGTGATTGCTTTGCTGATATCATTTTTTATCAATTTTAGTAATTGTGTTGAAATACCGTCTTTTCCACAACTTAATTTTGGAGGTAACCGATCAATTGTATTAACAGTAGTTTCCATGTCAATCGGATTAAATCTGAAAGTGTGCAATATTGGGTTTTTCAGGTAATCTTTGTATGATTTACCTCCACTAGCAGTTATTTTAGAGGCTAGAGTAGGACCAGCATTAGTAAAAAACGTGTTAAATTTGTTTGCAATAATGCATTTGTCACTAATCATTTCCCCATCGACTTTGAACAAATCTGGAAATTGTTCTTTCTTTTGACTTTTCTGAATAATTTCTTTAATTAAACACCACGTCTTTTTAACACTATGCTTATGCTTTTCAAAACTGGATTGGTAATGCATTTGATTAGCTAATCTAATATTACTCTTAAGAATTTTATTATAAGTATGTAAGTCAGTTTTAAGTTCATCATAATGCTCTGTATTTACTTGAGTCGTTTTCATTCTCGAATACAATTTGTTTCTAACTTTTATCGACACAATAATGCCATTGGTAATCCAAGGAGTTTTCTTATGTTTATACTTGTTAAATTTAATTACTTTAATAGGTATAAATTTATCCATAGCTGCAGTAACAATTTCATCGAGGATATTGTAGTTTTCATTCAGATCCGCATGAATATCTGTGTTAAGTTTATTATAAATATTTGAGTTTATTATTTAAATTTTAAATTTATTGAGCGAGTCAGGACTTTGTTGTTTTATTCGTATAAACCTTGGTATTGCACTAGTGGTTTCATCATAATCCAGACTTAGAAAGTACGGAAAGTGATCAGAAATATTGCTCACTAAAATACCAGCTCAGGATTTGAAGAATCTTTTTGACAAATTGCATAAAAAATTATCAATGAGTGTTCCATGATATTCTGAAAGTCGTGTTGGCATAGTAATTTTAGGGAAGAAACCATGTGAAACGATTGTGTCAAAATAGTCACATATTGTGGGTTTTTCGTTAATTTTAAGCAAGTCAATATTGTAATCTCCTGCAATTATTATTTCACTTTTAGATTTTTTTAAATCAACTAAATTTGATGCAAATTATTTTGTAAATATACGGTAGTTTTCGATAATATATCTAGGTGGTCTATATATATTTCCAAGAATTATTTTTTTCTTCATGGCACAACATGTTATTTCAATAAATTGACCTTCCCAAGTGTCTGCATTTGCACGGATATTTACAGATTTGTAATTGTATTTGTTGCTGAGGTAGATTGCCAAGCCGGCATGTGCACTATAGATTTTGCCTTGGCATATTAATGTATATCCATCTATTTGAAATAAAGAAGTGTCAGCCTCTTCATCAAGCCATGTTTCCTGTAAACATAGAGCATTAATCTCACAGCCACTACTTCTGAATGATTCTAGCTTTATTTTAATTTCGTCAATTTTTGCATTTAAACTCTGACAGTTTAGGCTTAGCACGATAAATTTGCTTTGTTTGTTCGTTAAATGGTTTATTAAATTATTATCGTCGAAGTATGGTGAATGTTGAAATGGTTCAACATCCCCATCTTCATTCATTTCATCCGTTTTTAATATGTGATAGAGATAATTTTTCTCTAGACCACCAAATTGCGCTAAGAAATAATTGTTATCAATCATATTGGAAAATTGAATAAACAATAGTGCTCTATGTTTGCAGGTAACATCATATAAACATAGACTAGATGTTGTGAAAGAGCTGCACAAGCTATACCCGGAACATTATACAAATACATTTTATAAAAGAGAATATTACGAATATTCCGCATGTATATATAACACAATGTACTTATTGCGTCAGCGCAAAAAAGAGTAAAAGTAAATTACAGCATATGTACTGCCACAACATGAACGTAGAGTGAGAATAAGCAAATAAGTATATCGAACAAAGCACAACAGGATTATTGAGTAGACACTAATGTTTGAGGAAATACTATACATAGTGCACTGTCCAAAAAATAAATAAAAATGTAAAGTAACTAACACTAAACGTACTGAAACGAAAATGTATAAACATTGCCCTCCCCAAAAATAAAAACAACGTGAATATTGACCGTATATCAATATACATCGATGCACACCATATAGCTGTAGACTAAAATGATATGAAATTGCACTATTTAAATAAAACGTAATTTCATGTGGAGCAGTTCGTAGTGGCAGCACGCTATTTATGAAATATAACGCCACATTAATATATTCATCACCGAATGCTGAAACTAAACAGGTTTGATGGAAACATAGAAAAGGCAGTTTGTCACGTTGAAATACCGCATATAAAAGTGAACAAGTATATAGATATAAACAAAGTGTGGTGATACTATTTACATTCATCAACATTATATTTGTAACAGTTTGCACAAAAATTAAAATCAGGTGGAGAACATATATTAAAAATAGATATGCTAAGGAGACCATTAGAGATACAGAAGAGCTCAACGATAGCATTTTGTAAAACAGCCTATGCCGTTGCGTTAATCTAGATAAAATGTGTTTGGATACAGTGTTATTTCGATAGTTACAAAAGAATAAAATAACAGGGATGATGCTATTTAACGACAACCTATGCCTTGGCATTAAACTAGACAAAGAGTGTTTAGTCAACACGTTACAGAGGAACAAAACAAGCAAAAAAAGACACACACAATTTCGGGAGTCACTTCACTTAGCGTTCAAGTTGTTTGAGTTCGCGCTCGGTGGTAATGTTTACCTTGCGTCCAGATGATAGTAGACACACAATGCGACCGTCCATAGTCCATGTTGCTTGCACCCCGGCCGCAGATCGCGCTTTCGTCAGCAACACACTGCGTCTTTTTGTTAAGTTCTCAATTGTGAAATTTTTTGTTCCTTTCAGTTTTCGTTTTGCTGCGAAGATCTGTTGTCGCTGTTCGTATCGCGCGAACTTCACAATGATTGGGCGTGGTTTATCGCCTTGTGATTTTCCCAGTCGATGGCTGCGGTCGATGCCTTTGCAGTCTAGCGTGATCCCTAGCGACTTGCTGCACAGGTCGATCACCGCGTTGGTCGTCGTCTCCTTTTGTTGTTCAGGGATGCCATGAAAGAGGAGGCAGTTGCGCCGGCTGTACTGCTCCAAGTCTAGCTGGTCAGCCAACGCCACATGCTGGTCAGCCAACGCCACATGCTGGTCAGCCAACGCCATATTTGCCTGTTCGAGCCTGCGTACTTTATTATCAACTGCAGTTATTGCTGTGGTTGTTTTGGTCATGTCCATGCAGCATGCTTGGTACAACTCTTCCTTGATTTTGTTGAAGTTGTCAGAGTTTAAGATTGACGTGACGAGAATGTCCATGAAAGTTGGCGTTTTTAGAAGTTCTTTGATTATTGTTTCACTGATTGAAGTGGCGATTGTCTGGATGGTAGTGCCATCCTTCAGGAGATCTAGCAGGGCTTTTTTCATTGAGAAATCCTCTTGTAGTCGCGGGCTTTCACACACGCCGTCGACACCGCGCTCACCCGTGGAGGACGTCTTGGCGCGTGTTCGTTGTGACATTGTACTGCGTAACACGCGTTCCAGATAGATGGCCGAGCGTGACTGATTACCTGGCAGGTTGTGCGCACCAGTTCCCGCCGAATTCAGGTGGACAGTGAGCAATAATAAGTTTATCGGTAGTCTTTTTAAACGTTTCTTACTCACATTGCCCAGTAGAATACAGAGTGAGACTTTCTAGTCACAGCAGAAGGTATATTCTTACGTCATGACGCTCTTGTATAGCAATTGCATCGGTGTGTGTAGTATATAGATTGATATCAGGTAGCTCGAGGTGACCGTGCTGACCAAGTATGTTCTATGCCGAAGACATGGTGCGTCCGTGCATTCCGTCGTATATTATGTTGAAATTATTGCCACAAAGTTTTTTTTTTATGACAGTAACATAAGGCAAAGTTTTCAAAGTAACAAATGCAAAGTCATTCACGTAGGTCTATATAAACAATTATAGTCGTTAAACGTAAAATGTTGCGGGTGGCGGAGCTTTTGCTAGGGAACAGTTCACATGATGGATAGGTGAATTACCAACACGATACATTTTAGGTGGGCTTTCTGCACTGCAGTACAACATAAACCATAAATTATAAACCATTCTGATGCGTGTTTTGTTAGTTCATGTTATATTGCACATAATGTTTTAAATTGCAAGCCACACACATTGATTAAATGTATTTTAGGATGTTGTCAAAACTAATCCAGATGTTCTGCATAGAGTTTGTTTTGTTATAATGCTCGAGTAAAATGCTATCCTTCGTCGATATAGCTAGTACTGGCTACTGCGAAAAACTCGAATAATTGCGCTTAGTACGCGTTGAAATATAGGCCCGTGTGTATGCATGTTTAGAGGATAAGTTGTTTTCAATTTTTTATATGTTACAGTAATAATTACTTGATAGCAAAAATGTGTTTTATGTTTTGAAAAACAACGAAGGACATTTACGCAGTTCGCTTTATATGTCGTCACTAAGTACGCAGAACAATTGATTTGCGTGCGCAGACTAATGTTTTAGTGTTTCTGCTTTCATACCAAAATGCTTCACGCGAGTTATACATCTTAACATTAATTTATGGAGCTACGAAGGGACGCAGATGTAATTGATTGTATACCGATTGTACACCGGCCACGAGTGGATGCATTGACCACGTGTGAACTTCATCCAGGTTTGATTTAAATAGTTGTTTTCTTATAATTGAAAAAGGTTTTATTAATGACATCTTCAATAATTCTGCGACAGATTCATAAAATATTTAAAATGCATACATATTATGTTTCATCAGTCTAAAGAGAATATTTAGCTGCGTATTACATTTTCTTCGACGATTACTTAAATATTGATGTTGTAAATGCGCATTACACATTAGAATGATTGAAAAAGTAAAATAAAGCATACATTTGTAGCGTAAAATTGGTTAAGATATGTTTTAACATCGATCACTGGATTTGTTTTCAAACGTGTGATACCAAAGGTTGGTGTTTCAATGCTAGAACCGCGCTTTGCTTTGCTCAGTTTAAGCGAATTGTCATTTGGCATGTCAAATATCATTTTAACTGTCTTTAAGAACATTTATGTACAATATGAACGATATTTATTTAATTATTTGATAATACTTGCTACCACATATGGCATTTTGGCATTTCATGTTATTTGATAAATTATGGTTTTGCAAAAGTACCGGTCGCCAAGTCCAAATGGAAGAATGAACGTGTAGCACGCGATTATTACTTTCAGTCTTTTGCCCCGTTTAATTATATATATATATATATATATATATATATATCAGATGAACGATCTAAAAATGCAACTTTCAAATGTGCTACCGCATGGAAATGAATTGAAAATGTATCTAACATAACATAATATAACATAACATAATAGAATCTTTATTGTTCTGTAAAAACAAACTTGTTTTTCTCTTTAATTGTATCAGAACGTAATGTTGCGGCATGAATCAATCAAAATTAATTGTGCAATTATACAGATTTCACATATTAAAACAGGTAATCATAAGCATTTATTAGAGATGACGTAGGTGAATGAGTGATGGGTGGATGGATGAAGTACGAGATATGAGGGTGTGAGTGACGAATGAACGAATGATGAAAAAAAGAAGTATTACAATAAGTAGGTATGCAAACATATACCTATTCAAACTGAACATTCTGGCTGGTATCACAAGTGTGTAAGAAATCACTGACTTTTGTA
>CM034540.1:56088467-56105897 GCA_020002185.1 Paraescarpia echinospica
CCATCTGGATATCCCTGATCGCAAATATAAACACTATTTAGTGTACCTGCAGACACGATGAACCAGGGATGGTTAAGGTATTTCTCAGTTTAACATTAACCAACAGTTTTGAAGCCTATTTGTTTATATTTATTAATTAATGACATAATATCTGTTTAGAATGCAAACATGTTATTTGTGCCTTATATAAATTAAAATATAAACTTTTCATAATTTATGCTTCTTGATTTACTCCTCGGTCTCCAATACTTCCATGTCTGGAAAAAACTGACACATATTCCGTGAGACGTTCTTCGATACAAATGCAGTGATGTTTAATGACTTAATCTGGGTTCTGTAGTAGCACATAAAAGCAGCGTTGCGCCGAAATACAAGTACGAATAACGCGGTGTCAATAAATAGGCCCGCTCAAATCAGGCTATCAGCTCTATTGGACCACGTAATAAACAGCCGAAATTGACAGGAAGTTAACTTGTAGTAGGTCTACTAGGAGGTGCACGAGGCGCGCGGTGCGTCTACAATTCGATTCACTTAGGGGTCATCTCAGAACGTCGATGTCCGATATCAGACGAAATTACTTTCATCTTGCCTCAGCCCCCCTCCCTACCCACCTCAGACGATCTTTTTAATATGATGACACCAGTATAATTAAGAGTGTCGGTCGATGTCCGACGCCAGATGAAACTGCCTCAGACCCCCGTTCCCCAAACAGAAATAATTTCGCTTAATATCGGACATCGACGTTCCGAGATGATCCCTTAGCAAAAATGAAACTACTCTCTAGGAACAACGATTCGCTACCTCGTTTGTGCATTTTATATGTAGGTTTGGTAAAATAATTAGAGACAATACTATTTTAGTTTACGATTTAGATATTTTATTATAAACTAAATACACTAAAGTTTAGTAGGGTCTAACTTATTATAGTTATTTATATATATATTGTTTTATTTATGTAAGGCATAATGAACATGATATGTACACCTATGAAAATATATCATGTCATTAATGAATAAATATTCAAGAAATGTATACTTCAAAGTCTACGGTTAATGTTCAACTGAAAAATGCCATCAACATCCCTGTTTTTCATGTGTGGAGGTACATAAATTATCGTTTATATTTTCGATCAAGGATATTCAGATGAAACCAAAAATGAAATGGGGAGTGGTAGAAGAAATACACACCTCATGCTACGAAGTAATTCATTTTTGGTCTCCGGTTTTGGTGCGAGAACCTAGATTACATTCTATAAAGTGATTGCCCGCATGCCCCCATTTATCTTAGTCTAAACTCAATCGCATTAGGCTTCTATCATAATATTTAGAAGTACAATCACATAATCTTTTGTGCACAATAACTAGATGTGTAACCGTATACGCACACTCAAAGTCATCAACCATGGACACATGCGTTGAACATAAAAGGCATCCAGTGTGTTGCCTAAGGTCACGAATTTGTTCAAGCCCAGACAACAAAGCCAAACCCAAAACACTAGCGTCGGAAAATGGTGGATATTTGGTGGGTTGAGGCTCTCCAAAACCTCGATTTGCACTCCCCCTCTTGAGGCTCGCCAAAACAGCCACATTAAGGCTCTCCAACATCACAATTTGCACACCCATTGAGGCTCGCCAAAATAACTCCATCTTCAGGCTCTTCAAAAACCTCGATTTGCACCCCCCAAATATCTACATTGAGGCTCTCTACAAACATGAATTTGAACTCCTCATATATCCCTGTCTGTCAGGGATGAAACTGGCCTCGATTCCGATGCTCGATGTCTGATTTTTTTATAATTTCTCTCGCTGATCCTGCACAGCTCTCTCCACCAGATCGTTCGCTCTCGTTTTCCACCTTTCTCCCAATCCTTCAAAATCTCTTTTTCCATAGTCTTCCCATCGCATTCTAGTTCTTCTTCGCCTCCTTTTCCTTCCAGTCTCCGTGCATCTGCTCTCTTTGCCATCCGTTCTTCTCCCATTTTCTCTACAAGTCCTGCCCATCTTAGTTGGCTCATGCTTATGCTTGTTCAGAAACAATTGTGTCGACTATTCATATCAAAGACACAATTAACCACAGGCGCAACTACGACCAGACGATGTAAATAAGTAGCATCATTCTAGTCCAATGCTGCAATTTTGGGAGGTGGTGCTGTTCTAATTATAGCTCCCGACCCAGGGATTATCGTCTCCACAGACGCACCGACTTCGACACATCATGTAATCCACTTGCCAGACAAGAGATACAATTAACCGAAAGTGCTACTTAACCCCCACTTTAGTGCATCGGCACTTCCAGGTGTTAATTACAATTTTGATATACTCGTTTGTGCTGAATCATATAGAAAACGACATTGCACTCTAGTCTAAAAAAATTCAGTTGTGTTACATCCGTGTAACATAGCTGTTAAGGTGTATCAGAATGGGACGAGGAAAGGCGAATGTGTTTTTGGAGGACAATCGTTCAGATGGGACCACCTTGATGATATGTCGCAAAACATGTTGTTGTCTATGGAAGTTCCCATAGAAAGCAAGAGTATACATCTCAACAATAAAAATATTGAATGAGTATTGGTTTACATTATTTATTCATTGTAAGTACGGAGAAATTACATTATCACATAAGTATGTACGGTATCAGCGGTATGCATGGTCATAGTAATTAGCATCACACGTTTTGCTTTCGTAAACACATTATATCACACGTCAATTATATATATATATATATATATATACATATATACCACGTATATATATATATATATATATATATAAATTACAGTGAAATTACAATTACAGTGAAAACATGATGTATATCAGAAGTATCTTTCTTAGAAAACTGAACGATGAAATACTATGAGTCTCAAGGAATCATTTCAATCGACGAAACACCGTGCTTCTTTGTGCATATTCGTTAAATTTGTTTGCACCGCACGTTTTATGAGAAATCATTAACACAGAGTATAGTTGGCACTTATCAAAAACGAAGACGCACAAGCGATACGGTCATCCGAGGAAAACCAGACCTGCTGTATTTCTTGCCAGAGATTTATGGTAACGTAGCATTTAAATTAATGTACATTAATGCTATACAATTTGCACACATACGTATAAGGCATTTTAAGTTTACCGTGCATATTTGACGTACATATTTAATAATTGTATTCATCCCAAAGATCCCTAGCGGAGTGATAGGAACCTTTTTCTGAGTCACAACAGTACCATTAAGCAAACCGATGTATGTACATCATTACAGTATGTAAAATAAAGTGAATATAGTCTATGTCATTAAAACATGCAAAATAGGAGTGAGAGTACATTATGAACAATTAGTATACGGTGAGAAAATTATATTTACAAATGAACAGTAAAGTAGGAAATTAGTTTCACCTTATTAAACATAGGATACTATAATAATGTTTGCAAACAACCTCTGTTTAGTTTTAGACAAGGTTATTGTACTACAAACAGCATCGATTTAAGCAATGTTTTTAAACGCAAACATTGGTATTGATAATATAGTTGTTGTCTTCCCTAAGTTTGATTGAAACATTTGTACTGTTATACAATGTATGTTATAACAATTTACTAGCTTGTGTAAAACGTTATATCTACTGTAGACTACAAAGTCGAAGTCGACAAGGAAGACATCATACACATGAAGAGGATGTGCAGGAAACCCCGTGATTGAGGCTGTAGCGAGTGTGCGTGCGAGTGAGCGTGCGCATGTGACTATGTGCGTGTATGCAATGCTAAAAATGATTCAAAATGCAAGCGTAGATGGCGCTCAACTATATTGAATAACCCAGTCACAATTTACATAGGGTCTACTGCCCGTGAATAAAAGAAACAACTTAAAATAGTTTAGTTATATACATATGCGTCGGAACCGGACTTGGGGGGACTGAACCTAAATATTTAGGTGGGGGGCTTGAGATTGAGATGAGATTTAACCCCATATATTTAGAGTCACGTGGTTGTCTTGTGTGTCTCAAGGAGAAAGAATATGAGTTTTCTCTTCGTAAATACCCGTGAGGATGTTTTAGTTGCACATACTTGTATGTGCATTTTCTAATTAATTTTATGCGCCACTTGACGATTTTGTGGGTTTGTTTGGGTTTGATTTTTTGGGTCTTTGTGCAGACAAAATATGTGACCTGGCAACACTGTTCATAGCAATATGTTTAGCGTTTAATGATACATTTTACAAAAACAAATTAACATTTTACATACAATCTGTCATCATTAGCGTTACTTCATGTCCTCTAGTTCAAGTTCGCCACTTATGACATATATTGCGCTTAGGCGGTGACACGTGGTACAAGCCATCGGTACAGCTCGATCGCTTCCTGGACGACTTGCGGCTTGTTTCGGCAATGTTGATCCAGCAGCCCCTGGAAGACTCGTTCAGTGTCAACGCGGCAGCCTGAATCACGGGGTTTCCTGCACATCCTCTTCACGTTTCTGATGTCTTCCTGATCGACTTCGACTTTGTAGTCGACAGTACCTGAAGCGTTATGAACAACTTAGTAAATGTTTATAAGGTGCATTGTGCAACAGAACAAATGTTTCAATCAAACGTAGGGAACACAACAATGTAAACGTAATAATATCAACGTTTGTATATAAACACATTGCATAAGTCGATGCTGCCTGGAAAATGATAGCCTTGTTTAAAACTACACACAGCTTGTCTGGAGGTGTTCACATGTGTGTGTGGTGTGTGGTGTGTGGTGTGTGGTGTGTGGTGTGTGGTGTGTGGTGTGTGGTGTGTGGTGTGTGGTGTGAGAGAGGGGAGAGAGAGAGAGAGAGTGTGTGTGTGTGTGTGTGTGTGTGTGTGTGTGTGTGTGTGTGTGTGTGTGTGTGTGTGTGTGTGTGTGTGTGAGAGAGAGAGAGAGAGAGAGAGAGAGAGAGAGAGAGAGAGAGAGAGAGAGAGAGAGAGAGAGAGAGAGAGAGAGAAAGAGAGACAATAATCAATTTATTTTACATACTGTAATGATGTACATACATTGGTTTGCTTAATGGTACTGTTGTGATTCAGAAACAGGTTCCTATCACTCCGCTAGGGATCTTTGGGATGAATACAATTATTAAATATGTACGTCAAATATGCACGGTAAACTTAAAATGCCTTATACGTATGTGTGCAAATTGCATAGCATTAATGTACATCAATTTAAATGCTACGTTACCATAAATCTCTGGCAAGAAATACAGCAGGTTTGGTTTTCCTCGGACGACCGTGTCGCTTGTGCGTCTTACGCTGAGATGGTGCTGATTCCACTCTCCAGCAATCTGGTCGAGGTCGACTTGAATCAGCTGGGTGAAGCAAAATCGCAAGCATTCCCTGAAATGAACGAAGCTGCTTGAATTGTATTGTAGAATTAAATCAGGCCTACCAATACTGTGCATATGTCTTGTTTAAAAAAAAAACTGTTGTAAGTAATACATGCTGTACATAACACTGCGTAAACAATTATGTAAGTTAGTCTTTCTGGGTCCTTGCTTTGAATTGCTTATGTTAGTTACCCCGTTCGTTTGCACAAAGAATCACGCTGTTTCAGAAATGTACAAAATATTGCTTACATCTTAATATCATCGTCGGTTGAAATGATTCCTTGAGACTCGAAGTCTTTCATCAGATTTATCCACCAGTCCATCCCACTGCGTCGAAGCGACAGCCACCAACGTTCAATTCTCTGAAAAAGACATTTAAAATATACATCATGTTCTCACTGTAATTACGAAGCAACTAATCGAAAATTCAAACATGTGAAGGTAATTAGTATTAATATGCATACATTTGATACGGTACATACTCATGTAAAAATGTAATTATATATATATATATATATATATATAGGTAGGTAGGTATGTAGGTAGGCAGGCAGGCAGGCAGGCAGGCAGGCAGGCAGGCAGGCAGGCAGGCAGGCAGGCAGGCAGGCAGGCAGGCAGGCAGGCAGGCAGGCAGGCAGGCAGGCAGGCAGACGGACATACAGACGGACAGACGGACAGACGGACAGACGGACAGACGGATAGACGGACAGACAGACAGATAAATAGATATAGATATATATTATATTATTTAGGTGTAGACACCTGGTTTCTATGGGAACTCCCATACACCACACTGCTGCCTCGCGCCATGCCATCCAAGTGGTCCCATCTGAAGGCTCGTTGTATGTCCTCCATGAAGACGTTCTCAGTTCCCCGGTCCATTCTGATGCACCGTGGCACGGCTGTAACATGCGCATCTCACCAATTAAGTGGTACGATTCCATCACTCTTTATTTGTTCATACATACATACATACATACATACGTTCATCCGTACATGCGTGTATGCGTGCATTCGTGCATGCGTGCACGCGTGCATGCGTGCATGCGTACATACGTACATGCATACATGCGTACATGCATACATGCGTACATCCGTACATACGTACATACGTACATACGTACATACTTACATACGTACATACATATGCTATTGCTAGTGAGTGTGTGCGTGCGTGTGTGTGGTTTACATGTATTTTGCATATGTAAATGCCAATAAAGAACACGTTACCACTGATGTCCTCCACAAACTCTATGAAATGATGAGCCGCAACATAGGGATCTTTGTTGGTTCTGCCCACCTTGAGCCATAGTATTTTCCTGGAGAATCTGAATCAGCACATTTTGTTTAATTTCATGACACACTTGAACAGCATACATAAAACTATATACATATATATATATATATATATATATATATATTATTCACATATCTATCAGCCAATGTATTCGGCTGACCACTAGATTACTATTCAAGTAGTGTTGTTTTGCATCTGACTTTACAAGTAAAATTAAAACTGACTCCAAAACACCCCAAAACTTTTCCATACACACTAGGCCTATTGCGTATGGGTGGTTTGGTTGTCGCAAAGTACCTAAGAGGAAAGAAATTGTCACTGTGGCGTCACTTACTGAGTGAAACAAATTTTAATTACATATTTGATAACAGAAGAGGGCAGCGTGGTTAGTCATTACATAAACACATCATTAAACATGCCAATAAAAACAAACTGGCCTCACCCGCATATTGCTCCGTGTATTGCAAAACCAAACGGCTTTAGCTTGTCGTACCCATCAATGTGAATGAGATAGTTTGGGCCTTTGCTATAATATTGCGTCCGGGAAAATCTGTTTATCCTTCGCTCGGATACCCTTTCTGGGTCCATTATTTGTAACAATGTCATTACCGTGTCCCTGTAAATGAAATAAACTATCATAAATAAATTCACACATATGTAGATGGAGCCTCACATCACTTAGTTACAGTATGCCCTTCAGTAGCAGGTACACATCAAAATTAGTGCTGTCACGGTAGCGGCAAACTTTGCGCTCACATTTACGTCCGACTGACAACCAAGGTTTCAGCTCAGGTTTAGAACACGTGTTGCAACAGTAGCAAAAGACTTCGTTTAATCCCAGGACAGTAGCCGCAGGAACTGATAATATAAGTTATTATGCTAATAAGATCATATTACGATTTAAAATGTCCATGTTATTTGCAATGAAAGATAAAAATTAGATGAAAATAAAAAATGTCAAACTTTTTTGCTGTGTACGTCTTATGCCACATTAGAATCTCCGCCAATAGTACCACACCTGTGGTCATAGTGGACATGTAATTAAACTAAATGAAGGATAACATATGGGGTGTTATATATACTACTGCTAATATTCTCTGAATAAAATTGTTGTTGCTAAACACTGGACACACCTTGGCACCATCAAACCGTGGAGGTTGCGTAGTCGCACTGTCATGCTCCTGTAGCCCAAACAACGTCCACTTCCTTCCAACTCGTGCTGAAACAATTATTATGTGGAAAAGAGATTGACATAATGTGTGTATATATATATATATATACATATATATATATATACATATATATATATATATATATATAGATATATATATATATATATACACACACACACATATATATATATATTGTTGTAAACAAAAAACACACCCATTAAAGATAGTGTATCATTAATATGGTTTTGCGTAAATGTGGTAAATCGTTAAAGGGATGAATTATACTTTACTTTCATAAGGTATACATTATACACAACAAAGCGCCTCTATTTAACTGGTTGTTAAGGTATTGATGCATATTGCATAAGTAGGTTAGGACACTCAACAAGACAACTATTCAACTGTGTATATTTATTGGTAAACGTGTGTGATATATTTCATATTTTCATAGTGATGATTCAATTTGTTATCACAGAATATACCCTAACACATTGTGCTATTTTCTTCGATATGATGCTAAACAGAAACAATTACACCTTCCGTTTATATGTGTATTGTTTCAGGAATGTACTAGAATATAGAAGATCATAAAGAATTCATTTAATACTGAATCGCTATTTTTTACATATTAAAATACATTTAAATTCTACTTCATTTACGAACTTTCTTTTTATTTCTTGTGTTACATAAATTTAATTTTTTATTATTTCCAGTAGTCGTGAACATGTGCAACATAGACATGAGTACTTATTTAAACTTGAAAGTACCTGCATTGCTGTTGCAACCATAGCGTAGTCAACTACTTGCCTGCGCCTTAAGCCAAGTCTTTGTAGAAGGCGTTTTAACGTCCGCACACTGCACAACATTAAGTGGTTTACATACACATCTGGCACTAAGCCCGCTTGCTATTAAGTCATTGTGCTTATTGAATGCATTATTTATTTTACTATAACTCTCGCTCTTCCACTCTCTCCCTCTCTATCTATCTCCCTCTCTCCCTCTCTCCCTCTCTCTCTCTCACTCTCTCTCTCTCCGTCTCTCCCTCTCTCCCTCTCCCCCTCTCTCCCTCTCTCCCTCTCTCCCTCTCTCCCTCTCTCCCTCTCTCCCTCTCTCCCTCTCTCCCTCTCACACTCTCTCTCCCTCTCACTCTCTTTCTATATCTCTCCCTCTCTCCCTCTCTCCCTCTCTCCCTCTCTCCCTCTCTCCCTCTCTCCCTCTCTCCCTCTCTCCCTCTCTCCCTCTCTCCCTCTCTCCTCTCCTCCTCCTCTCCTCTCCTCCTCTCTCCCTCTCCTCTCTCTCTCCTCTCCTCCTCTCCCTCTATCCCTCCTGCCTGCTCTCTACCTCTCTCCCTCTCTCCTCTCTCCTCTCCTCCTCTCTCCTCTGCTCTCTCCTCTCCTCCTCTCTCTCCTCTCTCCCTCTCTCCCTCTCCTCTCCCCTCTCTCCTCTCCTCTCTCCTCTCCCCCTCTCCCTCCTCTCCTCTCTCCCTCTCTCCTCTCTCCCTGCCTCTCTCTCCTCTCTCTCTCTCTCTCCTCCCTCCCTCTCCTCTCTCCTCTCTCCCTCTCCTCTCCCTCTCCCCCTCCATTCCTACCACCCTACCCTGGTGCGCGTGTGCGTGTGTGTACGTATGAATTAATTGAGTTTGTAAACATTAATGCGTTCAGTATATTCATGGTTAGTTAATCAATACTTTTTAAGCATTCGCGACGCAGTTACTCAACAACATACCGTCATTCATTTTACAAATAGCGAATGGAAGTGCAACAGTTATCTAAACAACTGAGTAGTAAGGACCTAAACGATAAATACAAGTTGAAAGAGTATCCTCTATCATCCTCGTTAGCCAGGTCGATGACAACGTACACTACCCCTGGCAGATATCCTACGCAATGTATGGAGGTCAGCTGATTCAAACTAGAAATTAGCTTCGCCGCAACTGTACAACCCGTGAGAACAGTGCAGACACCCGCCCCACCCGCACCTCAATTCTAAGACGAATCCAGTGATTTCATAACATCTCACGAGGGACTGAACGGTATTGTGTATTCAAATAATTACTTCTACTTCCCCGACATTGCACATAACATTACCAAAATCATGTGGTTGAAAATTTGCCGGCACGCAATATTATTGGCTTAGCTTATATTCCGAGTCCCGCAAGGCGATCTGCCGGGGGCACTGAGACTGGTGTAATCAGCAGCGCCCCTGTCGCGCGAGGATGTAATCTACGAACACAGTATGCTTTTTACTCAGATTATTATATTATTACCATATTATATTCATGAAGAACACACCTGATGGACATTCCATTGTGGCTGAGTATCACACAGATTTCAACATTACTGTATCCTGCCACGAAACACTGTCTTACTAAACTGTGAACTAAAATGAACATATACATTTATTATGAAATGCACTCTCATGAAAAATACACGACAAGTTTGCAGCAGTTACCTTTATTTGACCTGGCAATGATGTTACAACTGTATTTACAACAATACAATTGACACACATGCATGCTATAATTATAGGTTTATAATCACACAGGCACGCACGCACACACACGGGAATATATTACAGATGTATCTTCCATGGTTGTAATTTACTGGGGGCATGCAAGATACGCGATTCATAGATTGACTGCCTCCACAGTACTTCCATATCTGGGAACAGACAGACACATACAAAATAATCTGTTCTAATGAATGAATATGTCTGGCTTAACTAGTGGCACCTATTTCAAAACAATAATCGCATCCACATGTGACCACATCAAAGCAGTTGCCTACACACAACTATGACCAGACAGTCTCAATAATTACCACTTCGTGCCGCATGCTATATTGGGCGGCATCGTAAATCGCTGCGATTGACAGGCAGTTACACTGTAGCGTATCTACGGTTTGGTAAACTGTGCCTCAGCTATTCGATTCACTTAACTAAAAAGAAATAATTAAACTGTAGACAGAAAAAAAACATGTGACGCAAATGACGGCTAAATTCTGTTTTTTCGATGATTTAATGTACATGCTTCTTGTTAAACCGACTTCGAATATTGTAGCTATTTATAATAATTGAAACATAAACTTGGACACAAATGAACGGCATTTGCAATAAGCGAAAGTTGAAAAAAGTTGTCGTCTCTTCCCATGTATACAAAATAAATTTTATATTTTCTACCAAGGATATCCAGACGGAAACAATTTAAAAACTGCATTTGAGCGGTAGAAGAAGTACATATATGTCATGTTATGAAATATGTTTGCCCCAGACTTTCGTCACAACATTTAGAAGTACGAACACAACAAATTCTGTGCGCAAACCAAATATATATGTAACCGTATACGTACAGTCAGAATCATCAGCCATGATCATATGCTCTGAACACAAAAAGGAATGCGTTTAATAAAATACAAATGGCTGCCAAAGTCTCGTTTTCGACGTACGCATGCTCATTGCGGCACCTTTATAAGCGTATCGCATCGCATCGCATCGCATCGCGCATCGCATCGCGCATCGCATCGCGCATCGCGTATCGCGTATCGCATCGCGCATCGCATCGCATCGCGCATCGCGTATCGCATCGCATCGCGTATCGCATCGCGCATCGCATCGAGCATCGCATCGCGCTTCGCATCGCGCATCGCGCATCGCATCGCATCGCACATCGCATCGCGCATCGGCCATCGCATCGCGCATCGTCCATCGCATCGCGCATCGTCCATCGCATCGCCCATCGCATCGCGCATCGCTCATCGCATCGCCCATCGCATTGCGCATCGCGTCATCGCTCCATGGCGCTGCAGGTTGCCACACAAAAACGCGATGGCCCTTCTCGGCCATCATAGTTTTCCTGTTAACAAATTGCAAGTTTAAAGAATGTTAACCTTTCACATTTAAAAGTACCCTTTCAGGAATGTGCTTGCCCTTTATAGACGATGCTGCACAATCAATATTTTAAATACCTCACAAAAGGGTAGGATTTCTTGACTGGGGCAAGTGAAAAGGGCTGGGTGGACAATGGTCCCACGTTGTATGTTAGAAACCGCACTGAATTTGCGATGGGTTAAGAAGCAGTAATGTAGATAATTAAAGTTATTTTCTTTTAGGTGACTAATAATTGCGACAATTGATTATTGCAACATTCGCCAGAGGGAGACACTGACGTGTTGTTCGATTTACCTGTATATTGGCAAAAAGTCCGGTCCAGTCTGAAACTAAATTCCGGTCCTGTTTTGCGTATTGCGCATGCGCGCAATTATATAATAATTACCTTTTGTTCATTTTCAGTTCCTGTGAAATACGAAATTCCTAAAGAAACACGGATCTCTCGTTAACTTTTGGTGTGTTGTGATGCCGGGAAGCAAGGTGATAGACTGTGACGTAACGAAACGTCCGACGCGCCATCTGGCGTAGTGGCGGTATTTGTAACGACGTCATGTGTGAAAACGGCGACTTCTTTAATCAAACCGAAAGGAAGAAACCTGACATATTATGCTTCCCGGGATTCTTATATGTTTCTGTACGTTCGCGAGGTTTGTGTAACCGCTTGCAGTAACATATCTCAACGCACGCACGCACGCACGCACGCACGCACGCACGCACACAAAACTCGCAGCATCATTGTCCCCGACAATAGGTAAGACGGCGACTGTGACAATGACGCGATTATGGCGACGACGAAAACAACAACATCAGTAAAGGCGACGATGACGTAGGCAACAACAACAACAACATTAAACAAATAAGAAACAACAACATGTATTAAAGCAGAGAGAAAAAACATCAGAAGAAACATGATACTGCGATCAAATGTATCAAAACCAGAGGCGCCGAGCCATTCACACATCTCGTGTGTTCGTCTTACATCGAGGAGACTTACATCCCTCACACCGGTCTTGTATTGGTAAAACATGCATCCCTTCGCTCCACACATATGTACGAAGACACAATACCACTTTGGCATCTTTTTGCTGGATATAAAACAAAACTATGCAAAAAAGTAAACGTAAGTTATTATACAACGAACGCAGTATCCGGTTCCTACGACAGCCCAAAGCGCTTCACAGTTTACTCCCTGGCAAACCTATTCAATCGAACACCATCTGAACTTCTCTGGGAAGCATTTAGTCACGAGTTATTAATGCGGAAAGACTATGTTTCAACTGAGTGAAATGGATCAACAGGGTGAATGAAATTGCCACAGGTTCTACATTGCAGCACAGGACCCGATAACCCTGGTTTTCTCGATTGAGAGTCCGATGCACTAGTCACAGCGCCAAAGCGCTCCACATACAATTCGACATACGTCAACAAGCGGACGTTAACTTATCTTTTGCTTGTAAGGGCTTGCAGACGGATGTCCTGTGAAGAGCCGGTGCAATTGGGAGATCTGCTCTGGTTCCCACGACACCGAGCCCGCCAGAGTCGACGAACTCTCGACGTCAGCGTGAAGGAAACACAAATAAAGACTCCCTGGCAAGTGTTGCACACAATGAACGGGTACCACAGGAAACTGAGAACGTCGATGTTTGCCAAGAAACCGAACACCCACGTGAAGCCCATCAGTGACGTCAGCCGTACGTATATGAAGAAGGTCGTTCGTTGTTGCACGGGTTGTAGCGCCCTGTTGGCTATTGCCGTGGCGCGTCTGAGAGCGACGACGGCGCGAACAAACAACACGGCATTGGCAGAAATGACTGCGGCTAGAGGAGCTGCGAAATAATACACAATGGCTCCGGAATCTGCAATCCAACACATCGTCTTGCCGCCGTAACCGAGCGGCAGCTCCGTGCAGAAGTCGATCACCAGACAGACCGCAACAAAGACAGCAGGCAGGCCCCAGGCGTACAAAACAAAGACACGAAGACGAGACGTATCGCTGGCACCACTAGATCGCTTCAGCACACCAAAAGTACACGATACATCGAAGGCAAGTACGTTCATCCAGAGGAAGGCGACCAGCCAAATGTAGTGCTGGAACACAGCGACGGCGACGCACGCCGCACGGTACGGGACGAACTCGTCGTTCACTTGCAGAGATAGCTGGGCAAAGAACAACGCACCGCATAGATTCATGACGCACTTCCCTGCGCGAGTGCGAATCTCTCCGAACATGCAGTAGGTGATGATCGTGAATGCGAGACATATCAATGACAACATATTGCCGATCATCGTCAGTATCTCCTGGACGACAACTTCAGTTGTTCTAACTTCGCGATGGATGTCACGAATGCCGGTCAGATTGGAGAGTTGGGACGCACACATTACGATCGCATTCGACTCAAGCCTTAGGACACTTCTCTCGGGGATTTCCACTTCTGCCAATGTTCCTTCATACAACACCAGTGACACGCCCGTGTCTTTATATTCGTCCGCCTGAAATGTGACCGTATCACAACTGAAGATATCTGGCTCACAAACCAGGGCTGTAAAACTCTTGATCCATCGCGTGTTGTTTGAAAGATTAATCCGCCACGCCATAATAACAGGCCCGTCACTGACGTCAAACACCTGTGACGTATTCACAACCAGAAACATAGAACGAAAGGGAACATGTTCGTCACTTAGTAAGTATATATCGCGTTGTATCTTTTGTGATCCATTGATACATGTACCCGTTGTTTCGGTAGCATCTTGGTTGAGTACAAATATGTCGAATTGTATGGAGTTATTGAAGCGACTCTTGACTTTTGTAGAAAACCACTCTACTTCAAATACGACATCATTGAAATTTCTGGATACTGCTTCGTAAAATAAACAAGTCGATGAGTTTGAAATAACGTCATTCCAATTGTTCCACATTTTGAAAGCGTTGCATGCGCTAAGTCTTGAAGAATTCATAACGACGTCAACACCAATATCTTGGATAATAAGTTCTTGATCAATGCGTCCGAACTCTTCATTTACGGTCGACAAGACAATGTATATTCTAACGTCACGTTTCTTTGACAACACCTGTGGCACAGATACATTCAGTCTCGCGCAACCTTTGTCTCGCAGAGCCACGTGACCAGCAGGACACGGGAGTGTGACACATAATCCAGTCACGTGGTTGAACACCGTACCGTCGTTGCATGACTTGATATAGGGAAATATAATTGGCGGATCATAATCAGGCTGTTCGAATGTGATCATTTTTGCGATGGACATGGATGCTATCGTATAGGGGTTTAAGCATTGCAAATGGTATAGGTCTTGTAGGCCGCTGCACATGGCACAGTGTGGATTGTTGTAAGATGTTCCGCTAGACGAGTGGTAAATGCGTGCCCGATATTTCTGACACGTTGATCGTAAGTACTCGGAGTCAAACAGCGGGTCGGTGAAGTCGGAATGGCACACAGGTGTTGTATCACTTTCCAACGTACATGTGTAGCGTGAACTGTCTTGCCAGAGGTTCGCAAAGTTTGACAAATTGAACTTTATTTCGCAATTTGAAATTGCTTGGTCGTATGTAATATCTTTGTCGTAGCGCTGCCAATGATCAGACACGTTTCCGGTGGTGTTTACACAGCTAAATAATACACTAGCCATCGCCATATCAGTCAAATTGACGTCAGGATTATTACAAACTGCGCAATATTTGTTGCGGTAGATGACGTCACGATACATAACCGGGGTTTCTGTGTCAAGCGTTCTGTTCATCACGGACGGTCGTTCACAATGGCGAATTGCGACAGTGTCGGTGGTTATCGTTCCCCTGCAAGACGAAATCATCAACAGACTGTCTGGAAGCAACCATATTGCTTCCCCTTCGTCGCGAGGGGGTTCTTGTCGAATGTTGACGCATCTGGTCGCTCCCGACTTTCGACTTCGTAACATGTCTGCGTAATTGTCGCGCGTTACCTTTGGGCCGGACAAGCACGACGCTTCATAATCGAGACAGCAGTCCCCAAGTCGGGTGCAGGCCCAGTCACAGTAGCAGTGGCTGTCCTCCCGGGATTTGCGAAGGCCACACTTGCGTTCACAAGACGTGTTACACATTTTGTCATAGGCAATGCCTTCAAGTTCCTGTATCGTCCAAGGTTTGTGAGTGACATTTATAATTGGTGTTGTCGCGTCGTCCAAATTGTCGTCGTTTCTCTGTGACGAGGTGTTGTCATCGTAGGCAGTGTGATTGTACTGACCGTGTCTCGATACGCGTGATTCCGGGCTTTGGGTCACGTTCACGGCAGCAGGTGATCCCGGGGTTTGGGCAGCGTTCAGGGAAGCGGGTGAACCCGGGCCTTGGGCAACATTCACGGCAGCGATCAAAAGACAGCACAGCAACATCCTCCTGGCCAGCGTCGTCGTTGTAACTGCGGGCAACCAAACAACATGATCAATATTGCCGTGATGGGCGAATGATAATATTGGTAGTCGCATTAAGAGATATGCAAAGCAATGAACTAATGTCATTGGTCTTTTAATATGTGAACCGCAGTGGAAAATTTTATCAGCATGAAGCAATTTAATACTATTTAGCATGTTTCGTTTACATTAACGTCGTGCCAGATAATGTCAAAGATACAACTTCTGTCAATTATTCAAGTGTTGTGAAAATGTCACCTGATATTTTGATGAGCATCCGTGGTTATTTGAGAGGTAACTCTTAACGCTGCTTGCCAATAATTGTAATTAACTGGCTCGGCAGTTTAAGTAGATTGCGTTGCTTTAATAATGCGCGGTGGCATCCATTAAAATGTCGCATTATCAGAAATACCGAGCTTTCGTATACGCACGTTTCGTGCCAATCGCCCGCGGCGTTAACTGACAGATCTAATTGTTTTTTGTCGCAGCACAATGCACTAATTGGTTTTTGCTGTTACTTGCATCGCTTGCACATCGAATGATTCGTACTCGCGTAAACAACACATTTTAAGCCATATATTCCTCACACAGGTCTACAATACATTTTTCTTTTTATCAGAATCCATAATTACGTTAGACATTAGTAATATAAGCCTTATTGTTGCTTACAGTTATGAGAGTCAATGGAATATGTTGTGTTTATGTTATATATAGATTGTGGGCTGTAATTAATTTGTTTCGGTATTTCCGGTAATGGCGACCGTCCGTTTAACGGAACGGTTAATTTGGCTGTATCATTAAGTGACAGGTGTTCAACATTTTGGTATCTAAAAGATCATCAGTCTTGTTTTTCGCTCATTCTAGACAACCTTTTACCCTTTTATTCATGTTATATTAAATCATGACATTGAACAGTGATATTATCATTATGCACAAATACCAAGTGGGTACACTTCGTGTTTCTCTTAATGTAATTTAAAGACAAATTTGCCATGGTGTATGGTGTCCTCCAGACGAAGGAATTAATGATAACACATGACCATCGTGTGCTTGATTGCAATGTGTAATAAATATTAAACATCAAGAGGAGGCAGTCTGTTCCTAGTCTCTCATCTATTAATTAATATAATGTTCCTAAGACTACGGTATGTTGAAGGTATACCACCCGACATACTGTGTTTAGTAAGCTCTAATAACGTTCGCAATTTGGAAGATACGCCCCGGAGCTTGTTCAAATGGTAAACAAGCTTTATTGGCAATAATGCCGAGACGACTGAGTTAACAGCAATAGCCTTTGATATTCAACCACTTTCCACTGTCTACATGGCACACTTCCTGTTAC
>CM034540.1:56106897-56327463 GCA_020002185.1 Paraescarpia echinospica
CAGCCCTCCCTCCACTGCTCCCTGTCAGTCCCTCCCTCCACTACTCTCCGTCAGCCCCCTCCCTCCACTGCTCCTGTCAACCCCTCCCTCCAAAGCTCCCTGTCAGCTCCTCCCTCCATTGCTCCCTGTCAGCCCCCTCCCTCCACTGCTCCCTGTCAGGCCCCCTCCACTGCTCCCTGTCAGCCCGTCCCTCCACTGCTCCCTGTCAGCCCCCCTCCACTGCTCCCCATCACCCCTCCCTCCACTGCTCCCTGTCAGCAGTACCCTCTCTCCACCTTTTGACTTCCTGTCTTTCTAAAAAAATTGGTTCCTTCGTGATTATTTTTCTCGGTTGTGGTTGTGGATTGAGTTGTGGTGATGTTGGTGGTAGAATATGATGGTGGTGATCACACATGATGGTTGCAGTGGTTATTAAAGTAGTGGTGTTGTTTGTGGTGTTGTTAGTCATTGTGGTTATTGTTTTAGTTGTCGTGTTGCAGTATTATTATCAGTATGAACATACATAGGGTGTGGGGTGTTCCCCCTAACACTGTAACAAGCTGGTCTTATCAATCTTTCTATGCGAACAATAAAATATTAAAAACATTCTTCCTGTTTTTCACACCTACAGGGTGAAACGATGCGTATTGTGTATCGCATGCGAGGTCTGCTAGGAGACGCCACTGAGGACATGGTGAACACACTCGACACTGGGAAAGGTAAAATGCACGATTTAGCATCGCTACTCTGGTTGTTATGTTGTGAAGTTTGTTTGTATCAAGTTGTTATGGTTCATTAAAGGCATTGGCCAGAATCAATTGTTTCATCCAGCTGGGAATGGCAGCACAAGAACACGTACCAAAATACTGAGTTCCTTGAGATATCAACTTAGAAAAGATGAGAGACAAATATGACCCTCATTATGAACTACAAGCCAAAACACTACTGCAACAACATTTTTCTGAAAATGAGCTTCCATCATGAAATGATCCGGAATAGACCAATCTTTCATGTGGTAGTTGTATAACTGACATAAATGTTACCCAGATTTGCTTATTTTGATAGTTTGTGACATCTATCAATTATGTTTTAATAGTTGTCTTAAGCTACAGCCAATAGTGTGAAAACCATTGTTGACAATGTGAAAACCACAGCCACCTGAGTGAAAACTTTGAAGCTGTTTTTTTTGCGAAACCATAATTAGCATTTTCGACATTCAAATTGTCCTGTTACTGGAAACAATGTGAATATAAGTAACATTGAGGAATCTTTTTTTGACTTTTGAATGTGCTCTATTCGACTGAAATGTTAGCTGCAGCAGACGTTGTTTTGAAATGTCCCTCACAAAGTTGATGTACTTGCAGACGAGGATGTCGATAAAGAGGAGGTATATCGCATGGCTAATGTGATGGCTGAGTGTGGAGGACTTGACGTCATGCTACTTAGGTAAGGGTACTTCACATTCGGTGTACTCTTGGAGTGCAGTGGTGCAGTGGCTAGAGCATCAGACTCTCAATTGAGAGAACACGGGTTCGAATCCTGTGCTGCTGTGTCGAATCTTGGGCAAGTTTGTTCACTCTACGTTGCTTCAGTTCACTCAGCTGTATGAATGAGTACCTGGCTATAGACAGTGATTTATATTTATGTAGGAATAATCTTTGCGCATTAATTGCAGTGTGGCAGTTGAGAGTTGAGATGGTGTTCGATTAAACAGGTCTGCCAGGGAGTAAAGTGTAAAGCACTTTGAACAGTCCTACAGACTGGATACTGCACTATATAAGAACTCACCCTTCTTTTTGACTTGCACTATAAGGAAGACAATGACACTTTATCAAATGCTGCCATTTTTTCCATCTCGCATATTTTTACCTAATATCCAATCTCCCCACCAACTTCTATATGTCTTGCTTTCCCAAAATGAGGTTCATTACAAAAAATGGTTGTGTACATTATATAAAGATGATATATATATATATATTCCACCTCTTACTTGTAACTTTCACTGTTATATATTGTTTGGGTCATTAACTACAGTGATAAATCTACAAAGGATACAAGATTGTTTTTTACTCAATGTTTCTTTGTGAGAATACATGTTAACGCTAGCAGTGTGAATATGTTTAAAAAAATTAATATATCTTACAAGGGCGGATTACATGTAACTAAACAAATGTGAGACTTAATAAGTCAGTGGCGTCCTTGTCCACTTGCCATTCACGTTGGATCACACTCTTAAAAGCTTATTAAAAGGCGGCAGTCTGTTTCTAGTTTTTCATTTATTAATTAATATAATGTTCTTAAGACTATACTGACTGTGTTGAAAGTATTTTGCCCGCCAAATTATGTTTTGTAAGCCCATAACAATGGCTGCAATTTGAAGGTACGCCCCCGGAGCATGTTCAAATAGTAAACAAAACATCCAGTTTCAATACATTGGCAATAAAGAGTTGGACTGAGTTAACTGCAATACTCTTTGATATTCAAAGATATCCCATTTTACCACACTTACTAATTCCAGGTAGAGGAACTGACTGGCTCACTTTAAAATCAGCCTAGCCATTTAGGAAGCCCTCACAGTGTACAAGCTGTGTGCGGTATCAGTACAGTGGTCTGAGCATGTGTTCTCTGTACAGATTGTCAGCCATCAGAGACCTGGTGTCGGGCAAGCAGTTGATGGGTGTCCTGCTCAAACTCTTCTCATTCTGCACGATGGTCAAACTGAACCGCCAACAGCTGATCAAGCCAGAGTGCAACACCATCAGCATCATGCTCGGGGCTCTCAATCTGGTACATTTTATATATTGGTTTTATCGTGATGGGTGTGAAGTTTTTCTGTGTACTCTGTGCAGTTGTTGTCATTACCGGTACATTAGTTGTTGTCATTACCGGTACATTAGTTGTTGTCATTACCGATACATTAGTTGTTGATATTACCGGTACATTAGTTGTTATCATTACCGGTACATTAGTTGTTGTCATTACCGGCACATTAGTTGTTGTCATTACCGGTACATTAGTTGTTGTCATTACCGGTACATTAGTTATTGTCATTACCGGTACATTAGTTGTTGTCATTACCGGTACATTAGTTGTTGTCATTACCAGCACATTAGTTGTTGTCATTACCGGTACATTAGTTGTTGTCATTACCGGTACATTAGTTATTGTCATTACCGGTACATTAGTTATTGTCATTACCGGCACATTAGTTGTTGTCATTACCGGCACATTAGTTGTCATTACAGGTACATTAGTTGTTGTCATTACCGGTACATTAGTTGTTGTCATTACCGATACATTAGTTGTTGTCATTACCGGTACATTAGTTGTTGTCATTACCGGTACATTAGTTATTGTCATTACCGGCACATTAGTTGTTATCATTACCGGTACATTAGTTGTTGTCATTACCGGTACATTAGTTATTGTCATTACCGGTACATTAGTTGTTGTCATTACCAGTACATTAGTTGTTGTCATTACCAGTACATTAGTTGTTGTCATTACCGGTACATTAGTTGTTGTCATTACCGGCACATTAGTTGTTGTCATTACTGGCACATTAGTTGTTGTCATTACCGGTACATTAGTTATTGTCATTACCGGCACATTAGTTATTGTCATTACCAGTACATTAGTTGTTGTCATTACCAGTACATTAGTTGTTGTCATTACCGGTACATTAGTTGTTGTCATTACCAGTACATTAGTTGTTGTCATTACCAGTACATTAGTTGTTGTCATTACCAGTACATTAGTTGTCATTACCGGTACATTAGTTGTTGTCATTACCGGCACATTAGTTGTTGTCATTACCGGCACATTAGTTGTTGTCATTACCGGCACATTAGTTATTGTCATTACCGGCACATTAGTTATTGTCATTACCAGTACATTAGTTGTTGTCATTACCGGTACATTAGTTGTTGTCATTACCGGTACATTAGTTGTTGTCATTACCGGTACATTAGTTGTTGTCATTACCGGTACATTAGTTGTTGTCATTACCGGCACATTAGTTGTTGTCATTACCGGTACATTAGTTATTGTCATTACCGGCACATTAGTTGTTGTCATTACCGGCACATTAGTTGTCATTACCAGTACATTAGTTGTTGTCATTACCGGTACATTAGTTGTTGTCATTACCGATACATTAGTTGTTGTCATTACCGGTACATTAGTTGTTGTCATTACCGGTACATTAGTTATTGTCATTACCGGCACATTAGTTGTTATCATTACCGGTACATTAGTTGTTGTCATTACCGGTACATTAGTTATTGTCATTACCGGCACATTAGTTGTTGTGATTACCGGTACATTAGTTGTTGTCATTACCAGTACATTAGTTGTTGTCATTACCAGTACATTAGTTGTTGTCATTACCGGTACATTAGTTGTTGTCATTACCGGTACATTAGTTGTTGTCATTACCGGCACATTAGTTGTTGTCATTACCGGCACATTAGTTGTCATTACCAGCACATTAGTTGTTGTCATTACCGGTACATTAGTTGTTGTCATTATCGATACATTAGTTGTTGTCATTACCGGTACATTAGTTGTTGTCATTACCGGTACATTAGTTGTTTCTCTCCACTTTGTTCCTGAAATCCAGGATGAAAATGTTTCATTTGGCATTTATGAAAGTACCTGTGATTTGGCAAAGAATCGTCCGAAATGTCACAGTGTATGTTGTAAATACGTCATACGAATACAAAATAAATTAAAATCTAAGGATATCACAAGAAAGTGCAAGCTCTTATTTGTATTGTGGTCATTAACAAAGTCTTAAATGTGGCAGAGATGTAAATAATAGTTTCTGACAAGGATGTAATGTACTAAAATTAGAACTGGTATACCGGTAACTTCAAGCTAGCAAGTGTGTGACAGTGTGTGTTAACTTTTTCTTCCGTGATGGTACACACCTCAGACGCCACACTTTCAGGATTTAATCTACGACCTCCCTAGCATGAATACTTTCGAAAATCCCAATGTGTTAAGGGTTTTTACAGGTTTATGACTTTGTACTGGACGCTAGGCAGACGTAAATCGGTTGTTTATAATGTCACACATGTTTTCTGCAATTGATCCATGGACCGCTAATAATTTAAGGATGTTTTACATAACGCAAAAATTACATTTTATGTCATAAGAGATGTGATTTATGAGTAGGGCAGGAAAGAGTCTTCTGCATGTGCGTATATGTAGCGGCATCCAAAGGATGGGCATTGAGAGTGGACGTTGGTCACTGTTGTAGGCCCTGCTAGCTGAGCAGGAGATGGGCAGTTCTACGACCACTGGTCAGACCCTGACGGAACAGATCTTACAGGTGATGGAGACTATCTTACAGGAAGCCAGCGAACAGCCTCCTGAACTCTACAAGGTATGTCTCTCTGTTGGCTCTAGGAACACACTATTCTCATTGTATGGCAGTGTGTGCGTGTGTGTCCATTGTGTGCGTGCGGGCATGCATGTGTGCGTGTATGTGTGCGATGGGTATCTTGGTCAAACTCTTCTCGTTCTGCATCATGGTCAAACTGTACTGCCAACGGCTCATCAAGCCAGAGCGCAACACCATCAACGTGTGTGCGTGCGTGCATGCGTGTGTGTGCATTTGTGAGACTGTGTGTGTGTGCGTGCGTGTGTGAGACTGCGTGCGTGTATGTGTGTGTGTGAGACTGCGTGTGTGTGGATGTGTAATGTTTGCGTGTGTGAGTCATTAATGTTGCAGGAGTTTTAGCTACAATTATTTAACTAATATTTAATGATTAATTAACCACAATATGATACCATTGTGATTATAAATTTTTCAAATTATGTTTTATTTATTTACATTTGCTTTTCTCAATTTAAAATTATTTATTTATTTGTATACACTTATATTACATTGTGATTTTGTTAAAAAAATCAAAAGCACTAATACGATATATTACTAAAAAGAGAAATGTTATTTAAAATACAATGATTTTAAATAGTTTACATTATGTCAAGATTTTATGAAATATTATAACATGCCCTAGGATACATTTATTACGTAGCATGTCATCCAAATAAATGCCCAAGGACAGTTATTTTAGGTGCTATATAAAGAGAGCGCGATAGTGCAGTAGTTAACACATTCACTTGGCATGGAAGAACTCTCAGTTGAAAACCTGGACCAGGCAGGCATGGTGAATTTGGTGTTTGTCAGTGCCAGTATAGAACGGTCGACTTAGTCTTCTGAAACAGACTGACTAGTTGGATAAGACCTCGTAAGATGATAACATTCTAATCACGATATATGCAGATTATTCAGTTAATGTAACATTACCAAGTACTGGAAACAACTAGTACAAGAACAAGTAAGAACATCAGAAATGTAATATTAAGTCTGTTTTGCAGAAGTTCTCTAAGCTGTGCAGTGACAAGGAACAACTGATGGTGTTGTTGGACCGCATCAACAGTCCATTTGTGCGGTCTAACGCCAGCGTGCTACAAGCCCTCATGAGGCTCATTCCCTTCCTCGCATTCGGGGAACAGACCAAGATGCAGACCCTCGTCAATCACTTCCAGCCCTACCTAGACTTCAACAGGTCAGTTCGACATTACAGTATATCTTTTAGGTCTCGTCCTCAGATGAGACACACTTACATTTACTCCAGTTAGCGTATTAATAAATGGATGAGTTCTACATTACAGTATATCTTTTAGGTCTCATCCACAGATGAGACACACTTACGTTTACTCCAGTTAGCGTATTAATAAATGGATGAGTTCTACATTACAGTATATCTTTTAGGTCTCGTCCTCAGATGAGACACACATTTACTCCAGTTAGCGTATTAATAAATGGATGAGTTCTACATTACAGTATATCTTTTAGGTCTCGTCCTCAGATGAGACACACATTTACTCCAGTTAGCGTATTAATAAATGGATGATTTTAAAGCCTAAGACGTTTGTTTTCATTTACAGTTTCGACTCAGAACATAATCATGACGAGCAAATCCACATCGACTGCTTCTGTGTGATTGCAAATGGCATTGAGGTAAGGACATATCCGTCAAGAAGATGGAGAACGGTCTTCGTTATATTCCATGGCACATACATTCTTATGATTCACAACAAAGTCCTCCATTTCATCCATAATACAGGATGGTGTCATCATTTTGTCAAGTCCAAAAAGCTACTAGCATCAATTTGCATTAAAATATTTCACTTGCTAGGTGATGCCACTGTAGCAGTTTATTTCTTTATGATACACGGTGATGACCAAACCCACCTCCCCATGTAATGCTTAACATATGATACACGGTGATGACCAAACCAACCTCCCCATGTAATGCTTAACATATGATACACGGTGATGACCAAACCCACCTCCCCATGTAATGCTTAACATATTTTGGGACTTGGCAAACTTATCCGACCACCACTAATAATAAATAAAAGACAAATCATTGTCTGAGTTATCCTGTGGGTTAATGCATTTACCTCTCTGTCACGTTGATTTTCTTGATCTGTTGCAGAGAAACGCAAATGGGATGAAGTTACGAGACTTGATACTGGAGCACGGCATCACACGGGACGCACTCGCCTACATACTGCAACATGCCCCTCCTGTCACCACCCTCCTAGCGTAAGTTACCCTCTTATCCTCTGTCAATGTTCTTTTTCTGTCAACCTTCATCACCATCCTCGCAAGCCAGGGGTGTGACTACGTATAGTACCCCAGGCAGATCTACGCATTGTATGGAAGTTAGCTGAATCAAACTCATAATTAATTTCGTCGTACCACCATTTCCAGGAATCCTAATATAACTACCCGTTTGACCATTCTCATGAGCCATTGAGCGGTATTGTGTATTCAAATTATTACTTCCACTCCCAAACAGTCCATGAAGACCACCCAGAAATGTATTAAACTTTACAGCAAGTGATATTATTGGCTGAGCTTATCTTCAGAGTTTCGGCAAGCGATCTGACACGGGGTACTGAGACTGATGTAATCAGCAGCGCCCCCTGGTGCATGAGGTTGTCCATCACCCGTGTATTCATGTACAATTCCCCTGTCTTCCTCCATTATTCAGAGTTTTTGGTCAATCTTTGGGAGGGATCTAGAGTGGTATGGGGTTAATAGCTTAGAGGGTTACGGAATATGTTACAGCATATTGCAGGGGAAAGAGTGGTGATATGAGGTCCGCCACAACGAATCGGATATTAAGTCACATGGATTTATTCTGGACACGAGCCAAAAATAACTGTGTATGTCATATCCCATTAGTTTTGTGCTTTTGGCAGAAATGTGCACCTTACAATCTCACCTTTCAGGGTCCAGTTTATTTTCCTCAGCAAACAATACAAAACTAAAAAACATTCATTTGTAAACCCATAAATATACAGTATGAGTGAAAATTACCTCGTTTTGCACAGCTTTGTCTTTTAAGGTTTGCTTCAGTTTTAACTATGAATCAAAAACTTCTGATGATATTTCCACAAATGAGGTATCATTTTAATGTGCATGATCTGTGGAATACAAAAATGTGCTACGTCAGGTCACATGTCATCCCTTCATAATAATAATAATAAACTTTATTTATACACCACCAACTTCAGGGCTAATGGCCAGTTCACAAGTACAGCACCCACACACTCACCACTTTACTACTAGCAGGAATAAGCAAACATTAATAACAGCACACACGAATATATACGTATGCACCTGGCTAAATAGGATTGAACAATGATGCGTCAATGGAATACAAAAAAAATAACTTATTATATAAAAGGTAGACAATTACCAAACCCCAAGGTGTTAGTCTTAATAGGAGTCTCCTACACCACGTATTGTACAACCTTAATTTTTATACAGTTTGCATTAAATAGTTGTACTATATGTTTACATGTGTGATTTATTTCTATTACTATTCTGTATTACTTTTTGTACAATATTGGGGAAATAAAACACTTCTATCTACAGTAAAAGTTAACAATGCTAAATCCTGCTTAATTTGTACGTAATAAAAATGACATGTTGCCGTGTGTGTTTACAGGACGGACTCGGACGATTGGAAGGAGTTCATCAGTAAGCCTGGTCTACCCTACGCCCTCCGACTACTGACTGGACTCAGCAGTGGACACGCCAAGACACAGGTCTGACCCACTGCCAACTCTCTAAGTATAGGGCATCATCGCTGCAATGATGGTGCTTGGATGAATTTATGTTTTTTTTTAAACTGAAGTTGTCATTTCTTTTTTGCGTAGTATTGGTATCAAACATTCTAAAATGTGATCAGCCCAAAGCCATAAACACTGTGGATTAGGAACTTTTAGTACGAAAATTGTATAGTTAATTAATTTGGTAACATAGAATTGTGATTATTACTATTTATTATTATTGCTTTTATTGTTATTATTTTGTTATTATGCTATATGTAATTATGAGTTTTTTAAAGGTTGCAGTAACAACATTATTTGTCTTAATGGGAGTTTTCTTGACCTTTACACTTATATGTGACCCATCTTAACGAAATGAGTCGCATGTTGAAAATTTTTAATATTGAATTATTAGCAGAGTTGGAAAGAGCAGAATCTCTGCTTTCACACAATGTATCATGTAAGAAGATATCTTAATTCTAAGTGAAGTTATGGCTTAACAAACACATGTGGGGTAGAAACCTTCAAACTCAGAAAACGGCCGTCAAAGTTGATGCAAAATATTCGTTATGTTTCATGAAATGTACCTTAGTTAAAGTGGACAGATCTTGCTAAAATTTCGTCCTAGTCCGCCTTGCTTCCATCCGTCAAGTCTTCCAAAAAATACTCCTCGATCAAACTGTAAATCTGTGCGCAATCACTTCCATCCGAATTTAACAGCTTCGCCACGTTAAACACAATTTTTCGCGTCTTCTTAATCGCTATCTGGGTCAGCAGTGACGCGGTGGAAATACATGGTGCGCATGCGTGTGTTTACAGATTATGTAAATGACCCATCACTGAACCAATGAGAACAGCTGCTTGGGTCACGCAGTTGCATTTGCTACCACATGATCCGAATTGTTTACACTGCTGGCCTAACAGGGGGCGTCTTCCAGGCTCTCTGGAGATCACAGAATGTAGTTATTAGCATATTTATGCCCAGATATGGGAAGATGATGCGTCGAGCTTCGTGGTGCTATCTCATATGTTAGGAGCATCCCAAAATTAGCAGTTGCGAACGCGCGCCATTACTGGCATTTTCGGCGTTATTTTAAGGAAATCGAGCGGAACACCTCGCACAGCTCTACAAAAATCGCTTTAAAATACACAAAACAGAGTTAATTAGAGGGTAGCTAGAGTAGCAATCGATAAAACGAATACCAAAGAATAATTTTCAGGGGAAATCTCAAAATCGGTGGATTCGCGATTTGTTCACATAAACGGCATTTACGGAAAATCAGATTTGCCGACATCCGACTCATTTCGTTAAGATGGGTCACATATTGTTTTAGTTGGCAAAACATCTTCAGTGTCGAAATATCCATCCATCTGTCTGTCCGTCTGTCCGTCTGTCTGTCTGTCACAGTAAAGCAACGGATGCAAAGAATGCTGCAGGAATTTTCTAAATAAATGCTGTTGTTGCTGTTGTTGTAGCTGTGTTGTTGTTGACAGGTGCTGATTGGCAACAGCCTCGTGTCGATCCTACACAAGTTAGAGCAGGTGTCGTCAGATGAACACATCGGCTCGCTGGCCGAGAACCTCATGGAAACTCTCAAGAATCATCCTGAGATTGCAGCCAAGGTCTGTCCAGTCATTGCTGTAATCTAACTATAATCAACCTGGCATGTGTGTGTAGGTGTGTGTATGGGGGGCGGGGGTAGGTTACTGTTTTCCTCCTAGACTGTCTGCAATTTGGGCACCAATCTTTTGGGGTGTAATCTATGACCCTTCACAAGAAAAGTAACGCCTATTTTTTTTCATTGGTTATGAATTCGTACCAGTTTTAGTGTCAGGCATAAATCAATTGTTCATAACCTTACGCGTATTTTCTCAATTGTTTCGAGGAAAACCTATCGGTTAGTAATGTTTTATGTATCTTACTCTGGAGACCATCTTCCATGTCTGTATGTGTGGCATCATCGTTTTTGCTAGTAATAATAACAAAGATGGTTAAATACTTGTTGTTCCATCAGGAATATAAGTCATAGACAGTTAATGTTTTTTATTTATTATACTATTACTATAATACACACCTTAAGTTTTAGCTGAATACTTTTATTTTTAGATATGCCATCATCAATAAACACCTTATGCAGAAGTTACTGGTCATCTGCCACTTTTTCCAAAGGTCATTTGCATGCAACAACTACATCATATCAATAATATTTGTTATATCTTAATAGCACACACTATAATAGCACAAGTCAGGATCTTGTTAGTCAGCCCAACCCTACAGGCAGATTATAACTGCCAAATGTTGTAACATGCCAATGTGGTTATGGTGCTAAAGAAATATCTTATTTTATTATGATATTATTGACTGCCAAATGCCGACTGCGTCCACACTGCTGCATTGACTGTATGTGGGTAGATTGAGGAGACGAGACAACAGACAAAGGCGGAGAAGAAGAGGTTGGCTATGGCCATGAGACAGAAGCAACTGGGAGCTCTTGGAATGATGGTAGGTCCACAGTGAATGCTACTACAGTGTCGACATTGTTTTCTATGAGAACATTACGCTGGATCTTCTAGTTGAAGTTCAACTTAATTTACTTACGCTGTGAGATTATTATAATATTGTCTCAAAGTAAAGAGAATGGGAGTGTGGGTTTTGTGACATGCATTTTATCTCTCTAGATATGTGATTCTTGTGGCAAAGTATTTGAGGGAATCTTTGAGGTATCTAATTGTTAATCTTATTCAAATTATGTCAGCCAGTCATGGATACAGGTATATCATGACACGTAAATCTTAGCCGAGAAACCTTGTTCTGCACTGTGCTGAACATTCATGTTGTCATAGCTTCTAAAACATGCATTTGATGAACATTTAATTTTTAATGTATTCACCACTTGGCGAGTAATCATATGGCATTGTACGTAAGGTTTACTTCATCTTTGTACAGGAGTATCTGTTGATGAGATTGGTGACTTGTGGATGAATGAGAAGAGCATGTGTTGATGAGATTGGTGACTTGTGGATGAATGAGAAGAGCATGTGTTGATGAGATTGGTGACTTGTAGACGAATGAGAAGAGTATGTGTTGATGAGATTGGTGACTTGTAGATGAATGAGAAGAGTATGTGTTGATGAGATTGGTGACTTGTAGATGAATGAGAAGAGCATGTGTTGATGGGATTGGTGACTTGTAGACGAATGAGAAGAGCATGTGTTGATGAGATTGGTGACTTGTAGACGAATGAGAAGAGTATGTGTTGATGAGATTGGTGACTTGTGGATGAATGAGAAGAGCATGTGTTGATGAGATTGGTGACTTGTAGACGAATGAGAAGAGCATGTGTTGATGAGATTGGTGACTTGTGGATAAATGAGAAGAGCATGTGTTGATGAGATTGGTGACTTGTAGACGAATGAGAAGAGTATGTGTTGATGAGATTGGTGACTTGTAGACGAATGAGAAGAGCATGTGTTGATGAGATTGGTGACTTGTAGACGAATGAGAAGAGTATGTGTTGATCAGATTGGTGACTTGTGGATGAATGAGAAGAGCATGTGTTGATGAGATTGGTGACTTGTAGGCGAATGAGAAGACCATGTGTTAATGAGATTGGTGACTTGTGGATGAATGAGAAGAGCATGTGTTGATGAGATTGGTGACTTGTAGATGAATGAGAAGAGTATGTGTTGATGAGATTGGTGACTTGTGGATGAATGAGAAGAGCATGTGTTGATGAGATCGGTGACTTGTAGACGAATGAGAACAGTATGTGTTGATGAGATTGGTGACTTGTAGACGGATGAGAAGAGCATGTGTTGATGAGATCGGTGACTTGTAGATGAATGAGAAGAGCATGTGTTGATGAGATTGGTGACTTGTAGACGAATGAGAAGAGTATGTGTTGATAAGATTGGTGACTTGTAGACGAATGAGAAGAGTATGTTTTGATGAGATTAGTGACTTGTGGATGAATGAGAAGAGTATGTGTTGATGAGATTGGTGACTTGTAGACGAATGTGAAGAGCATGTGTTGATGAGATTGGTGACTTGTGGAAGAATGAGAAGAGCATGTGTTGATGAGATTGGTGACTTGTAGACGAATGAGAAGAGCATGTGTTGATGAGATTGGTGACTTGTAGACGAATGAGAAGAGTATGTGTTGATGAGATTGGTGACTTGTAGACGAATGAGAAGAGTATGTTTTGATGAGATTAGTGACTTGTGGATGAATGAGAAAAGTATGTGTTGATGAGATTGGTGACTTGTGGATGAATGAGAAGAGTATGTGTTGATGAGATTGGTGACTTGTAGACGAATGAGAAGAGCATGTGTTGATGAGATTGGTGACTTGTGGAAGAATGAGAAGAGCATGTGTTGATGAGATTGGTGACTTGTAGACGAATGAGAAGAGCATGTGTTGATGAGATTGGTGACTTGTAGACGAATGAGAAGAGTATGTGTTGATGAGATTGGTGACTTGTAGATGAATGAGAAGAGCATGTGTTGATGAGATTGGTGACTTGTAGACGAATGAGAAGAGTATGTGTTGATGAGATTGGTGACTTGTAGATGAATGAGAAGAGTATGTGTTGATGAGATTGGTGACTTGTAGATGAATGAGAAGAGTATGTGTTGATGAGATTGGTGACTTGTAGACGAATGAGAAGAGCATGTGTTGATGAGATTGGTGACTTGTAGATGAATGAGAAGAGCATGGGTTGATGAGATTGGTGACTTGTAGACGAATGAGAAGAGCATGTGTTGATGAGATTGGTGACTTGTAGACGAATGAGAAGAGTATGTGTTGATGAGTTTGGTGACTTGTAGACAAATGAGAAGGGTCAAGTGACAGTGAAGAGCTCAGTGCTGAAACAGATGGAAGACATCAAGGAGGAGACAGGCTTTGTCTGCTGCATCTGCCGTGAAGGATACCGTTACCAGCCTGCTAAGGTATTTAAATATAGCCGAGCTAGCGTATATATGAGTATGTTAATGTTTTCCTCGTAGATATAGTTTGCATCTCAGGCGCAAAACTGTCAGAGATTAATCTACAAAGTCTCGGAAGAAAAATGACACCATTTCAGACGTTCTCCTTGTTCAGCGGTTCTTACCAGTTTTAGTGTTTTGATTGTGTGTGTGTGTGTGTGTGTGTGTGTGTGTGTGTGTGTGTGTGTGTGTGTGTGTGTAGTGTCAACAGGAGGAGGAGCCTTTTTGATAGGAATAATAATGTTCAATTGTAATCATTACAAGTAATGTTGTCAAGCTTCAGTCATTATTTGATTTAATTACAACACCACTAATCCTCATGAAACCCTGTAAGGCTTATAACAAGTCAACCTGTACAATATAAATAACATAATATTATATAAGTATTAATATAACAAAGATGGAAAGAAGTATGTTAAACATAACATATCGGGAAAGAAAAACAAACATCTGGGTTTGAGAGAAGACAATTAAAGGTCATAGACGTGATAGAACAAATCAGAAAGACAGAAGTGGACCTGGGCAGGGCACATCAGCAGACTACGAGATAATCGATGGATATCGCGTATCACAACCTGGGGACCTTACGAAGGGAAACGATCTAGAGGAAGGCCGGTGAGACGATGGAGAGACGAACTAGACGAGTACTGGAAGGGCACCATCTGGCAGAGGATAGCTCAAGACAGGCAGATTTGGAAACGACATACTGAGGCCTTCGCCCAACCATGGGACACTGCGGCGGCACAATGATGATGATGATATATTTAGATACACATATGCACTTATTTTATACATAAAGACCGATTGATGATAGCGAAGAATAGCTCATACAATCATGTATATATCCACATTTACACACACATCTAACCCACCACAGTGAACCAAATAATAAGTTGCTCAGGCGTATTCTACGCACAGCTGTCCAGGTCATGTCCACTCAGTTCTGTTATTTTGACAGAAATTCATACCTTATAATCCCATCTCTCAATATCTCACTTACTACTAATTTACGTCGACAAATAATCCAAAACTAATCAAATACATGTATTTACAAGCGCACAGACAAAGAAAAAGTGATGAGACTAAATGACCTTGTTTATCAAGATGTCACTTTTCTTAAACTTGCTTCAAATTTAGTAATAAATCAAAAACAACAGAAGATATTTCAACAAACAAGGTATCATTGTAAACTTTATGATTTATGGAATCCAGAAAGGTAATAAAAACCATTTCACAATTTTGCGACTTAAAACACTGCTTTGGCAGGTTACATAATGATAGAGAATGAGCAGGTTACATAATGATAGAGAATGGGCAGGTTACATAATGATAGAGAATGGGCAGGTTATATAATGATAGAGAATGAGTAGGTTACATAATGATAGAGAATGAGCATGTTACATAATGATAGAGAATGAGCAGGTTACATAATGATAGAGAATGGGCAGGTTACATAATGATAGAGAATGGGCAGGTTACATAATGATAGAGAATGGGCAGGTTACATAATGATTGAGAATGGGCAGGTTACATAATGATAGAGAATGGGCAGGTTACATAATGATAGAGAATGGGCAGGTTACATAATGATAGAGAATGGACAGGTTACATAATTATAGAGAATGGGCAGGTTACATAATGATAGAGAATGGGCAGGTTACATAATGATAGAGAATGAGCAGGTTACATAATGATAGAGAATGGGCAGGTTACATAATGATAGAGAATGGGCAGGTTACATAATGATAGAGAATGGGCAGGTTACATAATGATAGAGAATGAACAGGTTACATAATGATAGAGAAGAAAAAGAAATATTCAGAATTTGATACGGCCATTAATAATCTGAAATTTGTAAATGGCTCCCCCTGCAGGTGTTGGGGGTGTACACGTACACGAAACGGATGCCGCTGGATGAGTTTGAGATGAAGCAGCGTAAGACGCAGGGCTACTCGACCGTGACACACTTCAATGTGATCCACACGGAGTGCCACCTGGCGGCCGTGAGACACGCGCGGGGACGAGAGGAGTGGGAGAGTGCGGCGCTACAGAATGCCAACACTCGCTGCAACGGACTGCTGCCCATGTGGGGGCCGTCAGTACCAGAGTCAGCCTTTGCCAGTAGTCTCGCAAGGTAAGTGCGGCTACTCATACGATCATCCCCAGGCAGCACTGATGCCCAGTAGTCCACACCTTGGTTCACTCCGGGTAAAATATAAAATAAATCTATGAACCACCTACATGACCCGCTAGCTCACCTACGTAAGTTCAGATCAATATATGTGTTAAACAGATATGCGCAGACATACATACACACATACATTTATACAACTGACAAAGACCCCCACTCTGTTTTATATTATAGATTATTCAGTTTGTTTGCGAAGTGCCTGGAGGTGCCATAGACAAACGAACAGAATTGTTTAGCCACAGACAGACAGACAGACAGAGAGAATTGTTTATTTTTTCCAATTGTACAACATGGTATGATAATAATGTACAACATGGTTTTATAATAACAATGTAAATTTAAAATTGGTTGTGATATATCTTAAATTTACAAATTGGGTATGGGAGATGCCTGTTAAGACTAAACAAGTCACTCTAATAGGAGCCTCCCTGGTAGATGTTCAACAAGTTTATTAAATGTCTATTTCTGCTTGTATAAATTTACTATTTTACTATACATTAAGTGTGTTCCATTTACGCACATCATAACTTGTGTTTGTTGCGACCAGACACAACACGTACCTGCAGGAATGCACTGGGACGCGAGACGCGAGCTACTCCTACACTGTGCATGACCTGAAGCACCTGCTGCTCAAGTTCGCCCAGGAGAAGTCCTTTAGTGAGGACAGTGGGGGCGGGGGGAGACAGAGCAACATCCACCTGATGCCCTACCTCTGTCACATGGCCCTCTATGTCCTCAACACGTACGTACACATCACTAGTGTCCTCTCTGCCTGCTCAACATATATGTACATGTCACTAGTGTCCTCTCTCTGTCACATGGCCTTCTACGTCCTCAACATGAACGTACACGTCACTAGTGTCCTCTCTATCTGCTCAACACGTACGTATACGTCACTAGTATCCTCTCTCTCTGTCACCTGGTTCTCTATGTGCTCAACATATACGTATATATCACTAGTGTCTTCTCTGTCACATGGTTCTCTATGTGTTCAACACGTACATAGATGTCACTAGTGTCTTCTCTCTGTCACATGGTTCTATATGTCCTCAACACATATGTAGATGTCACATGTGTCCTCTCTCTGTGTCACATGGTTCTCTATGTCCTCAACACATACATAGATGTCACTAGTGTCTTCTCTGTCACATGGTTCTCTATGTCCTCAACATGTATGTAGATGTCACTAGTGTCTTCTCTCTGTCACATGATTCTCTGTCCTCAACACATATGCAGATGTCACTAGTGTCTGCTCTCTGTCGCATGGTTCTCTATGTCCTCAATATGTATGCAGATGTCACTAGTGTCTTCTCTCTGTCACATGGTTCTCTGTCCTCAACACGTATATACACAGCTCTAGTGTCCTCTCTCTGTCACATGGTTCTCTATGTGCTCAACACGTACGTAGACGTCACTAGTGTCATCTTAGTTAAGAGGCCTTATATGTCCTGTTCATGTACATGACATCATTAGTGTTGACTCTCTGTCACGTGCACCTTCATGTGCTCAACGCATGCGTAGATGTCCGTGTGTGTGCATGCACGTGTGTGCTATCTGTGGTAACCCTTTAGGCCTTAGCCTTTTTAAAAGTCCCTGTTGCCCACCTATTTGACAAGAAACAGGAATATTTTTAGGTCAGCTCGTTCAGACATAATTTCTAATGTGTTTTCAAAACCATCTGCAAGAGGGCGTCACAGCAGTATGTGGCATTACGCAGTTATCTTTGTCTGCATTTGACTGGCTTGACACAGTGACATCTGTTTGTGACTGAGTTTAGCCAATTTGACGTCTGTAGGGTTTTAATTAGTATAATGTAAGAAGCGTACTGATAGACCTGCATTATTAACAAGTTATCTGAGATTTCCGTACAGATGTTAGTTAGGTTGTCAGTTTCCAAACACTCCACACTTCATTGTAATTGGCCTGATGTGTTATATTTAGTGAAGTCACATTTTGTGTTTTCTTCCACCCACCCAGCTGTGATATTCTGGGTTGCCTCCATTAGGTGGAATCTGAACATTGCATTGTGATTGTGCACCCACATTTGATTGGTGTGTCCATTTACGCCCTTTCCTAGTGGATGGTGGTCATTTGTGTTAACAGAACTCGGTCTATTGCACGGGAAGAGAAGAATCTGAATCTGTTCCTGAAGACGGCGCCAGACAAGTGGACAGAGAATGCCTTCGAGGTCAGTGGTGACGGATGTATAAACCATTTATTATGTGACAGTTCAGACTTTGAGGTACATTTTGGTGTTATGGAGATATGGTCTTTATGTTAAAGGGCAACATTTCAGTTTCTTAGTGGTACCAGTGTCTGAATCTGATTGGTTACTTCGTAAGAGCCACTGTTGGCTACATGTTTTACGATGGTTGTCATTCGTGTAAGACCCACCCAAAGATTTCAAGTTTTGACACAAACAAAGTTATGTATTTACTTTTTAAATCATACCATTCAATCCAAAACACTCAACAAAAACACTTTTTCAAGATAATAATTTTCAATTGCATTATTAAAAATGTAGTGAATTGTTTATAAAAATGCAAAAAATGAAAATCTATAGTTTCTCCCCTGCGAATGTATTTTGGCCTATCCTCAGTATCGTGAGCCGTTGCAACATTTCACATGTACACAAGTAGTATAACAGTGTATAATACAAAACATTTTACATGTACACGAGTAGTATAACAGTGTATAATACAAAACATTTCACATGTACACGAGTAGTATAACAGTGTATAATACAAAACATTTCACATGTACACGAGTAGTATAACAGTGTATAATACAAAACATTTCACATGTACACGAGTAGTATAACAGTGTATAATACAAAACATTTCACATGTACACGAGTAGTATAACAGTGTATAATACAAAACATTTCACATGTACACGAGTAGTATAACAGTGTATAATACAAAACATTTCACATGTACACGAGTAGTATAACAGTGTATAATACAAAACATTTCACATGTACACGAGTAGTATAACAGTGTATAATACAAAACATTTCACATGTACACGAGTAGTATAACAGTGTATAATACAAAACATTTCACATGTACACGAGTAGTATAACAGTGTATAATACAAAACATTTCACATGTACACGAGTAGTATAACAGTGTATAATACAAAACATTTCACATGTACACGAGTAGTATAACAGTATATAATACAAAACATTTCACATGTACACGAGTAGTATAACAGTGTATAATACAAAACATTTCACATGTACACGAGTAGTATAACAGTGTATAATACAAAACATTTCACATGTACACGAGTAGTATAACAGTGTATAATACAAAACATTTCACATGTACACGAGTAGTATAACAGTGTATAATACAAAACATTTCACATGTACACGAGTAGTATAACAGTGTATAATACAAAACATTTCACATGTACACGAGTAGTATAACAGTGTATAATACAAAACATTTCACATGTACACGAGTAGTATAACAGTGTATAATACAAAACATTTCACATGTACACGAGTAGTATAACAGTGTATAATACAAAACATTTCACATGTACACGAGTAGTATAACAGTGTATAATACAAAACATTTCACATGTACACGAGTAGTATAACAGTATATAATACAAAACATTTCACATGTACACGAGTAGTATAACAGTGTATAATACAAAACATACAACATAAAGATTTGCCATTGAAATGTTGCAAAAATTCTAGCCACACTTCTAGATCAAGTTTTGCCTGCCTCGTCAAGCGGATATGATAATGTGGCTTACGTACGCCGATTGTCAAATCGATTAAACGGCGTAAAAATGGTCTGCCGGGTTTGATTACAGAACATGTGAATCCCAAAAACCCGAGTAGCTGTTGTAACTCCTTCAGTGTCACCTTCTGTCTGTCAAGAAAAGTCACTAGTAATGCCCTGGCTTTATCCAACTTATCCTCTGGAAGCCTAGCCTCTTGGTTGACTGTATCTAGAATAATTCCTAGAAAAGGGATCGAGGTGGACGGGCCAACTGTTTTATCAGGTGCTAGCGGTACCCCAATTTCCTTGCAAAGGTTAACAAATGCCATCAGATCCTGATTACACTTATCTGCTGAATCAGACACAATTAGGAAATCATCGATCACGTGAATCATTGCTGTCACACCCAGTTTGACCTTTGCCACCCACTCTAGAGCCGTACTGAAACACTCAAAAATGGCGCATGAACTAGAGCAGCCCATAGGCAAAACAGCATCCATAAAATACTGTCCCCTCCACCTAAATCCCAACATTGGCCTATCAGCTGGCGAGACTGGTATGATACGGAAAGCCGATTCGACATCTACTTTAGCCATGTACACAGGTTTTGGCGAATCCGTAATAACATCAATGGCATCCTGAATTGTGGCATAAGTGACAGATGATATATCCTTTGGAATGTAATCATTAACAGATGAACCTTCTGGGTGTGACAAATGGTGAATCATTCTAAATTCACCTGGGTTCTTCTTAGGGACAACACCTAGTGGGGAGATTCTGTAGTTATGACAGGAAGGAGGAACGTCATAAGGCCCCAGCACCCTGCCTAATGACAGCTCTTTCGCTATCTTCTTATCTATAACTTGTGAATATTCATCAGCAGATTTTAAATTGCATACATTGACATCAAACTGGGTTGGCAAGTCAAAACAACCTATTTTAAAACCATGTGAAAACCCATGTACAAGATACTTACGTAGGTCGCTGTCATAACCAGTCAACCTTTCATGCAAAACTGCAGGAGAAACCGGGGAGGGCAACTTACCTCCTGACCCAGGGGGGTGAACCACTGGCAGCTGGTTGTCTACCTGGGAAAAGTGTGTTACTTGAGGGCCCTGGTCTACCTGGGGGGCCTGGTCTACGTGGGGGGCCTGGTCTAACTGCGGGGTCTGGTCTAACTGAGGAGTTTGGTCGAGCTGGTGGGCTTGTAACTGGTGGGCTACTGGACTGTGGGCGTTTCCCCATGGTTTGAAAGCACCGTACAGCGGGATGGCCACTGCCGCCACACGACTGGCACTTGTGTGCAAAGTAGCAAGAGGCTTTGTCACACCACTCCCCCCGATTGTAGACAAAGCAGGGACCGACATATATGGACCGGGCCCTACCCTTGCTTGGAAAGGGAGAACTTGCCGGGCGTCTAGCTGTCTGGGACGCTTTCAACCATAACTCCCAGTTGATGGAGTCCCAGGACCACCCCCTAAGATAACGCAGGGACCTAAATGCTTCATCATAGGTCTGCCAGTCACCCCCTTCCTCAGCCAGTCCCCGGATTATCTCTGCATACTTAAGCATTTTAACTGCGAGCGACGTATTGGTTGGGAGCAAGAGGTATACAGACATATACAAAGTAAATGCCTGCAGCCACCGCTCGTAGGTAATGATTGCATGGCTAGCCCTGTTGGGGGATGGGCTTGTGGACACACCAGAAGTTGGGTGTGCAGTACCCCCATACATAGCCTGGCTATACTCCTGGTGCTGGAGGAGTGTTGGCTTCAACATTATTGACAGGTCAATGTATTCGTCTGCCCAAATCTTTGCCCTGAGCCCATCGGGGATCCGGGCATCCAGAGGAAGGGAGGCGGATGCACATGACTCTATCATTACCCGAGCGGGGCCAGGCAACAACTCGAATAACTCTGTACCTGGTACGGTGTTAGTGTTTGGCCATGGGGTCACCCTTGCGTTGCCCTGGCAAGCCGACATGGGTGGCACAGTTTCGTTCGCGGCCAAGGGACGTGTCACTTCTGGGAAAGGACCGTGGCCGGAAGAGGCTGCCAGCTGGGCGGCGCTGCCAAAGGCGGCTGACACAGACGCCAATGCCGGATCTGGGCGCAGCACTGTTGGGGCCGGACGCAAAGCCTGCACCATCGAGTGTATCTCATGAAGCATCTTTTCCGATGCCGCCATCCGCCGCTCCATGTCCCGCTCCCACGCAGATTGTGGTCCGACTGGCCCGAGTGTGCCATTTACCATTGCCTGCAGATCGGCAGCGTCCTCGAAGTTCTCATGGACCGAACACTGCAATGGAGGCGTGCCCAACACGACGGGTGGTGGCGGGTAGGCGTGCAAGACGGGCGGTGGCGGCATGCCCCCCGAAACAGGCGGTGGCGGGGCGGCCAACGGGACAGCTGCGGCAGCCGTTCGCGAACGTGTCTGTCGAGTCAGCGATGCCCGACGCGCCGGTCGACCACGTCCACGTGGAGCTCGAGGCATTCTACAAATCAAATAACACCGCAGACAATCTCACAGTAGATAGAACAAGAAACGTTAGATATAGTGAATCTGATTAATGTAGACAAACACTGTCCGCAACAACGCTATCCACCCCAAACCGGAGCATTTTCAATATACCACAAAGTTACTTGTGCCACCAACCAATGTAAATTGTCAGACAAACTGCCAGTATACATACACTGCATAAGTAGATGGGTATACTTGTTGAAAACATTATGACACAATGGTTCATACACAATATAATAACACAATGTAGAATAGTTGCTTGTGGCCGTCATAACTAACAAAAATCCATCCACTCTTGGTATGTAAGTCTACACACAATTTAGAATAGTTGCCGGTGGCCCTCCCACCAAACGTATATATAAATACGACAACTGTATAGCATAAAGTTTACCGGCCTAACAAACAGATATCCTTCCAGGATATGTCAGTCAGAGTCTACACACAATTTAGAATAGTTGCCGGTGGCCCTCCCACCAAACGTATATAAATACGACAACTGAATAGCATAAAGTTTACCGGCCTAACAAACAGATATCCTTCCAGGATATGTCAGTCAGAGTCTACACACAATTTAGAATAGTTGCCTGTGGCCCTTCCACAAAAACGTGCCTAAACACGACAACTGTATAGCATAAAGTTGACCGGCTAACAAAATCCCTGCCATGTCATGCCTGTAAGAGTCAACACATAAATTTAGAATAGTTGCCTGTGGTCCTCCCACCTAAACTTGTATAAACACAACTGTATCGCATAAAGTTTACCGGCATAAACAACCAATTCCTTCCAAGTCATGCAAAAACGCTGAATCCACCAATACTGCATGCAATGTTGACATATTATCGCTCAAAAACAACAGAATGTATCCCCGCGGTTATACCAGATCTATAAGTACTCATTGCGTAAAAACTCAACCGAAAATGTGCATCCGAATGCCATGACAATGCACCACGCCATCATCGATGTTGGACATTAAAATATTTACTCGATGACGCGCCCCGTGAAATTAACCAAATATTGCTCCCACTGCGTGAATAATGGCACCCCGCATACTACGGTAAAACCTATAATTCCCAATGTCTGAGAAATGGACTCCGTCCCTGCGGAAAACAGGCCGAATACTGTTCCACAGGCGGTTATGCCGCCAGAAAGAAATTCCGTCAGTGTCGGAACAAAACGCATCAAGGTACCGATTGATCTGGACAACCCGCTCCGCTCCTACCGCGTAACTCGAGTTCCGCCATCTTTGCCGACGACAAACCTGACACACAACAACGCGGCGTACGCCCGTACCGAGCAATCTCACAGCGAGACGTTGGATGTCAATCGCAATAATGATTGGGTTCGGGTAAGATCTCCCATCGAGACCATTACCACCCAAGTGGATCACGATGACATCCGCCCGACACGAAACTATCCGCGCCATCATGGCCGGCGCCAGGAACGTCTCCAGGGTCGCCCCACGATGACCGAGAAACTGGACATCGCACGGGCGGCCCTGAACTTCGAATCCGGCAAACAGATCTGCCGATTCTCCGAACGTACGCAGCCATGAAACATGACTATGACCGATACACATAACAGAAATCGGGGAACACGCCGACGACATGATAGGGCCGACGACGAATTCAAACTACGAGATGACAAAATGGCGGAACCCGAATCGTGATAATTAAACGCAAATCAAATATAAAACGAAAATACTCAGCTCAATCCAGCTGAGAGACGTTCAAATCACCTCGATGCAGCGACGAATCGTAGCTGAACCAACGGACGAGAAGAAACAGATGATCGTGCAAAAATTAAGAACCAATACAAACTCGTATCAAATTAGACAAACGTCTGCCCCTTTATGCTTTCGCAAACGGAGTGCGGGATAAGCTTAGGATTCTCCTGAGGGACGCGCGCCAGTGCTCGCTGATTGGTTGATTTGATTCTCCCCACGGGAGTAATTAACATGTCCTTGCATAAATTAGCCTCCTCTAATGGGAGGCCTCCATGTGCTGTTGTCTTGCACAAAGTCCAGTATGCAAATCGGCTGTGCCAGATGTGCACACCATCATATAATACAAAACATTTCACATGTACACGAGTAGTATAACAGTGTATAATACAAAACATTTCACATGTACACGAGTAGTATAACAGTGTATAATACAAAACATATCACATGTACACGAGTAGTATAACAGTGTATAATACAAAACATTTCACATGTACACGAGTAGTATAACAGTGTATAATACAAAACATTTCACATGTACACTAGTAGTATAACAGTGAATAATACAAAACATTTCACATGTACACGAGTAGTATAACAGTGTATAATACAAAACATTTCACATGTACACGAGTAGTATAACAGTGTATAATACAAAACATTTCACATGTACACGAGTAGTATAACAGTGTATAATACAAAACATTTCACATGTACACGAGTAGTATAACAGTGTATAATACAAAACATTTCACATGTACACGAGTAGTATAACAGTGTATAATACAAAACATTTCACATGTACACGAGTAGTATAACAGTGTATAATACAAAACATTTCACATGTACACGAGTAGTATAACAGTGTATAATACAAAACATTTCACATGTACACGAGTAGTATAACAGTGTATAATACAAAACATTTCACATGTACACGAGTAGTATAACAGTGTATAATACAAAACATTTCACATGTACACGAGTAGTATAACAGTGTATAATACAAAACATTTCACATGTACACGAGTAGTATAACAGTGTATAATACAAAACATTTCACATGTACACGAGTAGTATAACAGTGTATAATACAAAACATTTCACATGTACACGAGTAGTATAACAGTGTATAATACAAAACATTTCACATGTACACGAGTAGTATAACAGTGTATAATACAAAACATTTCACATGTACACGAGTAGTATAACAGTGTATAATACAAAACATTTCACATGTACACGAGTAGTATAACAGTGTATAATACAAAACATTTCACATGTACACGAGTAGTATAACAGTGTATAATACAAAACATTTCACATGTACACGAGTAGTATAACAGTGTATAATACAAAACATTTCACATGTACACGAGTAGTATAACAGTGTATAATACAAAACATTTCACATGTACACGAGTAGTATAACAGTGTATAATACAAAACATTTCACATGTACACGAGTAGTATAACAGTGTATAATACAAAACATTTCACATGTACACGAGTAGTATAACAGTGTATAATACAAAACATTTCACATGTACACGAGTAGTATAACAGTGTATAATACAAAACATTTCACATGTACACGAGTAGTATAACAGTGTATAATACAAAACATTTCACATGTACACGAGTAGTATAACAGTGTATAATACAAAACATTTCACATGTACACGAGTAGTATAACAGTGTATAATACAAAACATTTCACATGTACACGAGTAGTATAACAGTGTATAATACAAAACATTTCACATGTACACGAGTAGTATAACAGTATAATACAAAACATTTCACATGTACACGAGTAGTATAACAGTGTATAATACAAAACATTTCACATGTACACGAGTAGTATAACAGTGTATAATACAAAACATTTCACATGTACACGAGTAGTATAACAGTGTATAATACAAAACATTTCACATGTACACGAGTAGTATAACAGTGTATAATACAAAACATTTCACATGTACACGAGTAGTATAACAGTGTATAATACAAAACATTTCACATGTACACGAGTAGTATAACAGTGTATAATACAAAACATTTCACATGTACACGAGTAGTATAACAGTGTATAATACAAAACATTTCACATGTACACGAGTAGTATAACAGTGTATAATACAAAACATTTCACATGTACACGAGTAGTATAACAGTGTATAATACAAAACATTTCACATGTACACGAGTAGTATAACAGTGTATAATACAAAACATTTCACATGTACACGAGTAGTATAACAGTGTATAATACAAAACATTTCACATGTACACGAGTAGTATAACAGTGTATAATACAAAACATTTCACATGTACACGAGTAGTATAACAGTGTATAATACAAAACATTTCACATGTACACGAGTAGTATAACAGTGTATAATACAAAACATTTCACATGTACACGAGTAGTATAACAGTGTATAATACAAAACATTTCACATGTACACGAGTAGTATAACAGTGTATAATACAAAACATTTCACATGTACACGAGTAGTATAACAGTGTATAATACAAAACATTTCACATGTACACGAGTAGTATAACAGTATATAATACAAAACATTTCACATGTACACGAGTAGTATAACAGTGTATAATACAAAACATTTCACATGTACACGAGTAGTATAACAGTGTATAATACAAAACATTTCACATGTACACGAGTAGTATAACAGTGTATAATACAAAACATTTCACATGTACACGAGTAGTATAACAGTGTATAATACAAAACATTTCACATGTACACGAGTAGTATAACAGTGTATAATACAAAACATTTCACATGTACACGAGTAGTATAACAGTATATAATACAAAACATTTCACATGTACACGAGTAGTATAACAGTGTATAATACAAAACATTTCACATGTACACGAGTAGTATAACAGTGTATAATACAAAACATTTCACATGTACACGAGTAGTATAACAGTGTATAATACAAAACATTTCACATGTACACGAGTAGTATAACAGTGTATAATACAAAACATTTCACATGTACACGAGTAGTATAACAGTGTATAATACAAAACATTTCACATGTACACGAGTAGTATAACAGTGTATAATACAAAACATTTCACATGTACACGAGTAGTATAATACAAAACATTTCACATGTACACGAGTAGTATAACAGTGTATAATACAAAACATTTCACATGTACACGAGTAGTATAACAGTGTATAATACAAAACATTTCACATGTACACGAGTAGTATAACAGTGTATAATACAAAACATTTCACATGTACACGAGTAGTATAACAGTATATAATACAAAACATTTCACATGTACACGAGTAGTATAACAGTGTATAATACAAAACAATTGATTATCTTGATAACTTTTGGTCAATGAAGTAACCCCCTGTTTTATCATTCTTACCACTTGCAGTAACTACAATAATTTGTGTTGACTAACAGGTTAAACGTCAACTTATTTGACAAACAATGTCAGGGAACATGGCAATGAACATTGTTTTTTAAGGTTCAAATCACACTGACAGTACCGAATATCAGACAAACAAAACCTACTGTTTTCTTCAATGTTTTAGACGGTAAAAATTACATGTAATATCCATACAGGCAGAGTAGGATTTCATAAAGGCAATGTGCCCAAAAGTCCTTGGACTGGTTAATTAAGACATTATTTAAATATACTTGCCTAGCATGTCACTAGTGTCCTCTCATAGTTTACCATTTGTGTTTTTCCTGTTTTCGCACAGATTGAGGGCGCCCTCTACTGGGCAGTGATGGCTGTGCATGTGTTCAGCCCACAGAAGTGGAAGCAACATCGCCTGATGTTCCTCAAACGTCTGATTGTCGCTGCCCAAGCTAGACATGTTACCCCCAGTGGCACACGCAGGTGTGTGCACGCTTGCCCGTTCTATCCATTTTCTGCAGATCTGTAGTGTCAGAATAATTATCTTGATGGAAGTTGAATTTAATTTTCTAGGAAAAATCCAGAGAATACATGATCACCTAGTCATTTATCCTAGCCACGGCTATATATTGAATGTATAGATTAAAGTTACAACAGCCGTCGGAGCAATGTATTGAATACGTATGTTAAAGTTATATTTATAGCTATTGCTGGCATGCTTTGGTGCTATTCTTACTACATTCCACTTAATCTGATTCACATCTGGTAAAATTGAGCATAACTGGTATCGTTTATGTTCTCTCTAGGAATAATCTTAATCTTCTTGTCTCTAGGGTTGTTAGATCACACTAACAAAAATGTCCATCGGCCAGATGGCGCTACGTACACATAGACGCAGTAGACAGTTTCCTAAAGTAATCATGGATCATGTTTGTTAGGACATAAATTTGAAACTGTTTATGTCAATACAAATTACGTAAAGTGTCCCCAATTGATCAGCGCTTCTTGGAACAGTTGCAGAAAATATGCGAAACTTTATGAACTGTCGATTTACATCTGTCTAACGTATGTTACAAACCGTAAAACCGTTAAGAACCCATGAAAGTTTGGTGCCTGAAATCCAAACTGTCAAGGAGGAAGACGTTGACACATACACACCACACACACGTACACACACACACGCACACACACACACACACACATACACACACACACACATGTGCAATGTCCACAAGGTCTTATAGTAATGCTTTGTTTGTTGTAGTTTGTCAGACAAGTCAGTGAAGCCCTACAGTGTCTACAAGACGTATCTTGTCTTCTTCGCTGTCATTGACGGTCTCTTCAACATTGTCTACAAGGTCAGTCAAACACGTATGCGTACATATTTATTACATGGCTGAAGTTCTGCTTGTGAAATTACTATGTCTGGCATCTGTGGAATGACGACCAATGGTCCATGGAAGCTAGTGAACTTTGAAAGAGGCCCTCGGCGCCTGGGAGGAGATAGACTGACAGTGTTCCAAAGTCAGCATATTAATATACAGATGGTATCTGTAGACAACTGCCCTTCACTGTGTGCCTGTGAGCGAATGTTAGGCAGTTTAAAGTGGCACTCAAAACCCATCTTTTTATAAATTATTTTACCATTCTGTTGTATGTTTAACACAACAATCATAATTAATTAGCCATATTTATTTTAATTGATTCATTATTAGAATTAGTCTATTGTTATTATTTCAATAGCTTGTACACATGTTTTAAGATAATATAGTTCATTTTATTTAGTAGTAAGTGCAATTTTTTGCACATGTAGTATTTTGAAATATTTGTAAAAACCACAGTACGGTGCCCCAGAATAATTATTTGGATGGGGCACTACCTAAGAAATGTATTATAATAATACGAACACTTATATAGCACCATAAATCTGGATTTATATAAATCCATTCGGAGACGCTTAAAATATATATATTCAGTGCAACACTCTTATGACGAACACGGATACAACAAATTGATGGATATAACGAAACAATTTCTTATGTATGGATTTTTTCCGTATCTTTTCCATTATAAGTGTTCATGCATATTACGAACATGGGTATAACGAATTCACGGTTATTACGAACACCTTTTCCCGAACAAATTTCGCCGTATAACGAATTTCTGTCCAACTGAAAATCGCCCGGTTGTTCGCAAATACTTCCCGGCGTGACCTGGAAGCCATGCCGTGGCCGCGCAGAGCGCCAGTGCCAAATAAATTAGGTCAATGAGGAAAATCATTCGTAACATGGCTACGCAGTCAGACGCTGCAGCGCACTGCGACTGGCTTGGGGATTTCCTTTTGTTTGGTGCCCTAGCCAACAGCAAACAAACGTCAATGGAGGACTTCTTCAAAGCAGATTTACTGGTGTCATTATGTGCCTATTAGGTCAATGAGGGAAATCACCAAAGGTGATTGTTAGCTGCGCGATATATGTTCATCCGTAACAGGGCTACGCAGTCAGACGACACTGCAGCGCACTGCGACTGACTTGAGGATTTCCTGTTATCTGGTGCCCCAGCCAACATCAAACAAACAACAATGGAGGTCTTCTTTGAAGCAGATTAACTGGTGTCGTAACTGTCTTATGTGTCATCTAAATAAATGTTACACAACAAAATATCTTTGCGTTTGGTAGACACCTGGCGAATAGTTTAAAAACTGTCACACACAACACTGCCACCTAGCGGGTAAACACGTACACGCATATAACGAATTCACGGATATAAAAAAACTCGTTAGCTACCCACAAAGTAGTTCGTTATAAGCGTGTTGCACTGTATATATAATTAAAATAAATTAAAATGTATTAAAAATAAGTTATAAAGATAATCATTAAAGATTTAATGATAAACAATTATGATGATGGTTTTATTATAGAAAACTATAATACAATGCATTCGATAGTATACTGGACCACTCGGTTTCTGCCTTATGCAAGCATAATATGCAGTTTTCACCAACAATATTTGAAATCGTTCAGCAACGTATCTATACTATTAATCAGAACCACTTATTCCATCAATGGCATGTAAACGAAGCGTCAAATGAGTTATTTTTAATGAACTAACAATATTCGTAAGACGATATCACTTCACGCGCCAAACGGAATCACTGTGCGACAAATCGCAATGCATTCACTGTATAAACTCCGCGGGCTGTTCATTAACTTTCCTGTGGTGATTAGGGTGAATAGTTGCTTAAAATTTTGTCTGATAAATTTTAATATTACGGTTGTTTACATCACTGTCACCGATATGGTGCACTGTAGTCACGTGGTCTGCATTCGCTATCAAAATATCTTTCAAAAACCTGTTTGCCTCATTTTAATTTGAGACAAATAACTTTGTTACAAGTTTGTAGACGTCCTTTGCTCATTGTGTCCGATATGTATTTAATATGAGATCCAGCTATATAATGGCGATGAGGCAGAAACTCAGATAGGGCAGAAACCGAGTAGGTGACTATACATGTTATACACTATTGTTAGTTTCTATAATGAGGGTACTAAGCCACAAGTGGCTGATGTTCCCTCTCAATACAGGCAGTACATATGTAATTCCATGGTGCAAGTAAAATAACTTAACAAAAAAGAAACCAGTTTGTGCAGTTGAAGAGAAAAAAAACAGAAACACAAATCACAGCATATTTTCATTAAAATTGCAACAATGAATGTTAATTATATAAGTCACTAATATTATTTACTGACATAGTTATAGTTGTGTACGTCAGTTTTGCCATACATCAAAGGTTGCCGTACTAACATCTCGCGCTAGCGCCTATATTTACCATTAAAACAGCGAAACCAAAGTACGGTAAAGGGATTGACAAACTCGGCTATGAATAATCAGGTTTGTAAAAATACATGTGATTAATAATGTAACATGGAACATTTGCATAATAAGCTACAAAAATAAAAACCAATGTTACATACCTAATAATAGCTACCCCGTACTTGTGCTAGCGTGTCTTCGCGGCAACGCAATTTCGCTGTTTTAAAATTATAATTACTACGCTCAAAACAACATTTCGAACAATTTGTTTGCACAAATGTGATTAAGGATATAATAGAGATTTAGAATATGAATATCTTATGGAAGAGTTTGTCCAGGTTTGTTGTTGAAACGATGTGTTCCTATTGTGTACGGCAAAATTTGGGACATCCAGTATATTATGATGATGTCATTGTAGAAGTGCAGCGTGGACTCTGAGGGAGTATGGGCCGTGGCACTGGCCGACTACATCCGGGCCAATGACACATGTCTGCTAGAGAGCACAGACAAACTCCTGGCGATGTTTGAGGAGGAGGTGCTGCCCTGCGAGTCCTTCCATGAGTTCTGTGATGTCCTTGGTAAGTCACACTTGCACCTAGCAGTCCACTGAGGAACATGCAAATTAGTTCTTTGGGTTCGAATTCTGTGATACAGGTGTCGAACCTTGGGCAAGTTCGTTCACTCTATGTTGCTTCAGTTCTCTCAGCTGTATGAATGAGTACCTGGCTATGGTACAGCGGTGGATATTTGTGTACGAATAGTCTTTGCGCATTAATTGCAGTGTGGCTGGATGCTTCCTAGAGAAGTCGAGATGGTGTTCGACTGAACAGGTCAAAGTCAAAAGCGTTTATTCAAACAAATGAAACCAATTAGATGTACAAATTATATATACAAAGCATATTGATGAAAAGTTCAAAAGGAGAAACATACAAGTAAAAATCATGCTTCTCCTTGGTCAACAATTTCTAGCAGCTTTTTGCATGATGTTAAGCTACTTAGTCATAGAGACATAGCAATCGTTACTTATGTTTTGGGTGCTTGCTATGAAACTGAACAATGTGAAATTATATCTGCATACAATAACTTTCAAATATATGTTTGCTGTAGTGTGCTTTAAAACGGTGAAACAAGCTAAAATTTGTAAAACTGACATTCAACGAGTCCAACAGTTTGGTTCCGTAGACAATTAACGACATGCACCTTCTGGTGGTTGATGCACGGGTTTGTGAAAATTGATTTTGTCTTCGTGTGCAGTGCTTGTTGACATGTTTAACAAATAACCTTTGAATATTCGAAGGCAATTCATGTTTATGGGCTTTATACATAAATAGTAATACCCTAAATTGTACCTAATCGGTAAACTTTAAAATGCGTGCTTTGTAAAACAGTGGTGTTGTGTGATCGCATCGCTGTGTGTTGTGCATAATCTGTATTACCCTCTTGTAACATTTATACAGTGTAAGTTAGTAGGATAGGTATTTCTCCATATTTTAACACAATACAATAAGTACTGCAAAAACAAAGTGGAATATAACGTCTGCCAAGGAGTAACGTGTAAAGCGCTTTGAGCAGTCCTAAGGACTGGATATTGCGCTATGTAAAAACTTCCCTTTACTTTAGAGATTTGTGTCGTGGTTGCAGGATTGTTGGAAGAACTGGAAGATCCGGACAAGTTCTTCGGGGACGCCCTTACTATCTAGAGGATGACACAGCCGAACAGTTGTTCCGCTTTCTTCTGTAGACACAACAGTGAAACAACCCTATGATTTCTGGCAGCACCAGTCGTTCCAGTGCTGCACTGGCGTAGTTTTCTTTTCACTAACATTTAGCACATGTTACATTTGTCGTCATTCTTGCTGTGTAAACAGACATGCCATATTTGTTTGGTTGAAATTTGGTATAAATCCGTAAAAATCCACATAACATATTGCGATGGTAAATTTGTATGTAGCACTCCGATTAAGTTCGCCACCTGCCAGTATAACATATATCTCAATCAAATTTCAAGTGAAATCCCACATGTTTTATGTTGTAAATTTGGCATTCTAGTTGATACCCATCAGATGGACATACGAAAATATGTACTTTATCATGATTGTTAAATATGGATAAACCAAAGGAATATGGATCATATTCAGGAAGTCTTTAACGTGTGGCTTGTCTGTGTAAAGTAGACAGTTGATAGATCGGTTCTTTTTGCTGCATGTCCATTCGTTGTTATCATAAAATCATGTTACACACATGTACAGAATATATCTTTTATGCCATCCTGGCCGCCCAAATATGTCTTAATAAACCATTTTTGTTTTTGAAATTTAGTGTTTCAGGAGGAAACAGTTTGTGTACATGTTGTGGCCTCAAGACCGATAATTAATGAGATTGATGACATGTGCATCATGTAAAACTTTATCAAGCCCCCGGAATTATCTCGGCTCACTAAATTCGGGATATTTTAGTGACACCTCGACGATTTTTATAAACATTGAACTGTTGAATTCATAGGTTGTTTCTACTTCGGTAAAACAAATTTGGATGGGAAATATGTTAGAAGATATATAGTTTATACAGCATAACCTGATTTTGCAGTAAATATGAATAGACAACCTCCCTGTAAAGTTGAAAAGTGTTGATGCTTCGAGTTATATTCATCAATCGTTCTTGCTTATGACTTTTCTGTTGACTCGGCAAACAGGGGCATAAAACTGACAACCGACTTCATGATTATTACAAATCCTGTCAGTATTAAATATAATCTTTATTTAGAATATTGCTAAACTAAAAATGGTTAAGCATGAATAAAAAGGCGTGATCAGGAATGTATGAAACGTTTCATAGTTTTGCCTGCCCTAGCAATATGACATTCAAAATAGCTTTGCAGTGATTAACTTTTTTTCTAACTTATGTGTTATTAACTTGAAAATCTAAATTATGATTGGTAAGTGTGATTAGTGGTAATAGTAGGAGTCCATTGCCTGATTTCTTATTGTTCGGAGTTTCTGCTTATGTGACGATGGGACACCACAAAATTGCAATATCCATAACAGCAAAATTATACAATCCTGAATGAAATAAAATTGGCATGATTTAAGATTTTGTTGAATGTGTAATTTGATGTTTGTTCCTATTTCAATAGAATATTCTTCAGGCGGTATGAGTATTTAAACCAATTAAAGTACATGTGACACTCCAGTAATGACCTGCACAAAATTGTGGAAATTATGTCAGATTAATTTTATTCTGAGCATATCATGGTTTTATTTTCTGATTGAAAAGCTCCTGTTTGTTTGATGTTATGTCTTTGTTGCATCAGGTGTGTTTTTCTTTGTTGAATTGATTAAGCTACTCAAAATAAATTGATTAAACTACCCTGCTACAAGTTTCATGTACGTTGTCATGATAACCCCCCCCTCTCTCTCTCTTTCAGTCCCCACTCTCCTTCTATTTCTCCCCTTTGCTCTCTCCCCACCCTGTTTTCCTCCCTCCCTTCCTTCTCTTTTTCCCCCTCTCTACCACTTGTATCCCTTCCCAGTTTCTCTCTCAGAGTCACTCTATCCCTCTCCATTTCTTTCTTGCTCACTTTTGTATAAGTGCAGCTGACACTGAACCACACTTGTTTCTTTCAATGAGACTTGACAACATAATTTCTTGCTATAGGTACACATTAAAATCTTGTTGTGTGAAATTTGTGTTAGCCATGTTCTGCTTGCTACTAATAAAGGCACTGTCTGCTTTGAGAACTTTGTTTTGTTGGAGTATGACGAATGTATTACATTTCAGGGTGGGATATGTTTGTTCTTGGACACATCAATCATTAGAAATGACTGGATGTGAATACAGTTATATGTGGTGTCAGTTTGAGTCTCCTTGTTAATTAAGTGTTCCCTACAAGTTGTCTTGGAATCCAACTTTGATTTTACTTTTCCGACAATACAGTGTCTCGACATACTTTCTCAAAATGTTACTATTTGGATGTCCATTGTTTAGTATTTAAAAAACTTTCAAGGGATAGTCTCGTAAGTTTGCCAAGTTCAGTAAAATGTGCATACGCCACCATTTCCCCCTTTTTTTCCACGTTTTCTTATATTTGCTGTACTAAATACTCATTTAACCCAAGAATTTCCCATGCAAGGATTCCCTGTTATCGTAACAGTCCTGTTGATGCTGATTCCAAGAAATGTTGACAGATTTCTTAGTGTTATTCTCTAATGTTTTATTTACCATACCGAAGGTATAATTGAAAAAGGTTTTGTAGTATTTATGCAACTTTACAAAAATGTTTTAAAAAAGTAATGTGTTTGCTGGGTAATAAGTATGTTCACTATATGGTAGACTATTTAATTAACTGTTCTGTTAATTTTCAAATAACTAATGATAAACTCACTTGCATTTAATTATCTGGCACATTTTCCATTCAGAAGGAACCATGCTACAAACAGTTGCAAGAGGTGTGCTGATTTGCTTTATAGGTTCCATTAGTACTTTGCCATTCAGTGATATTATAAAAACGACCGAAGTTAGGGATGATCTCAGAATGTCGATATCTGATATTAAACATGATTACTTTCATACGGGGGAGGTGAGGGTCAGAGGCGGTTTTGTCTGGCATCAAACATCGATATTTTATGCTTCGGACCGATACTGTTAATATATTGATATCATCATTATCATATCAATGTTTACAAACTTGACTGGGTGGGGGGTTGAGGCCAGATGAAAATAATTTCTTCTGATATCAGACCAACATTCTGAGATGATTCCTTATTGAATGGAATCAGTGTATGTGCACAACATATAGTGTTTGGATAATGAACCCAGAAGGGTTGGAACCTGCCACACACAACACGGAAGGAACATAAACTGCGCAACTCAACATAATAGTTAGACAAACAACCGACAAATCTCATACATTACAACACAATACTCTAACCACAGTCAATCACAGCACTATTTTATACTGTTTTTGCCTGGTTGGTGAGGGTCCACGTTTCCGCACCGTATGTCATCGCTGGAAGTACTCATGAGTTGTAAACCTGTCTCTTCAAGCAGATTCCAAAGTTATCCTTGAAGATGTTACGGTGTTTGGCGAATGCTGTCTAGCCGGCCATCATACTTCTTTGAATCTCATTGTCTTGGTTTTTGTGTCTGGTGCTGTATCGCTGTCCCAGGTAGACGTAGCTTTCAGCATCAATCTTGAGCAGTGATTATTACACCAGCACATGTTCCAGCATTTAGCAATATCCAACATTATCTATAGGTTATCTTCAGTGTATCAAATGACACCTCCAAAATAGAGACTATATCCGTCAAAGAATATATACACACAGACATTCTAATATTTGTTCTTGATATTGTATGATTTACGCAGTACACATTACGACTATGTTTTCGTGTCATCTGGTTACAAAACGTCAGCGAAATAGTTCGTACGTATGTGGGTATGTTAACTAACATTTACCTCGAAGGCTAAATGCTTTGCATCTCGGGCACCACACTATTATGTTTATTTGTTTTATATTATTTGTGGTTAAATGTTTTAACGAGTTTTTTTAGTTCATGCCGGACATTATAGGCATGACATTCGATTGTTCTCAACGTTCCGCATGATATGTTTTCGGCGATTGTTCCGAACTACGTAAACCGTCCACAGTTCAGTTGGGGTCGTGTGACGCTGCTTTGTGAAAAACTGCCCAGATTTACGTCATAGCAAACGTCAGGTACGAACACTTCGAGAACCCGTCTTCTGTGTATGTGTGTATGCAACGCCAGCCGGGGAGGGCATTTTTATTAGTAATTCATAATTTATAGTATACGTAAGAAATAACTGGCCATATTGTAAAATGACCGCCTTTTCCCTTATAGGAAAAATGTGTGATGCTCATATTCCTAAACATGTTCGAGCTGCGAGCCAAAGTTAGTGTTTGTATAATAAATGCTACATTGGTGTGGTGTTTAACACAGGTCTGTGTGATGCGTCCAGTGTTGTAGTGCAGTGTGTAGTATGTAGTCTGTGCTTCATACTCTCGCTTTCAGCTACAGCCGCCAGAGAGCTCCTTGAAGTGAAAAGGGGGCCGATTTCGTAAATCTCCCCCGCTGGTACATACCCTTTCCGTAGACAAGACTAGCACAATCTCCTTGTGGTACACTGCGGATACTGGGCACCTTGCGGCTCCAGGCTAATGTGCTAGGGATCTCGGATCAGGTTGGAGCCTTGAAGGTGCAGTGAGCAGGGATCACAGCATACGGACACGCCCGATGCTGTACCATTCAAACTATGAGCAAATAGTACTGGGCAGGTCATGCTCACTAGCCATGGTAGGCAGGTGATCTAGGAGAAGGAAAACTGTGACATAAAACCGCTCTAGCATGTCAGCCAGGGCAGCGCTGCTGAGTGGCCAATAATGTCCCAAATCACATGATGGTACAAGTAACGGTGAACGAGAGGACTACCGCGTCCGGGGCAACCGACGGGCCTTCTATCCTGGCCGCGGCGAGAAGACAACGAAGTCCAAGGGCATCATCTAGCCAGCAGCGATCCAAATGTGAAGTCCGGTTAGGCAGTTTGAATGTCGGATCTATGAGCGGAAAAGCAGTTGAGGTGGTGGAGATGTTGGAGAGAAGGTGATTGGAGGTACTTTGCATACTGGAAACGAAATGGAAGGGGAATAGAACGATAATGCTGATGTGTGGAGTTAAGCTACTGTACGCAGGAGGAGATGGAAGAAGTCATGGAGTTGGCATCATTGTATCAGAAGAGATCAATAAGACGGTGGTTCGAGTGGAGAGATGGAAGGGACGGCATGGCTGATCATTAGGAAGCAGCTGGTGTGTGTTATGTCTGTATACGGGCCACAGACGGGAAGGATGGAGGCAGAGAAAGAGGATGCTTTGGATAGGATGATGGGATTGGTGGAGCATGAGGTGATGTTGTGTATTGCGGGAAACTTCAATGCACATGTTGGAGTAGCGGAACCAGGTGAAGTAGAGAGTGTTGACAGACACAGGTGGGGAGTGAGGGATAGAGAGGGTCGAGCTCTGGTGGAACTGATGGCTAGAAATGGCTTATCAGTGGCTAACTCTTTTTTCCAGAAACGAGAAAGCAATACAATTACATAAAGAATTGGACAGCACAAGACGGAACTTGAATCTTCTGATAGTCCGGAGACAGCGGCTATGGGAGATTAAGGACTGCAAAGCTGTGGCTGGAGAGCATGTCATGACACAGCACAAGCCAGTGGTGTTCGTTGTGCGTATGCAGAAGAAGAAACAAACTAAGACCGTGGGCCGCAGGACTGTTAAGTGGTGGATGTGCAAAGACGATATCGCTGTTGATTACATGGAGCGGGTGACAACTAAATACGAAGAGCTCAGTGAAGAAATTGGCAGTCTGGAGGAAGAATGGAAAAGTACAAAGAAGCATTTGTGGGAACTGCAGAGGAGCTATGTGGAAGAACATCGGGAAAGGGCGGAGTGTCTTGAAATGATGGATGGTGGACAAACGAAGTTGCAGAAGCAGTGCGTGAAAAGAAGGAAGCATGGAAAGAAATAGAGAAGACCAAGGAGAGGGGGAATCAACCGGATGCAAGGCTGACACACACATACGGACAGAAAAAGAAAGCAGCAAAGAGAGTTGTTGATAAGGCTTGGAGTGACATGGAAGCAGATGTGTACAGCAAGCTAGATGAGGATGGTGGAAAGATGATATACTGAATGGCCAGAGACAGGGATGAGAATTATAAGGATGTGAAGGGTGGGCGATGATAAAGGATAGAAATGGGAAGTTAGTGACAGAAGAAGAAGCAGCGTTGAAGGTCTAGAAAAACTACTTCAAGGAGCTTCTGAACCAGAAAGGAAATAACAATGACTTGGAATTACCATCGTATGTAGAATGGAAGGTGGAGTTAGCCGATATTACTGATACAGAGATGCAAACTGGGTTAAAAGGGATGAAGAAGGGGAGAGCACCCGGTATCGATGAGATGCGTGTTGAGATGGTAATGGCAACGGGGAGAATGGAATCAGCTGAACAAAAAGGCTGCTGAGTACATGTATGAGGCAAGGTAAAGTATCAGAAGAATGGTTGACAGGGCTAATTGTCACAATATAGAAGAGTAAGGGAAATGTGCAAGACCCAGGGAAATACAGAGGCGTCACATTTCTAAGTCACATCATGGAGCTGCCAGAGAGGATCCTGGATGGGAGGATTCGAACGAGAATAGAGCAGGAATTAGGAGAAGAACAACAGGGATTTAGAAAGGGCATAGGGACGACTGATGTGATGTTTGTATTGAGACAGCTGGTGGAGAAGAGGTTGGAGATGCAAGGGAGAATGGCAGGGTCGTTTATGGACCTGGAGAAGATCTACAACATAATCCCAAAAGAAATGGTGATGGCATCAGTGGGATGGGAGTGCCCGAAGCAGAAGCCAGAATGGTCGGAAAGAACAACAGGAAGAGTTGTGGCTGGATCTGGTATGTCGGAAGAGTTTCCAGGTAACATCGGATTGAGGCAAGGAAGTGCCCTAAGCCCATAACTATTTATCATGGCGATGGAGTTAATCTGCAGGAAGATCAGCACGAAGATGTTCTCAGAAAGATTATGTATGCAGACGATCTGGCCATAGTAGCAGAAAACAAACAAGAGCTACAAGATATGTTGGATGAATGGAACAGGGTGTTCAAGAAACACGGACTGAAGTTTGTGAGAACAACTGGGTTAGAAGAATAACAAGAACAAATAGGGTAGACAGAAGAAGGACGAATGACATGAGAAAAGAGGTTGGAATGTGACGCAGTATAACCGGATGATTATTGAGAAGCCGGATAAGATGGACAGGCCGTTTGGCGAGGATGTATGCCAGAAAAATAGCGAAGAGAGCAGAGGCGGAACACCATAAAGGACACAGGAAAAGGGGAAGGTCACAACTGAGATGGGAGGACTGCGTGAGGAGGGCCATGAGAAGATCAGGTGAGGATGAAAGATGGAGAGAGGGAGCGATGGACAGAAAACTTTGAAGGAAAAGACAGAGAGTGGTTCAGGTTTACTGTATCTGACCCTCACCCCTGTACAGCAGGGAACAAGGAGGAGAACAACATTGTTTCATTTGTCCGCTGAACTAACCTAGCAAAATAGATAACAGTATTTAATTACATAGATGACCCAACCCATGCCCCTAAGTTGCCTAACTAGGTAGACCGGATTGCGAGCAATGCGGATAATGAAATTCTTGACTGGTTCTAAGTAAAGCTCTCCTGTAATAACAGGTGCTTTCTGACCACGCAGAGATCAACAACAAAATTAATTAATTTTGTTGTTGATCTCTGCGTGGTCAGAAAGCTGGCAAATTCGTATGTACTCTACAAACAGCGACTCGTTTCCGGTCGGTCGCGAACTCCTTCCAACTTCCAACTTCACGAGGGAAAAGGAGGTCGCGACTGGAAGAGAGCCTCTGCTTGGAGATTGATTCGTACGTACAGTCTAGGAAAGAAGGGCATTTGACTCGTCACTGTTGTTTCCCTTTAACATTAATTTATATATAACCTCATATATGCAAGAAACCAATATACATAAAATAATTTTAAAGGGAAACAAAAGGCAATAGTTTGGGCCTATACACCTAAAAGTTAATGCAATCTAACCATTTTCAACTACAGTCAACAATATCACGCCTATGGTTTATTGATAATGTATTTTCAAAGTGGGATATTCTAGCAAATCTCAGAGTTCCCGGTTGGTGACATATTGAGACACATCCCCGATGTTTGACCAATAAGCGCCTAGAATGTATTTATTTGACCATGACGCTGCAGTGACGCATCGAATGCCCTCGTTTCCTCGAGTGTACATACGAGTCAAATTCCAAGCATAGGCGCTCTTCCGGTCGCGAACTCCTTTCCCCACCCCGTGAAATTGGAAGGAGATCTGGATCGACCGGAAACTAGTCGCTGTTTGGAGAGTGCATACGAATATGCCAGCTCATGTGTTGGTTTCTTGTATTCCTTTCGATTCACAGTTACACTTGTAACAACTGTTATAATACCTTGCAGTGCACCTTGCAGACGTAACATTTCAAATAAAATCAAAAATACTTTACTGCCAGTACAAAAATACATGTTAAAACATAAAATTGTCTTTAGGTTCATCCATTGATTACATAATTAAATAATTAGCTTTGTCAATAAAACATTAAACGCAAACAAACAAACAAAGATGGAAAGAAGTATGTTAAACATCACATATCGGGAGAGAAAAACAAACGTCTGGATAAGAAAGAAGTCAAGATTTAACAAGATTGCCATCCAGAAAATTACTCTGGATGGCAGGTGGACAAGGAAGCCTTTTGGCTTATCGAGAGTCCAATACTTTTTATCTACATGTATCCCGCCTTTTTTAGGTGTGTGTCGATTTTATTTTTAAACATATTCACGCTACTTGCACCAACACAATCAGGAGATAATCTGTTCCATTCATTTACAGTCCTTTGTGAGAATGAGAACTTTCTTATATCTAATCTACACTGCTCCTTTACTAATGTAGCTTCATGTCCTCTGGTCCTTCTATCTTTCTTAACTGAGAAAAAAATGTTTCTATCAATATTTTCATAACCATTCAATATTTTAAACACTTCTATGTGATCTCCTCTCAATCTCCTGGTCTCTAGTGTTGTTAAACCATATTCTTTTAGGCGTTTTTCATAACTAAGATCCCTCAGTTTTGGTATCATTTTAGTCGCTCTCCTCTGTACTCTTTCTAGCATATCTATGTCCTTCTTGCGATATGGCCTCCATGCTTGTATACAATATTCTAAATGAGGCCTCACTATTGTTTTGTACAGCGGTACTATTAATTCTTTTTCTTATACGCTATATTTCGCCTAATTAATCCAAGGATTTGATTTCCCTTTGACGCTGCAATTCCGCACTGCTCTGAAACCTTCATATCAGCACTAATGGTTAACCCTAAGTCCTTTTCTTTTACAGTAGTACTTAGAACAGTACCCCCCATTTTTTATTTTACCTCTTCATTCCCATGACCTGTGTGGAGGCATTTACATTTCCCAAAATTGAACAGCATTTGCCACTTTTCAGACCATTTGATCAACCTATCAAGATCATCTTGTAAATGCTGTCTGTCTCCATCACTTTTAATCCATCTAAACACTTTTGTATCATCCGCAAATTTTAACACCTTGCTTGTTATATCATCGTCCAAATCGTTGATATATATTAAGAATAATATAGGTCCTAGTACTGATCCCTGTGGTACCCCACTCAATACCGATTTCCAGTTTGAAGCCTCCCCATCAACTACTACACGTTGTCTTCTGTCATTCAGCCATTTTTCTATCCAGTTTATTATACCATTTCCTATGCCATGGGCCTTTAGCTTAAGGAGTAATCTCTGATGTGGTACTTTGTCGAAAGCTTTTTGAAAATCTAAATAGATGATATCTACTGGTGATCCCTCATCTACCCACCTAGTGATGTCTTCCAAAAAACATAACATATTTGTTAAGCATGACCTCGCTTTTAAAACCCATGTTGAGATGGGTTTATCAAGTTATGTTTAACAAGAAAATCCACCATGTGATCTTTAATTAGTCTTTCTAATAATTTGCAAATCACTGATGTTAAACTCACTGGTCTATAGTTCTCTGACTTGTTTCTCGAACCTTTTTAAATAACGGTATAATGTTTGCCTCTTTCCATTCTAAAGGAACCACTCCCTCTTCTAATGACAAATTGAAAACTGTTGCAAGCGGTACGCTAATTTGTTCTACAATTTCCAATAGTAGTTTGGGCGGAATCCCATCCACTCCAGGTGATTTATTATCCTTCATAGCCCTTATTTTCTTAGCTACCATTTCCGGGGTTACAATTAATTGTCCTAAATAGTCTGAATCTGCCCCTTGAACTTAGCCTCTGGTACTGGCAGTGAACTAATATCTTTCCTGGTAAACACTGAACTAAAATACTCATTCAGGTCTTCTGCCATTAAGAATCCCTCTGATATTGTATTTCCAGCACTATCTTCTAGAGGACCGACCTTATCCTGAACTTTCTGTTTGCTTCGAATATACGCATAAAAACTCTTACTGTCATGTTTTATATTACTAGCTAATTTTTTTTCATAGCTTCTCTTTGAATTTCTAATTTCAGCTGTAGCTTGATTAAGTGCTTCTTTATAAATGTTGTAGTCTTCATCATTTCCAGTACATCTATATGACTTCCACATCATTTGTTTATACTTAATTTTTCTAATGGCTTCTTTCGATAAGTGTTTCTTTTTAGACCGTTTCCCTTGTTTTTTGAAAGGTACAAATTTATCGACTATGCACTTAATTTCACTATTTAAGATATTCCAGCATTCGGTTATCATTGACGTGATAGAACAAATCAGAAGACAGAAGTGGACCTGGGCAGGGCACATCAGTAGATTACGAGATAACCGCTGGACATCGCGTATCACTAGCTGAAGACCTCACGAAGGGAAACGATCTGGACGAATCTGCGAAACGGTGGAGAGACGAAGTAGACTACTGGCAGAGGATATCGCAAGACAGGTATACCTGGAAACGACATGCTGAGGCCTTCGCCCAACCAGGGATACTACGGCTGCACAATGATGATGATGATGAACGTATTGATGGAACTACAGCTGTATGTCCTTCATACTTAATTAATGCAGTAAAGTCAGAATACATACGGCAGCAACAGACAAGCTACGGAGTGGACTGGGTATGAGAATTTACTAATACTCACAGAGGACAATACATGAATGAAATACACTATCAAGTGATTGTGGTAACATAGTGAATATGCTAAAAAAACCACGGCTATACACGAATGACATAGAAATGTTGGATTCGCGATACGCCAAAAGGCGTCCTTTTCCATATGCCGTCAGAACCTTGCAGGTGTGGCCGGTAGTCTTGGTGAACATTGTCAAATATTGTTAATGGTATCTGTTTACTCTAATTGATGGTAATAAAAATAACTTTCTTATACAGAACCCCATCCAAATAATTGTTCAGGGTTGCTGTACAAGGGTTATTACAAATAAATATGCATAAATATGCTAACATTTATACATGCATAAATATGCTAAAATCTGCAATTGTTATTACTAAATAAAATGAATTATGCTGTCTTACATAAATAAATAAACACATGTATGCAAGTTATTAAATAATAACACTATATTAATTTTAACAATGAATGAATTAAAATTAATGTATGAATAATAAATTACGATAGGCGAATGCCAAAATAATGTGTAACTCAGTGTGTAGTCTTCAGTGCCCCACCGGAATCGTCCGAGCGAAGACCACTTTTAGGAAGTGACACTACAACGTCGATACGTGGTAAACCGATATAACTTCGGGGAACACGAGAACATGTCAGACCTCCTCTGCTGGTGGATACAGGACTCGTGCACACCGAAAAATTTAGAGCCACCACCATGAACCGAGATACACCTCACGCGAAGGTCTGCCCCACGAAGTCAGTCTCTCCTGCTCTGCCCCACAAATTCTAGCTCTCTTTGTTAATCACAAGTAATCAGTGTTCTTTATCTGCTCCACGTGGTTGATCTCTGTTGACGTGCTCATCACTGTAATTCATTGCTGTCTGTTCTTGGTATGACACCATAAACACTTCCATTTACTTACTTCCTCCGATCAATTAATTCGCTAGGAGAATGCCAATTAATTACAAGCGCTTGCACACTGTGGCAAACACCATGTCATCGAGGGGGTACTACCTGGGCAGAGGTACTCCACATATAAGATACCATAAACAATGTCAGTTGTTTACTCCCTGTGGTTTATTAATTCAGTAGGATAATTACCAATTAATTGCGAGCGCTTGCTCGCTGTGGACAGACACTAGAGACGAGCGACAAGCCTATCTTCGTGGGGTACTCCATGGGGGGGTCACAGCATATATTCGGCTGAACGGTCATTTCCTGATTCAGTTTAGTTTGCGTCAGTTGAAGAAGAAGAACGAATCCGTGCAACTTAGTTCTGTCAAATGAAACTGCAGATTTATCTCTGAAGGTAGGTTGATGTTTGATGTCTTCTGTGTTTGGTGGCATACTCCACACAACCCATTTGTTGGCTGATACAAGAATTGTGGACGGTGTTGACAAATGTGATTTGTTTACTAAATGATATTTATACTTATTTCACCGTCGTCTTTTGTTGCAGAAATGGCAGATTTGTGGACAGCAGCGACGATGCTGGTACTGGTCTCTATACTACATGGATCAGACGACAGCATCGGAAACACGACCGTTGGCCGTCCAACCCTGGCACCGAGCGACAGGTATGACGACACCTCAACGTCCGTCTACACCGAAGAGGTGGCCACCGATGAGCACAACACCAACGAGACTGTCGTTGAAACAATCAGCCAGCCGAAAGTGATGTTAAACGAAAACATCGATGTTTTCGTGAAGTTATTCCGTGAAAATTTACGAAAACAGACATCGCTGAAATCAGACACTGACAAAGATAGACGAAAAATCGTCGACATACATCTGAGAAAGCGGTACAACGGTTGGTTAATGCGACCACGAATCTTTCGGTCGGACCTCGGTTAACGCAGAAGTTTTTGGGGAGCCTGAAGTGTTGGTATTTTTGGCGAGTTTCAAGGTGGTGCAATTGGGGTGTTTTGGGCCCCCTAGATCACCCTGTCTGGATCCGCCCCATTGTCGTATTTATATGTTAGCACATTCTATCTTATGTCCAGCAGCTTTGTTAGTGTTAAACAAGTTTGGCATACAATATTGCATTCAAAAGATGGCATGATCGCACACAGGTTTCACCATGGACGTCGGCTGGGGGGCAATGGGAAACTTGCCCCCTGTTTCTGGATCTGAACATTGTTTTGGACGTATATTCGTCAGTCAAAGTATATGTTAGCTTTATATTTTATGTAATATCTTTACATTTTATGTAATATCTTTACATTATATATATATATATATATAATGTAATATCTTTACATTATATATATATATATATATATGTATATTACAAACAAGTTCGTTCTCTGTTTGTTTGTGCACCCACATCAGTAGTAATTGGTGTTCGTTTCGAACCGGAAATCATGAAATTTGGGCCAAAGTTTCCACTTTCTCCTATCTCGTAATTAACATATCCCACTTTTCAGGATTTATGCACAAAAACGGGAGTAAAGGGATAACTGATGACGTCACAAAGAAATTTACCAATCAGAATGCGTGAAAAATTAGCGTGAAATATTTGACGAATGAGGTGTTGTTGTTTTTTGTGTCAGGGCGGCGAGTGGTGTTTTGGTTTAGGGTTAATGTAGGTGATGACGTGGTGGCCGTGGAAGCGCGGTGCATGCCAGGAAATCGTTGGGCGTGGTTGAGTGGGCCTCCCATAATTGTTGGCGGTAGATCGCGGTGGCTGTGATGCTGGGGCCCTCCACCATCAATCGTCACTCCAGAGAAGGTCAAAGCTGGAACGTAGGATATAGGGGATGGTGCCGCCTACCTGGTGGGTAGGCGGCGTCGATGAGGGAGACCCTGTAAGAAGCCGACGCTTTGCGTAGGGGCCGAGCCGTTGGTTTGATTGATGAAGGCGAGTCTAAAATGAGGTGTTGTGATAAGGCGCGATTAATAAAAGGTTTATTAAATCAAACAGGCGGTATCTATCCGACGGTGGAATACGTATAAGACAATGTTATAGTGGAACTTGTCTGGTTTTTTTTATAGCAGTGGGAAGGTCACTACTGGGTCGGTCGTTTGGGGTAGGGAGTGACAAAATAGCGAAATCGGCTATTAAATCATTATTCAGATGTGCGTAGATGTTCGGCGTGCTTTGAAATTAATATATGGAGTGCTTTTTATTGTGAACAATCTATAATTATAAAGTCAGAACGTTCTGTGGACATTCCCCGCTAACTCAAAAGCAAGCCTTATTATTTTTTTCGGACATGCAGTGCTCGTCGGTCCCGCGCGGGCGCGCGCCAGCCGACGCCGGGGTGTTATTAATAGTTCTATGTCGATTACGTCAGCCGCTTGCGAAATGCTTTTAATTAAGCATGATTGTAACCAATGTCTATGACTTTGTGTCTTTTTTATTAATGTATTAATTATTACTAAATATACATTTACTATAATCAATGTGTGGTTCTGATGGAGTATTTGGTGCACAATGTGTGTTGTGTTAATCTTATTATTTACTAGTGACACAGTTGTACTTAAATTGTTGCTGTTTGTTTATGGCAAGATAATCAAATTAAATTACTCCTTATTGTTAGGTTGCATGTGTTGCATAAATATTAAGTGATGTGAAGCTGTACAAATTAGAGGTGTAACGATACATCAAAACTATCGATGCATCACGATAGTCAATGTGATAATAGTATACTATTAATTGGTAAATTTCTTTAAGTTTAGTTTTGTTGTTCAAATTATTGAACAATAAGACTTAAACTTAAAGAAATGTATTGTATTGGTGCCTGCACACAATACACGTTATTATTGTCTAACTTGTGTATTTATGAATATTTCTACAATAAACATTTATAGAAATATTATAATTTGCCGATCATGTTTTCGTATGTATATATTGTTTATTAATTCATCTATGGCAGAATAGTTCATGGAATCAACGACTTATCACACGTTTTAGTGGGTGGTTTGGTATGGCAAAGCAAGGCACATCAATATCAGCCTTTTGACACAAAAGAGTAATATCAAAACAACAATATATATATATGACAATTGTGTAGAAAAATAATGCTATGCCAAAGCTTTTGCTTGTTCCTTTCCTCCAGACCTATTTGCAAGGTAACAATAAACAAACAGTAATGTCTTGTGTTTTGTTAAATGGTGTGTGTCAACTCATTTAAGTGATAACATGATTACGAAAAATGCTCTTAAGTATGTTCCATAATTACAACTAAATCCAGATTAAAGTGTGTTGACTATAACAAATTGTATCATTATAATTGTTTTTGCGGGTAAGGTAATAGGCGATGTATATTATTAATAAGTTATAAAAGTGAAACCACAATTATTATACTGTTGCTATATATAGCTCGTCTCTGATGTTTGCAGCAGCGTCGTCTAGCTATTCTATTATCAGTTCTTTACCTCTGCGAAAAGTTCGAAACTGTTCAGCCACCGGGTCCATCTACGCTCCAATGTTCCCGGCTCCGCGAATGGGTCGAACTTGGGTATTACATTTTCTCACTCCGTCTTGACGATTATTGTCTGATTACACTCAGTTCAGGTTTTCCCGTCTTCAGTGACTGTTGAACCTCCGTTCGTTCTGCTTCCCTCTTTCTGTTATCGTAACTAAGATCTTTCAGTTCTAAAATTACGTTTGTCGTTCTCCTCTGTACTCTTTCTAGCATAGCTATGTCCTTCTTGAGATATGGACTCTACGCTTCTATGCAGTATTCTAAATGAGGCCTACCTATTGTACAGTGGTATTATTAGTTCATTTTCCTTGTACGCTATATTTCTCGTAATTAATCGAAGAATTATATTTCCTTTTAAAGCTGCATTTCCGTACTGTTACGAAATCTTCATATACGCACTAGTTAATTGTTACTCCCAAATCCTTTTCTTTTACGGTAATACTTAGAACAGTACCCCGCATTGTATAGTGTACATCTTCGTTCCCATGTCCTGTGTGGAGGCATTTACGTTTCCCGAAATTGAACAACATATGCCATTTTTCAAACCGTTTGATCAACTTGTCAACATAATACACCAACTACACTTCAGAGGGCGCTACCATGGAAGTGACGTCGCACAGGAAGTCAGTAGCCATCCACGATGGGTGCTATAACCTTCCTCCCACATTCCATTCTCACTAACCCGTCACTGGGGGTGGGGTGCTACGTAGGGTGTAATGTCATGATCATGTGACCAGGAGTAACCTAAAGCTTGACCTCAATCTCCACCTCCACCTTGGTTCTGAAATGACGTCATTTCCTCCATACTCCATCAAAACACCAACCATACAACCATTTAATCTATTATACTATACATGTTCACTTCCAAGAACAAAAACCCCAGAGCTGGTAGTAAGTTTCAGCCTAAGGAAGTTGTAAGGGTGAAACTTTTACTCAATCAGAAGGTGCAATATTGAAGGGAAAGTTCTACTCAGAGTGCGTTCTGTATACCTCCCAACTTTTTTGTTGAAATTCGGGAGATTTATAAGAGGTTCAGCACGCTTCTCGTGTCGCGCTGTCGCGGATTTTTACATCGCAAGCCGGGGGGTGATTTTGGAGATTTTTCGCCGGAACTTGACTAGTTCTCTGTCTCGAAGATTCAAAGACGGGGGGGGGGGTGCTATTGGAAATCTGTCGTCGAAAATTCAGCGTTGTAGCAGGTTTCAGCATGTCTCCCGTGATGGCGCGCTGTCTCGAAGACGGAGCGTGGTGTTGAAGATTGTCAGCGAAAATCCGGGAGATTTGCTTGTATTCCAGGAGACCGGGAGACTTGGCAGGTATAATGCCGTATTGTTTCACTTATGTATGTTTCTGACGGTGAATATAGTCGTGTATAATTGCTAAAAGTAAGTCGTAACGTCACTGGTCCAGCTCGTATCATCTTGGATGACTTGTGTGAACACACCCGTATAAATCCATGGTATACGATGTTTTTGCTGTTTTAGATATGACGCCATTTGCGGTCAATACTTACTTATTTAGACTACGTTCCTCCTTTGGGCTTTGGAGACTCTGTCAATACGCTAAACGAATGAAAGTGAAATTTAAATAACTCAAACTACAACGATCTGTCTGATAGTTACAGTATACAGGTACTTATGAAGTGGCTTAGCAGAATGACTGTGGCACGCTGGGCCAAAGCATAACATTTGACACTGTACCACACCACCACTTAAATAATATATTTATTTTTCAGTGTTTTGAAAGGTCAAATTATTTTCGAAAACACTCCTTTCTATTGGATAATTTATTAATACAGGGTATTACATATTACCCAGTTATTCAATAATAACAATACAATTCTTAAGCAAAACAAATATGAATAATTTATTTTATATTATGTCAAACAAATATGAATAATTTATTTTATATTATGTCAATATGAGCTTTGTGGATATATATTATATTATCTATCAAGTAGTCCTAGGTATAAATATATTGTCAAGTTGCATGTGTGCGTGTGCGCGTGTGTGCATGTGTGAGATAGTGAGTTTGTGGGTGCATGCGCACATGCTGGCGTTTCGTACGAGACAAATGAAGCGACTGAAACAGGTCGCTGACTGTTGGACCTACCCGGGTCGCGTTCTTATCAAAACAAATACTGGCACTGTGAAGGAGAATCTCACGGAGAAGGACCTGAAACTGTAAGAACTGGCAGTTCTTATTCCTTTTCTGTTTGTTAAGATAAAGAAAGATAAGCTTCCAGATCTCCTTTGGTGCAACTGTTCGGTTGTGTGTTTGTTTGCAATTCCCATTGCGCCATACATAACCAATGTTGTTTTTATAATGTAGAAGGCAATACATTATAGATTTGTATTATCTAAGTTTATTATTTATGTTAATTAATTTGTTTCTGCATGACAGTAAATAATAATAATTGTTTGCTTGTCCTAAGAATGTTATTGGTATATTTTCTTTTCTTCATAAAAAGATTTCTTAGAACATAGAATTTTTTCTAAAAAAATATTTTCAACATAATACAGAAGAATGCATTTATATTACATACTGTTAAAATACACGAGGTGTTCTATTTGCACATTTTCATCAAATTCATTGCTACAAACATGATAAACTGCTTTGCGTTTTTGGCTGAGGCTTTGGAAAAGACAGATGGAACGAATGTTGCAACTGACTTGACGTTTTATGTAATATTTATATCACTGATCTCTTTCTTGAACACAACAAAAGCTCTGTAACGTAATTTATTTTTGTAAACAGCGCTCGATGATGTTAATTTTTCTTTGTTTTTTCTTTTTCATCTTTCTTTGTATGGCATTGAATAATAATTATTATTTGCATATCCAAAAAAGCTATTATTACTATTAGCTTTGACAGTGAAATTAGTAAACATGTTGGAAAGTATAACAAAGAAGAATCGGTCAAATGTTTAGGAATACACATTGATAAACATGTAACATGGAAAAAACAATGTCATAATCAGTTCTAAAATATCTAGAGCAATTTTTGCAATTAATAGAATGAAACATTTTTTGCCACGCAATGCTTTAAAAACTCTCTATTATACCTTAATTCAAAGTCACTTGATTTACGGTGTACAAGCATGGGGCAATGGAAATACCACAAGAAAGATATACATTTTACAAAAACGCGCTATACGGATAATTATAAAAAGATATAGAAGTCACACCGATCCTATTTTTAAATCTAAAAATATACTTAAAATCGCTGATATTCACAGGTTGCATGTCTCACTAGTGAGACATGCAACCTGTGAATATCAGCATGGGGCAATGGAAATACCACAAGAAAGATATAAATTTTACAAAAACGCGCTATACGGATAATTATAAAAAGATATAGAAGTCACACCGATCCTATTTTTAAATTTGAAAATATACTTAAAATCGCTGATATTCACAGGTTGCATGTCTCACTAGTGATATTCACAGGTTGCATGTCTCACTAGTGAGACATGCAACCTGTGAATATCAGCTGGCTTGCGATGTAAAAATCCGTGACAGCGCGACACGAGAAGCGTGCTGAACCTCTTATAAATCTCCCGAATTTCAACAAAAAAATTGGGAGGTATACAGAACGCACTCTGAGTAGAACTTTCCCTTCAATATTGCACCTTCTGATTGAGTAAAAGTTTCACACTTACAACTTCCTTAGGCTGAAACTTACTACCAGCTCTGGAGTTTTTGTTCTTGGAAGTGAACATGTATAGTATAATAGATTAAATGGTTGTATGGTTGGTGTTTTGATGGAGTATGGAGGAAATGACGTCATTTCAGAACCAAGGTGGAGGTGGAGATTGAGGTCAAGCTTTAGGTTACTCCTGGTCACATGATCATGACATTACACCCTACGTAGCACCCCACCCCCAGTGACGGGTTAGTGAGAATGGAATGTGGGAGGAAGGTTATAGCACCCATCGTGGATGGCTACTGACTTCCTGTGCGACGTCACTTCCATGGTAGCGCCCTCTGAAGTGTAGTTGGTGTATTATGTTGACAAGTTGATCAAATGGTTTGAAAAATGGCATATGTTGTTCAATTTCGGGAAACGTAAATGCCTCCACACAGGACATGGGAACGAAGATGTACAATACACAATGCGGGGTTCTGTTCTAACTACTGCCGTAAAAGAAAAGGACTTGGGAGTTACAATTAACTAGTGCGTATGTGAAGATTTCGTAACAGTACGGAAATCCAGCTTTAAAAGGAAATATAATTCTTCGATTAATTACGAGAAATATAGCGTACAAGGAAAATGAACTAATAATACCACTGTACAATAGGTAGGCCTCATTTAGAATACTGCATAGAAGCGTAGAGTCCATATCTCAAGAAGAACATAGCTATGCTAGAAAGAGTACAGAGGAGAACGACAAACGTAATTTTAGAACTGAAAGATCTTAGTTACGATAACAGAAAGAGGGAAGCAGAACGAACGGAGGTTCAACAGTCACTGAAGACGGGAAAACCTGAACTGAGTGTAATCAGACAATAATCGTCAAGACGGAGTGAGAAAATGTAATACCCAAGTTCGACCCATTCGCGGAGCCGGGAACATTGGAGCGTAGATGGACCCGGTGGCTGAACAGTTTCGAACTTTTCGCAGAGGTAAAGAACTGATAATAGAATAGCTAGACGACGCTGCTGCAAACATCAGAGACGAGCTATATATAGCAACAGTATAATAATTGTGGTTTCACTTTTATAACTTATTAATAATATACATCGCCTATTACCTTACCCGCAAAAAAAATTATAATGATACAATTTGTTATAGTCAACACACTTTAATCTGGATTTAGTTGTAATTATGGAACATACTTAAGAGCATTTTTCGTAATCATGTTATCACTTAAATGAGTTGACACACACCATTTAACAAAAAACAAGACATTACTGTTTGTTTATTGTTACCTTGCAAATAGGTCTGGAGGAAAGGAACAAGCAAAAGCTTTGGCATAGCAGTATTTTTCTACACAATTGTCATATATATATATATATTGTTGTTTTGATATTACTCTTTTGTGTCAAAAGGCTGATATTGATGTGCCTTGCTTTGCCATACCAAACCACCCACTAAAACGTGTGATAAGTCGTTGATTCCATGAACTATTCTGCCATAGATGAATTAATAAACAATATATACATACGAAAACATGATCGGCAAATTATAATATTTTTATAAATGTTTATTGTAGAAATATTCATAAATACACAAGTTAGACAATAATAACGTGTATTGTGTGCAGGCACCAATACAATACATTTCTTTAAGTTTAAGTCTTATTGTTCAATAATTTGAACAACAAAACTAAACTTAAAGAAATTTACCAATCAATAGTATACTATTATCACATTGACTATCGTGATGCATCGATAGTTTGATGTATCGTTACACCTCAAATTTTTACAGCTTCACATCACTTAATATTTATGCAACACATGCAACCTAACAATATGCAGTAATTTAATTTGATTATCTTGCCATAAACAAACAGCAACAATTTAAGTACAACTGTGTCACTAGTAAATAATAAGATTAACACAACACACATTGTGCACCAAATAGTCCATCAGAACCACATATTGATTATAGTAAATGTATATTTAGTAATAATTAATACATTAATAAAAAAGACACAAAGTCATAGACATTGGTTACAATCATGCTTAATTAAAAGCATTTCGCAAGCGGCTGACGACACAGAACTATTAATAACACCCCGGCGTCGGCTGTCGCGCTCGCGCGGGACCGACGAGCACTGCATGTCCGAAAAAAATAATAAGGCTTGCTTTTGAGTTAGCGGGGGAATGTCCACAGAACGTTTTGACTTTATATTTATAGATTGTTCACAATAAAAAGCACTCCATATATTAATTTCAAAGCACGCCGAACATCTACGCACATCTGAATAATGATTTAATAGCCGATTTCGCTATTTTGTCACTCCCTACCCCAAACGACCGACCCAGTAGTGACCTTCCCACTGCTATAAAAAAAAACAGACGAGTTCCACTATAACATTGTCTTATACGTATTCCACCGTCGGATAGATACCGCCTGTTTGAATTAATAAACCTTTTATTAATCGCGCCTTATCACAACACCTCATTTTAGACTCGCCTTCATCAATCAAACCAACGGCTCGGCCCCTACGCAAAGCGTCGGCTTCTTACAGGGTCTCCCTCATCGACGCCGCCTACCCACCAGGTAGGCGGCACCATCCCCTATATCCTACGTTCCAGCTTTGACCTTCTCTGGAGTGACGATTGATGGTGGAGGGCCCCAGCATCACAGCCACCGCGATCTACCGCCAACAATTATGGGAGGCCCACTCAACCACGCCCAACGACTTCCTGGCATGCACCGCGCTTCTACGGCCACCACGTCATCACCTACATTAACCCTAAACCAAAACACCACTCGCCGCCCTGACACAAAAAACAACAACACCTCATTCGTCAAATATTTCACGCTAATTTTTCACGCATTCTGATTGGTAAATTTCTTTGTGACGTCATCAGTTATCCCTTTACTCCCGTTTTTGTGCATAAATCCTGAAAAGTGGGATATGTTAATTAACGGATAGGAGAAAGTGGAAACTTTGGCCCAAATTTCATGATTTCCGGTTCGAAACGAACACCAATTACTACTGATGTGGGTGCACAAACAAACAGAGAACGAACTTGTTTGTAATATATATATATATAATGTAAAGATATTACATTATATATATATATATATAATGTAAAGATATTACATAAAATGTAAAGATATTACATAAAATATAAAGCTAACATATACTTTGACTGACGAATATACGTCCAAAACAATGTTCAGATCCAGAAACAGGGGGCAAGTTTCCCATTGCCCCCCAGCCGACGTCCATGGTGAAACCTGTGTGCGATCATGCCATCTTTTGAATGCAATATTGTATGCCAAACTTGTTTAACACTAACAAAGCTGCTGGACATAAGATAGAATGTGCTAACATATAAATACGACAATGGGGCGGATCCAGACAGGGTGATCTAGGGGGCCCAAAACACCCCAATTGCACCACCTTGAAACTCGCCAAAAATACCAACACTTCAGGCTCCCCAAAAACTTCTGCGTTAACCGAGGTCCGACCGAAAGATTCGTGGTCGCATTAACCAACCGTTGTACCGCTTTCTCAGATGTATGTCGACGATTTTTCGTCTATCTTTGTCAGTGTCTGATTTCAGCGATGTCTGTTTTCGTAAATTTTCACGGAATAACTTCACGAAAACATCGATGTTTTCGTTTAACATCACTTTCGGCTGGCTGATTGTTTCAACGACAGTCTCGTTGGTGTTGTGCTCATCGGTGGCCACCTCTTCGGTGTAGACGGACGTTGAGGTGTCGTCATACCTGTCGCTCGGTGCCAGGGTTGGACGGCCAACGGTCGTGTTTCCGATGCTGTCGTCTGATCCATGTAGTATAGAGACCAGTACCAGCATCGTCGCTGCTGTCCACAAATCTGCCATTTCTGCAACAAAAGACGACGGTGAAATAAGTATAAATATCATTTAGTAAACAAATCACATTTGTCAACACCGTCCACAATTCTTGTATCAGCCAACAAATGGGTTGTGTGGAGTATGCCACCAAACACAGAAGACATCAAACATCAACCTACCTTCAGAGATAAATCTGCAGTTTCATTTGACAGAACTAAGATGCACGGATTCGTTCTTCTTCTTCAACTGACGCAAACTAAACTGAATCAGGAAATGACCGTTCAGCCGAATATATGCTGTGACCCCCCCATGGAGTACCCCACGAAGATAGGCTTGTCGCTCGTCTCTAGTGTCTGTCCACAGCGAGCAAGCGCTCGCAATTAATTGGTAATTATCCTACTGAATTAATAAACCACAGGGAGTAAACAACTGACATTGTTTATGGTATCTTATATGTGGAGTACCTCTGCCCAGGTAGTACCCCCTCGATGACACGGTGTTTGCCACAGTGTGCAAGCGCTTGTAATTAATTGGCATTCTCCTAGCGAATTAATTGATCGGAGGAAGTAAGTAAATGGAAGTGTTTATGGTGTCATACCAAGGACAGACAGCAATGAATTACAGTGATGAGCACGTCAACAGAGATCAACCACGTGGAGCAGATAAAGAACACTGATTACTTGTGATTAACAAAGAGAGCTAGAATTTGTGGGGCAGAGCAGGAGAGACTGACTTCGTGGGGCAGACCTTCGCGTGAGGTGTATCTCGGTTCATGGTGGTGGCTCTAAATCTTCCGGTGTGCACGAGTCCTGTATCCACCAGCAGAGGAGGTCTGACATGTTCTCGTGTTCCCCGAAGTTATATCGGTTTACCACGTATCGACGTTGTAGTGTCACTTCCTAAAAGTGGTCTTCGCTCGGACGATTCCGGTGGGGCACTGAAGACTACACACTGAGTTACACATTATTTTGGCATTCGCCTATCGTAATTTATTATTCATACATTAATTTTAATTCATTCATTGTTAAAATTAATATAGTGTTATTATTTAATAACTTGCATACATGTGTTTATTTATTTATGTAAGACAGCATAATTCATTTTATTTAGTAATAACGATTGCAGATTTTAGCATATTTATGCATGTATAAATGTTAGCATATTTATGCATATTTATTTGTAATAACCCTTGTACAGCAACCCTGAACAATTATTTGGATGGGGTTCTGTATAAGAAAGTTATTTTTATTACCATCAATTAGAGTAAACAGATACCATTAACAATATTTGACAATGTTCACCAAGACTACCGGCCACACCTGCAAGGTTCTGACGGCATATGGAAAAGGACGCCTTTTGGCGTATCGCGAATCCAACATTTCTATGTCATTTGTGTATAGCCGTGGTTTTTTTAGCATATTCACTATGTTACCACAATCACTTGATAGTGTATTTCATTCATGTATTGTCCTCTGTGAGTATTAGTAAATTCTCATACCCAGTCCACTCCGTAGCTTGTCTGTTGCTGCCGTATGTATTCTGACTTTACTGCATTAACATCTGTAGTTCCATCAATACGTTCATCATCATCATCATCATTGTGCAGCCGTAGTATCCCTGGTTGGGCGAAGGCCTCAGCATGTCGTTTCCAGGTCTACCTGTCTTGCGATATCCTCTGCCAGTAGTCTACTTCGTCTCTCCACCGTCTCGCAGATTCGACCAGATCGTTTCCCTTCGTAAGGTCTTCAGCTAGTGATACGCGATGTCCAGCGGTTATCTCGTAATCTACTGATGTGCCCTGCCCAGGTCCACTTCTGTCTTCTGATTTGTTCTATCACGTCAATGATTTTGACTTCTTTCTTATCCAGATGTTTGTTTTTCTCTCCCGATATGTGATGCTTAACATACTTCTTTCCATCTTTGTTTGTTTGTTTGCGTTTAATGTTTTATTGACAAAGCTAATTATTTAATTATGTAATCAATGGATGAACCTAAAGACAATTTTATGTTTTAACATGTATTTTAGAACTGGCAGTAAAGTATTTTTGATTTTATTTGAAATGTTACGTCTGCAAGGTGCACTGCATGGCATTATAACAGTTGTTACAAGTGTAACTGTGAATCGAAAGGAATACAAGAAACCAACACATGAGCTGGCATATTCGTATGCACTCTCCAAACAGCGACTAGTTTCCGGTCGATCCAGATCTCCTTCCAATTTCACGGGGTGGGGAAAGGAGTTCGCGACCGGAAGAGCGCCTATGCTTGGAATTTGACTTGTATGTACACTCGAAGAAACGAGGGCATTCGATGCGTCACTGCAGCGTCATGGTCAAATAAATACATTCTAGGCGCTTATTGGTCAAACATCGGGGATGTGTCTCAATATGTCACCAACCGGGAACTCTGAGATTTGCTAGAATATCCCACTTTGAAAATACATTATCAATAAACCATAGGCGTGATATTGTTGACTGTAGTTGAAAATGGTTAGATTGCATTAACTTTTAGGTGTATAGGCCCAAACTATTGCATTTTGTTTCCCTTTAAAATAATTTTATGTATATTGGTTTCTTGCATATATGAGGTTATATATAAATTAATGTTAAAGGGAAACAACAGTGACGAGTCAAATGCCCTTCTTTCCTAGACTGTACGTACGAATCAATCTCCAAGCAGAGGCTCTCTTCCAGTCGCGACCTCCTTTTCCCTCGTGAAGTTGGAAGTTGGAAGGAGTTCGCGACCGACCGGAAACGAGTCGCTGTTTGTAGAGTACATACGAATATGCCAGCATTCTGACCACGCAGAGATCAACAACAAAATTAATTAATTTTGTTGTTGATCTCTGCGTGGTCAGAAAGCACCTGTTATTACAGGAGAGCTTTACTTAGAACCAGTCAAGAATTTCATTATCCGCATTGCTCGCAATCCGGTCTACCTAGTTAGGCAACTTAGGGGCATGGGTTGGGTCATCTATGTAATTAAATACTGTTATCTATTTTGCTAGGTTAGTTCAGCGGACAAATGAAACAATGTTGTTCTCCTCCTTGTTCCCTGCTGTACAGGGGTGAGGGTCAGATACAGTCGCTTGCCTAGGGGGATTAGAACTGTACTGTTCCACATTTTCAGAGTCTTGTTATAGGCTTCAAGTTCTAGGCCGGCTGCGAATTTCACTGGCAGTACATTTACTGTTGCTCCGCTGTCAATTTGAAATTGAACTTCCTGTTCTCCAAGCAGCATCTTGGCAAGAATTTCTTTGCCTGCGCAAGCTGAGAATACTTTCTCCGATGTGTCCTCTACACCAAGTACATATTCACTGTCGCTTGATTCAGCTGTCTGTTGCACGGAGTAGACCTTGCCGTGTTGTCTGGGCCTTGCATTTGGCCTTGACCTTTACTCGCAATTTGCAGCGAAGTGATTTCTGCCACCGCATTTGGTGCACTTCTAACCCCATGCCGGACAATCTTCTTTCTTTCTGATGTGTTGGCTTGTACAAAATCTGCAGTCGATCAGATCTTGAGGGACCTTAGAGGTGTGTCCGCCCGTTTGATTACCTCTTTTGGGCCTGGGCGTGTGCTGCTTGTGAGTAGGTCTTGTTTGTACTCTGTGTACATGATCTTCGGGACCGCTCATCACTTTGAAGTGGTTACTGGCTGCTTCAAAAGAACAAGAAAGATATCAACGTCACCGTCTTTCTTTCGCAACCCGGTCCCCAACTGTGGAACGAGAACGAAATTAATATTGAAGAGGGGGAGCTGTTGATTTTTTTCATCGCCGCCGCACCGCTTACTGTGGAGCAGAACCATATGTCTTCCCTCCAATTGCATCCCCCTTTCACGGTCGCCAAAACACCTTAATAGTTTCAGATAGCTTTGATTTGCACCCATCCGTGACGCTCACCAAAAACAAACACCCAGGCTCACATTTACTGGTCGGTAGAACCATATATCTGTCCCCCACCGAAATTCCCCTCCTCTGCCCCCCTTGCTTTGCCTATGGTCCCCAATGTCCACGTACTCCCGCATCCTGTCCAAGTCTCCCGGCGTTTGCGACCGCGGTAAATGCCGGAAGTGGTTAAATACAGTCAGCTGCGAGCGTAAATGAGCTAATCGGTGGTCGTAATTCGATAATCGTTAATCCCCGTGTAAACATCTCCGTTCGCCTTCGTCTTGTTCATCAGACTGATTCATATCCATGAGTAGCACTCACGAGGGTTTAGTTAATCCCCGTGTAATAATCTCCGTCCGCCTTCTTCTTGTTCATCAGACTGATTTATATCCATGAGTAGCACTCACGAGGGTTTAGTTAATCCCCGTGTAACCATCTCCGTCTGCCTTCTTCTTGTTCATCAGACTGATTCATATCCATGAGTAGCATTCACGAGGGTTTAGTTAATCCCCGTGTAAACATCTCCGTCCGCCTTCTTCTTGTTCATCAGACTGATTCATATCCATGAGTAGCACTCACGAGGGTTTAGTTAATCCCCGTGTAAACATCTCCGTCCGCCTTCTTCTTGTTCATCAGACTGATTCATATCCATGAGTAGCTCTCACGAGGGTTTAGTTAATCCCCGTGTAAACATCTCCGTTCGCCTTCTTCTTGTTTATCAGACTGATTCATATCCATGAGTAGCACTCACGAGGGTTTAGTTAATCCCCGTGTAAACATCTCCGTTCGCCTTCTTGTTTATCAGACTGATTCATATCCATGAGTAGCACTCGCGAGGGTTTAGTTAGCATTCCTGTGGCCGACCGTGGGTGTATCCAATCGGATCCTGATTACCTATGAACACCGAAACTGGCCGACCTGTGTTAACAGTATAGTAACTTCATAAGTAGTAATGTAGGTTAAGTACCGCGCGCAACTGGATTCGGCGCGGTGCAAGCCCATGTTAAGAGATAGGGCTTTCCACCAGACTGCGCCTTTTCCACCGGTTATGATTGATGCAAATTTTTTGAACGGATTTTGCTCCCGGAAGTCGAATTGACCAATCAGGAGCGAGCTGGGCATTGTGGGTAAAGTCGAATTGACCAATCAGGAGCGAGCTGGGCATTATGGGCGTGGCTAATTATGCAAATGACCTAATATGGGCAGTATGGGCGTGGCTTATTATGCAAATGACCTTACTAAAATATTTCCCACCAAAACTAGATATCGCCACACAGCGGAATTTTTCGGAACTAAAATATTTCCCGCCAAAAAAAAAAAAAGCGCCCCTGGCGGATAGTTGGTGAACTAAAATTGCTCCCCTGGCGGATAGTTGGTGAACTAACTATTTCCCACCAAAACTAGCACAGCGCCCCTGGCGGATAGTTGGTGAACTAAATATTTACCTCCAATAATCCAAACAGCGCCACCTAGCGGATAGATCATTAACTAAAACAGAGCCACCCGGCTAATTTTTTGGAACTAAAATAGGTTGACCCGCAGCGCCCCCTAGCGGAATTTTTCGAGAACAACTAGTCAAGTGGTGCCACCTGACGGACAAATTGTTAACTAAATATTCGAGTACTGCCCAATTTCGTGTGTCTTAGTTTGACCATTAGCGAACTAAAGAACTAAATTGACCCTAGCGGATATGTCATGAAGGGGTGCCACCTGACGGACAAGTTGTGAAGTAAATGTTCGAGTACTGCAAATATTCGTGTCTCTTGCACTTTCCCGCCAATTATGCAAATTAATTGAACGGATTTTGCTCCCGGAAGTGCAATTGACCAATCACGAGCGAGCTGAGCATTGTGGGCGTGGCTAGTTATGCAAATGAGCTTGGAAAAGTATTTCCCATGTTAATGCATAGGGAATTTTTACGTCCGACAAGGGATTTTGCTACCGAAGGCGCAGCCTTCTCCGGCTACGGGACCACTCGACCTCTCGACCCCAACAATCAACCCGGACCAACAGCCAACGACCAGTCCAACGACCAGTTTAACGACCAGTTCGACGAGCAAACCAATTTCGTCTCTGTCATCAGCTCCGTCAACCGACCCAATCATCAACCTGACATCGTCACCGATGTCAGGTTGATGAACGTCAGAAGCTGTGGCCTCGTTATACTTGCTGTATGTGTGGTAGTACCTTCAAGTATAAAGGAAATCGGCCCGCTGATGTGAAGCAGGGCTGCTGTCAAAGGAAGCAAGATAAACAGCGGCGACGTAAAGAACAACTTGAACAACAGCTTGAAGAACAACTTGAAGAGATAACAGTAAGCTTCAATTTTTCATAGTGTTCAAATGGTATTCATGCTATTTTGTTAGAACATTTTCAAAAGACCATAATATTATATTTTTTCTTATATATATCAGTTGAACATTCATTACTAAGCTCATCTCGTTACTGTTTCAGCGATAAGAAAAGGAGGGCATCGCTATTGCTGACAGTGTTCCAACTACCTCTGCGTCACGAAAACGTCGACGGTCACTGTCATCTTCAGCATCACCATCTGTCAACCGACCACCATCACAGTTGTACCACGATAGTACTATGCCTAACGTCATCCTCAAATCACACATCACGTCCATGAACTCAGACCAATTAGATGGTGAAAGACTGTTTGAGTGTTTTTGTTAGACGCAGGTGTGAAACTATCCGACGTGACAGTCGAACATTTGTGTAATATCAATTCTTGGTTGCAAGAATCCGTTTCGAAACAGTGGCGAAACACTATGAAACATATGGTTCTTGCAGTTATGGAGCGTGACATGTAAATACGTTTGTGTTGTTCACGAATAAACTGTGCAAACCTCATCTTGTGTCTTTTTCATAGTGTAATGCAAAGCATATGTTGGGAACCTTATTAATAGTCTTACCCTTCACAAGTATGTCTGTGTAGTTCAGTAGAGATGCTAGCCACTTATGTCTGTGTAGTTCAGTAGAGATGATAGCCACTTATGTCTGTGTAGTTCAGTACAGATATGTTAACCACTCATGTCTGTGTAGTTCAGTACAGAGATGTTAATGTACTCAGACCAACTAGTGGTGCAAACGAAACACTATGCTTTGACCAACACACGGCACGAATCGGACTCAGACCAACTAGTTGCGTAAACGAAACAGAAACTTAACCGATTACGCTGCACAAATTGAACTCAGACCAACTTGTTGCGTAAACGAAACAGAAACTTAACCGATTACGCTGCACAAATTGAACTCAGACCAACTAGTGGTGCAAACGAAACACTATGCTTTGACCAACACACGACACGAATCGAACTCAGATCAACTAGTTGCGTAAACGAAACAGAAACTTAACCGATTACGCTGAACAAATTGAACTCAGACCAACTAGTTGCGTAAACGAAACACTATTCTTTGACCAACACATGTCACAAATTGAACTCAGATCAACTAGTCACACAAACGAAACACTATGCTTTGACCAACACGTGTCACGAATTGAACTCAGACCAACTAGTTGCACAAACGAAACACTATGCTTTGACCAACACGTATCACGAATTGGACTTAGATCAACTAGTTGGACAAACGAAACATTATGCTTTGACCAACACGTGTCACGAAAACGAAACACTATGCTTTGACCAACACGTGTCACGAATTGAACTTAGATCAACTAGGCACATCACACGAGACTATGACCGATATATGTCACGATACTTCGGATGACACGTCACACGAGAGTACCGACGAGACAAGAGACGAGACTATGACCGAGATATGTCACGAGACTACGGATTACACATCACACGAGACTATGGCCGAGATATGTCACGAGACTTCGGATGACATGTCACACGAGAGTACGGATGATACAGCACACGAGACTTCGGATGATACATCACACGAGAGTACCGACGAGACAAGAGACGAGACTATGACCGAGATATGTCACGAGACTACGGATGACACATCACACGAGACTATGGCCGAGATATGTCACGAGACTTCGGATGACACGTCACACGAGAGTACCGACGAGACAAGAGACGAGACTATGACCGAGATATGTCACGAGACTACGGATGACACATCACACGAGACTTCGGATGACACATCACACGAGAGTACCGACGAGACAAGATATGAGACTATGACCGAGATATGTCACGAGACTACGGATGACACGAGACTACGGATGACACATCACACGAGAGTACGGACGAGACAAGAGACGAGACTATGACCGAGATATGTCACGAGATTACGGATGATACATCACACGAGACTATGGCCGAGATATGTCACGAGACTTCGGATGACACGTCACACGAGAGTACGGATGATACATCACACGAGACTTCGGATGACACATCACACGAGAGTACCGACGAGACAAGAGACGAGACTACGACCGAGATATGTCACGAGACTTCTGATGACACGTCACACGAGAGTACCGACGAGACAAGAGACGAGACTATGACCGAGATATGTCACGAGACTACGGATGACACGAGACTACGGATGACACATCACACGAGACTACGGATGACACATCACACGAGAGCACCGACGAGACAAGAGACGAGACTATGACCGAGATATGTCACGAGACTACGGATGACACAACACACGAGACTATGGCCGAGATATGTCACGAGACTACGACGAGACAAGAGACGAGACTATGGACGAGATACACCACAATAGACGGGTTATCGCGTGAGATTCCACCACCACCACCACAATTCCACCACAATAGACGGGTTATCGCGTGAGATTCCACCACCACCACCACAATTCCACCACAATAGACGGGTTATCGCGTGAGATTCCACCACCACCACCACAATTCCACCACAATAGACGGGTTATCGCGTGAGATTCCACCACCACCACCACAATTCCACCACAATAGACGGGTTATCGCGTGAGATTCCACCACCACCACCACAATTCCACCACAATAGACGGGTTATCAAAGCAAAGCAAAGCAAATAGACAGGTTATTGCCAAAGCAAAACAGAGCAAATAGACGGGTTATCAAAGCAAAGCAAAGCAAATAGACGGGTTATCAAAGCAAAACAAAGCAAATAGACAGGTTATCGTCAAAGCAAAGCAAAGCAAATAGACGGCATCATACACACAACACACAACACACACACAACACACAACACACACACACAACACACACAACACACACACACAACACACACAACACATACACAACACACAATTTACACAATACACACACATAACACACACACACACTACACACACAACATACACAACACACACACACACACACAACACACACAACATACACAACACACACAACAGACACACAACACACACAACACATACAACACACACCAACACATACACACCACACAACACACACAACACACAACACACACAACACATACTCAACACACAATTTACACAATTTACACAACACACATAACATATCCAACACACAACATACACAACTTACACAACATACACACAACACATGCAACACACACAACACACAACTTACACAACACACACACACACACACACACACACACACACACACACACACACACACACACACACACACACACACACACACACACACACACACACACACACACACACATAGCTAATGTTCGCCATAGATATATACACTGTGGACTTCACACTGCCATCTTCCTTTCTGGTGAACTTTGCATCCAAAATGTAAGATATAATGACCACAACAAACAGACGCAGGTCTTTTATAACAGTTCGACGACCAAACGGACGAGACAAGAGATATGCTACGAGACTACGGATGACACATCACACGAGACTACGGATGTCACATCACACGAGAGTACGGACGAGACAAGAGATACGCCACGATACATTCAAAGAGGTGACCATCATGGTTTCCGACGCCACTCAACGGACACCAATGTAATTAGTCACAGTATATCCATCTATCGATCATGATAGTTCTCTATTCGTTGACACACATATTCGTTGGGAATAGCGGAAGCGTAGAGGCCGCCATGTCAGGTCGCCATGACATTCAAATAACTTCCGGTACTGCGTTACTTCCGGCGTAGCGTCCCTAGTAGAGACTGCCATGACAGTCAAGTGACTTCCGGTACCACGTCATTTCCGGCGTAGAGACCCCTAGTGGATAATCGGAGTACTACGTCATACACGACCATAGCAAGCGAATTTGAAAACTGCTATGACCGAAAACGACTATGTCAATAACATGTAAGGACAACCACCTGACAGGACTTCATTCAAAGAGGTGACCATCACGGTTTCCGACGCCACTCAACGGACACCAATGTAATTAGTCAGAGTATTGCCATCTACCGGCCATGATAGGTCTCTATTCGTTGACACACTTCCGGGAACACCGGAAGCGTAGAGTCCGCCATGACAGTCAAGTAATTTCCGGTGCGACGTCACTTCCGACGTGCCGTCCCAAGTAGAGGCTGCCATGACAGTCAAGTAACTTCCGGTACGACGTCACTTCCGGTGTAGCGCCCCCTAGTGGATAATGTCAGAGTATTGCCATCTACTGGCCATGATAGATCTCTATTCGTTGATACACTTCCGGGAACACCGGAAGCGTAGAGGCCGCCATGACAGTCAAGTAACTTCCGGTGCGACGTCACTTCCGACGTAGCGTCCCTAGTAGAGGCTGCCATGACAGTCAAGTAACTTCCGGTACGGCGTCACTTCCGTCGTAGCGCCCCCTAGCGGATAATCGGACTTCCGTCGTAGCGCCCCCTAGCGAATAATCAGAGTACTATGTCACATGGTGGCGCCATCTAGCGGTTAAAAATATATAATTAGGTTAGCTAGAGAAAAAAGTTGGGGTTTACCTCGCGAAAATTTAATGTTTTTGTCCCTCTGGGACAAAAACAGAAAATTTTCGCGAGGTTAACCCCAACTTTTTTTCTCTAGTTAACCTAATTATATATTTTTAACCGCTAGATGACGCCACCATGTGACATAGTACTCTGATTATCCGCTAGGGGGCGCTACGACGGAAGTCCGATTATCCGCTAGGGGGCGCTACGACGGAAGTGACGCCGTACCGGAAGTTACTTGACTGTCATGGCAGCCTCTACTAGGGACGCTACGTCGGAAGTGACGTCGCACCGGAAGTTACTTGACTGTCATGGCGGCCTCTACGCTTCCGGTGTTCCCGGAAGTGTATCAACGAATAGAGATCTATCATGGCCAGTAACCATCTCCGTCTGCCTTCTTCTTGTTCATCAGACTGATTCATATCCATGAGTAGCACTCGCGAGGGTTTAGTTAATCCCCGTGTAACCATCTCCGTCTGCCTTCTTCTTGTTCATCAGACTGATTCATATCCATGAGTAGCACTCACGAGGGTTTAGTTAATCCCCGTGTAAACATCTCCGTCTGCCTTCTTCTTGTTCATCAGACTGATTCATATCCATGAGTAGCACTCGCGAGGGTTTAGTTAGCATTCCTGTGGCCGACCGTGGGTGTATCCAATCGGATCCTGATTACCTATGAACACCGAAACTGGCCGACCTGTGTTAACAGTATAGTAACTTCATATAATCAGAACATATTTACATTGCATAGGGTGCGTAATTTCTTTTAAATCCTTCTTCTTCCCCTCTGATGTCTTGCGGGGACGATCCATGTCATTCAATGTGTAGCTTCTTCCCCTCTGATGTCTTGCGGGGACGATCCATGTCACTCAATGTATAGCTTCTTCCCCTTTGGTGTCTTGCGGGGACGATCCACATCACTCAATGTGCAGCTTCTTCCCCTTCCCCGTTGTCACGACATTGAAATCACGTAAACAACCAAGTCCGACGTCTTTACATCGTAGAGTAATCAACGTTATAAGGACGTCGAAACGGGACGTTATCATGACGTTGAAATTACTTCGACAATCAATTCCGACGTCTTTACAACGTCGGGTAATTAACCTTGTAAGGATATCTAAATGCGACGTTGCAACGACGTTGAAATAACGTCGACAACCAAATAAGACGTTTTTACAACGTCGGGTTAGCAACGTTGTAAGGATGTCGAAACTTGACGTTGTCACGACGTTGAAATAACGTCGACAACCAAATCCGACGTCTTGACAACGTAAGGTCATAAGCGTTGTAAGGACGTCTAAACGACATTATCACGACGTTGACATGACGTCGACAACCAAGTCCAACGGGTCTGTATACAACGTTGGGTCATCAACGCTGTACGGGCGTTGTTTCGACGTCGGGTGTAGGGGAACGGCGGGCAAGTGAAACAGATAGGTAAAAAGAACCAAGCCCTCTTGTACCCACGACGGCCACGAGCTGGCGGTGGCATTGATATGGGTATTACGTCACCAACTCCTGCGTATACTCCATGCATTCGAAGTCGACCACTCAACGTCAGTACGATTCATGAGAAGAAAGTTAGTTTTTCACCATATTCCTTATCATGTTTGCGGTTTGTGCTTATTCTGAATAAAGTTCACGTATTAGAGACTTCCGATTGGCCTTACTCCCAGTGCTAGACGTTACTTGGTACTGTAAATTCCGACATAAAACTTGGCTCGATAGTTCTACAATAACCCACCAGGTGGCAATTCATCCGCGCCATGTGCTCTGGGCAAAAGGAACCGGGCAGGAGGATCCACGTGTGGGCAAAACGACCCGGTTCCACATCCTTTGATGTGTTTGGAAGTTCGACCGTTGTTACAGAGTCTAGGTACAGACAAAACCTTTTTAAGTGACATACTTTGATATCCGATTCTCACATCTTAAAGATCAGTTTTGTACTGCGATTTATTTGAAATTTGCTCGAAATTAGAGAAAATTTGTCGGGAGCGTAATTGGACTTACTTACTTACTTACTTACTTAAGTGCCATGCTCGGATTCGAGCGTGAACAGTTCCCTGACGAACGTTCGCCAACTAGAGCGGTTTTGGCACATCTGGGCGGCGGTGGTGATGTCAATGCCAGCAGTGGCCAGATCATGGGCGGCTGAATTCGACCACCGAGTCTTGGGCAGTCCTCTCGGGCGTGGCCATCCTGCTGTTTTAGAATCAAAGTCATAGACTCGGCGGGCCGGGACGGTGCACGTCATGCGATGAAGGTGTCCATATCAGCGGAGACGGCGTTGACGAAGGAAGGATGATGCAGTGGGTTGGCCGGTTCTATCTCGTATCGAGCAGTTGGTGATGCGCTGTTGCCAGGAGACACTAAACAAACGACGCTGGCATCGCATATCGAACACGTCGAGGCGACGTAATGTAATTTGACGTGTTAAATAAAATTCTATCGGTTCGCTCACTCGCGGTTCTTTTTACACCCACTGAATGTTACTTTTACCCGAGGGGTCGGGCAAAAGGAAAATTGTACAAGACCTTGATTTTTCATTCACATCTCCGGTACGAAACAGGCGACAGGAATCAGACCAAATTTATTAGATAGCCAGATAAATTCCCCTTCTATCCCAACTTTAGCCGATATCAGTAACTGTTAGACAACCGATACAGGAACGACGGCGCGTTGTTCCGGCTGCCCGCCCTTCCCCTAGTTAACAACTTTATAAAGACGTGGACATCTGATGCCACGACGTTTAAATCATGTCGGCAGCTAAAACCGACGCTTTTGTAAACGGGGAACATGAAGCTGCGCAGTCGATCGAATGGGTTACTGCATGTAGTATATCCCGATGCGGACGCGAAATTATATATATCCACCATGCAGGCATGGGTTCAAATGCGAGCAAGCGCATTTAAATGCAAATGTTTGAAATGAATCAAATGTAAGTACAAATGCAAATGTTCCGATACTCGATGACATTTAAATGCAAATGCAAGTGTTTTAGATTAGCCAAATGCAACTGGAAGCAAATGTTTGAAACTATGCAAATGTTTTAAATTAGATGTTTCAAATGCAAATGTTTTTATTCAAACGAAAACGAAAAGAATTTTCCCTGTGTGAATACTGTATGAATAGTGCACTGTACATGTACACAGTACAAATAATTGCGTATTATTTCGTAAAAACGCTTAAATATGGTTGTAAACACAAATATCAAAAAGCGTGCATGGCTACGTCCAATTCCGTATAAATGTGTTTGGAATGATTACAAAAAATATATATTAATATATATATATATACCCAGCTGAATTATCATCACTGCTATTAATATATATTTTTTGTAATATGCATTATTTCTGGCTTAAAAATGGTTACCTAGTCAGTTAGCAGAGCTAATTCCCTTTTCTGTAACTGGTTGAGTCACAATTAGATAAGGGTAGACAGTGGCAACATAGGGGTTCCACTAGTATTGTGGGGACTTTGTATATTATATACTTTATATATATATATATATATATTTATATGTATATATTATATATATATATATATATATATATATATATATATATATTACACTTGTGCATTCACTCCAAAGTTCTAATTATTTTGGCCGATCTATTATACCCACCACGCATTGCGAATGAAGCCTCTCATTCCAGCTTTGAATCTGTTCACGGGTGAAGCAACGAGCGATCGATTAATATTACCGGAAGTGTCACCATCCACTTGTATTATTTGAACTGTTTTGTTTGTTCGTGTGCACAGAATAAACACAACTGAAAATAATTTTCTGTAATTATGTATTTGGTATGCTTTCACCGATTTGACTCTTCTTAGCGTATTTGCCCATAGGCTTAATATAAGAATTGAAATATAAAACGGTAATAACAAGTGACTGGTAAGTACAATATATTATCACTACCAAAAATAGATACGCGAGTGCAAAATCCTAAAACAACATTATAAATGATCTTGCAATCATGTCCTTGCCGGTGTTCTAAGACTCTGCCGAACTATGTTCAACTTCATTTGTCGAATGAGTTTTTCGCTCGCTTATCTATTATCTATTCGCTCGCTTAATTTTCCTTCCAGAATCGGTCTCACCTCTGTTTCTAGGCTGTCCTCTATTTCTCTACACTTGAGGATTCCAATATCCACCTCAATTTTGTTTTTGTTAGTTCTTTCTTTACATCAAGTTTTGTTTAGCCCTTCTCTGTAGGAGAGGGTATGTGTTGTTGGAAACCTTGATCCAGTTAAATTGGAAGCCAATTCTCTGTTGTCGTCATGTCTGCTTCCAACAATTCTGCTGTAATGTCATCTTTACCTCCGGCTTTCCCTTTCTTTAGCTTCCTTAGTGCTGCTCTAATATCTGTTTTTGTTATAGAGTCTGCTGATTTCATCTATGACCTTTCATCTATAACGGTGTCATCGGGCATAGGTCTATTAAGGACTTTTTTTAAATGTTCCTTCCATCTTGTCCGCCTGGCTGGTCCATCAGTTATTAGGTTTCCAGATTTGTCTTTTACTGCATTCGCTGTCTTGTGTTTGTCGTTACTAAGTGTCTTTGTGATGTTGTAGACTTCTTTCATCCTTCCATTCCCGGCTGCTTTCTCTGCGGCCAGGTTGTCTACCCACTTTCGTTTATCTTGTCTCATGCTTTTCTTTACGTCTTTGTCTTTTTGTTGATACTTATCCTTGTAGCTCTGCTTTATCCTTTCTGACTTTGCTTGTTCTGTGTTGTTTCCTGTCTTCTACCAGTTCCCTTGACCCTTGGCTGATCCATTGTTTTTGTGCTCTCTTTTTGTAACCCAGTACTTCTTCGGCTGTTTCTTTGTAGGCCACCTCGAATTCTTCCCATTTTCTCTCAACAATGTCATTATCTGTATCATCGTAGTCCTGTAGTACATCAGACAATATATATATATATGCCCATAAATAATTTTTTTAGAGATATGTAATGGTCACAAATGTGCAACAATCAGTTGTAGAAGGGTTTGAGCGAGGACTTGTTACATTGCCAAGAAAATGTTTGGCTTATTGCTAGGATTTACTTGAACAATTACCATCCGTATTTAACACGCCCATGTGAAATATATGTCGATTTTTGTTTTGTTCGATATTCTCTAACTGATATAATTTACGCAGTAATGGATTATCTGTTTCGTTCCCTTATTTCATGTTTTGTCTCATCAAGATATGTGATCGTGTTTACTATTATATTCAGAATTCTCGAATAATTCAACCTCAAAGTCCCAACAACTGGTATGCCTAGTATACGCTTCAGTCTCAGACGGTTGTAATCGAGAAATTTGGTTCTGTTCACAGAGTGAGTGCTCTTTTGTTGCACTTGTATTTCTGATGGCGTGACTTTAAATCTGGAGTGGCTAACGTCGTGTACAATGAAGAAATAGTTTTCGTAATGTTAATAGTTCAACTTGTATCAACTGAACGATATGAATGCTTGCAAATATGTATGCACGCCATAAATGTACATAACAATGCCGCTGTTATATACTGCAGTAAAACGTACACACTGGTGTCTAACTGTTTACTGTATGACAAAACATTTGCCAACGTTGTTTTATCAACATATAATAGCACACTGTGTATTTGTGTCACACCCCCGCGTGTTTAGAATCATATATCTTACGTTCTGCCCACAGTGCACATGTAGAGCCGTCCAGACAGTACATCAAGCTAATTTTGTACTTTTTGAGACCGCCATCCACTCACTTGTAACGCTTCATACCACAAATTGTTATGCGTTATTTCAAAAATACACCGATATACGATGATATCAGCAAGCATACATTTGAATAGTGAAAATGCGCGTTTACTGAAAGGTGGACAAACTAGAACAAATAGAGAAGACGTTAAAGCTGTTGTGGTGGTGGAGATGATGGAGAGAAGGCAATTGGAGGTGTTGTGCATACAGGAAACGATATGGAAGGGGGATGGAGCGAGAATGCTGATGGGTGGATTCAAGCTACTGCACGCAGGAGGAGATGGAAGAAGTAATGCAGTTGACATCATTGTATCAGAAGAGATCAGTAAGATGATGGTTAGAATGGAGAGATGGAAGGGACGCATAACGATGGCATGGCTGATCATTAGGAAACAGCTGGTGTGTGTTATGTCTATATACGGGCCACAGACGGGAAGGATGGAAGCAGAGACAGAGGAGTTCAGGGATTCTTTGGAGAGGATGATGGGATTGGTGGAGCAGGAGGTGATGTTGTGTATTGCGGGAGACTTCAACACACATGTTGGAGTAGCGGAAGCAGATGAAGAGGAGCGTGTTGGCAGACACAGGTGGGGAGGTAGGAATAGAGAGGGTCGAGCTCTGGTGGAACTGATGGCTAGAAATGGCTTATCAGTGGCTAACTCTTTCTTCAGAAGCGAGAAAGCAATAAAATTACATAAAGAAGTGGGCAGCACAATACTTAACTGGATCTGCTGATAGTCCGGAGACAGCGGCTATGGGAGATTAAGGACTCCAAAGCTGTATCTGGAGAGCTTGTCACGACACAGCACAAGCCAGTGGTGTTCGTTGTGCGTATGCAGAAGAAGAAACAAACTAAGACCGTTGGCCGCAGGACTATTAAGTGGTGGAGGTGCAAAGACGATGTCGCTGTTGATTACAAGGAGCGGGTGACAGCTAAATATGAAGAACATCGGGAAAGGGCAGAGTGTCTAGAAGAAGTAACCAGGGATGGTGGACAAACGAAGTTGCAGAAGCAGTGCGTGAAAAAAGGAAGTATATAAAACATAGAGAAGACCAAGGAGAAGGGAAATTAACCGGATACAAGACTGATACACACATACGGACAGAAAACAGAAAGCAGCAAAGAGAGTTGTTAATAAGGCCAGGAGTGACGTGGAAGCAGATGTGTACAGGAAGCTAGATGAGGATGGTGGAAAGATGATATACAGAATGGCCAGAGACAGGGATGAGAATAGTAAGGACGTGAAGGGTGGAACTTTGATCAAGGATAGAAATGGGAAGTTAGTGACAGAACAAGAAGCAGTGTTGAAGGTCTAGGAAAACTATTTCAAGGATCTTCTGAACCAGGAAGGAAAAATGACTTGGAATTACCATCGTAAGTAGAAGGGGAGTGGAGTTAGCGAATATTACTGATACAGAGATGCAAACTGGGTTAAAAGGGATGAAGAAGGGAAGAGCACCTGGTATCGATGAGATGCGTGTTGAGATGGTAATGGCAGCGGGGAGAGTTGAGTCAGCTGGACAAAGAGGCTGTTGAGTACATGAATGAGGCAAGGTAAAGTACCAGATATTTGTATTGAGACAGCTGGTGGAGAAGAAGTTGGAGATGCAAGGGAGAATGGCAGTAGGATTTGTGGACCCGGAGAAGGTCTATAACATAATCCCAAGAGAAATGGTGATGGCATATGTGAGATGGATCGGAGTGCCAGACGCAGAATGGTGGGAAAGAACAACAGGACGAGTTGTGGTTGGATCTGGTATGTTGGAAGAGTTTCCAGTTAACATCGGATTGAGTCAATGAAGTGCCCTCAGCCCAATACTATTTATCATGGTGATGGAACTAATCAGCAGGAAGATCAGCTGGAAGGATGTTCTCAGAAAGATTATGTATGCAGACGATCTGGCCATAGTAGCAGAAAGCAAACAAGAGCTACAAGACATGTTGGAGGAATGGAACAGGGTGTTCAAGAAACACGGACTGAAGTTTATGAGAACAACTGGGTTAGAAGAATAACAAGAACAAAGAAGGCAGACAGAAGAAGGACGAATGACCTGAGAAAAGAGGTTGGAATGCAATGCAGTGTAACAGTAGGATTATTGAGAAGCCGGGTGAGATGGACAGGCCACTTGGCAAGGATGGATGCCAGAAAAATAGCGAAGAGAGCAGAGGCGGAACAACATAAAGGACACATGAAAAGGGGAAGGCCATAACTGAGATGGGAGGACTGCGTGAGAAGGGACATGAAAAGATCAGGGGAGGATGAAAGATGGAGAGAGGGAGCGATGGACAGACAACTTTGGAAGGAAAAGACACAGAGAGTGGTTCAGCTTTACTGTATCTGACCCTCACTCCTGTACAGCAGGGAACAAGGAGGAGAGCAACAATGTTTTATTTGTCCGCTGAACTAACCTAACAAAATAGATAACAGTATTTAATTACTTAGATGACCCAACCCATACTCCTAAGTTGCCTATAACTAGGTAGACCGGATTGCGAGCAATGCGGAGAATGAATTTCCTGACCGGTACTAAGTAAAGCTCTCCTGCAATAACAGGTGTTTCTGAACACGCAGAGATCAACAACAACATTAATTAATGTTGTTGTTGATCTCTGCGTGGTCAGAAAGCTGGCACATTCGTATGCACTCTACAAACAGCGACTCGTTTCCGGTCGATCGCGAGCTCCTTCCAATTTCACGGGGGGAGGGAGCTCGCGACCGGAAGAGAGCCTCGGCTTGAATATTGATTCGTACGTACAGTCGAGGAAACAAGTCACTGTTGTTTCCCTTTAAAAGTGTTATATGCATAACCTCATATATGCAAGAAACCAATATATAAAATTATAAAACAAAAGGCAATAGTGTGGGCCTATACACCTAAAAGTTAATGCATTTTCAACTACAGTCAACAATATTACGCCTAAGGTTTATTGATAATGTATTTTCAAAGTGGGATATTCTAGTGAAATCTCAGAGTTCCCGGCTGCTGACATGTTGAGACACGTCTCCAATGCTTAAACAATAAGCGCCTAGAATATATTTATTTGACCATGACGCTGCAGTCACGCATCGAATGCCCTCGTTTCCTCAACTGTACATACGAATCAATTTCCAAGCAGAGGCGCTGTTCCGGTCGCGAGCTCCCTTCCCCATCCCATGAAACTGGAAGGAGCTCGGGATCGACCGGAAACTAGTCGCTGTTTGGAGAGTGCATACGAATATGCCAGCTCATGTGTTGGTTTCTTGTATTCCTTTCGATTCACAGTTACACTTGTAACAACTGTTATAATGCCATGCAGTGCACCTTGCAGACGTAACATTTCAAATCAAATCAAAAATACTTTACTGCCAGTACTAAAATACATGTTAAAACATAAAATTGTCTTTAGGTTCATCCATTGATTACATAATTAAATAATTAGCTTTCTCAATAAAACATTAAACGCACAAACATACAATATTATTGCATTCACATGTAAAGTTTACATCTTGTGAAGTTGTCGCGTCAAATGTATATGAATAACACACTAGAGTAAGGTGGAAGGTTCTGAAATGCTAAGTTAAGTGGATGGGCAAGGGCAGAGTCATACAGATTAGACACCTGTCGCTGTTGCTGACCAATGAGTTTATTAACTACGTTAACAACCCGGCCCAGTTTTGTCTTTCGTTTGAGAGTAAGATGTCCAAACCAAGTTACGATGTTGAATGACAAGATGCTCTCAACAAGACTTCTGTACACAAATTCAAAGACATGTGGGCTGACCTCAAAACTTTTGAGTTTTCTAAGTAAAAAAGACGTTGCTGTGTTGACTGTGTCAGAATGCTCATTGAATGTAAGTTTCTTATAAATAATAGTACCCAGGTATTTGAAACTGTCAACCACCTCCGTCTTGTCTATCACTACTGCCCTTCCTGCCTCTCTCCCCCTGCTATTGCAAAAAATGAGCTCCTTGATTTTCCCTACATTTAATTCAAGAAAACTGACTTTTGATATTGTGTCCAACACGTCAATCTGAAGAAAGTATTGAAAAATGGAAATCTCACCTTTCAGACAACCCAAAAGAGCCATAGCTTCTGCGTATTTCTGAAGCGTAAGAACTGGGTCATGGCATCTGATATCATTAGTATACAATGAGAAAGGTACGGGAGAGAAAATACACCCTTAAGGGGTTCCAGTATTTACAACAATCTCATCTGAAAATACAGGTTTGGTAAACATGCGGACTAGGTCGTAGAAGTACAGCATGTAATCTAGCGTGTTACTTGAACGCCATTTCTGAATCTATTGACAAGAAACAGCTTGATTATATTTATTTGGACTTCAGTAAAACCTTCATAGAGTGTGCCACCCATTGTTAATTCACAAGTTTAGATCATAATATGGTTATTCCGGGCAATGTATAGAGTCGTTGCAGTCTTACCTTGTCAACCAAAAACAACGCGGGGTCCTCGAAGGCAAAGCATCTGACTGGAAGCCGGTGAATATGTTAGAGAAGACACTCAACGAAAACCAACCACGAGAGCAAGCAGAATTCAGAAACAGGTACTCAACGACAGACCACATCCATTTCGTAAACCAACCGAAGGAGAAGTGCCGAGAATATAATATCGCGTTCGTCAACTACGAGAAGGCTTTCGACTCGGTGCAAACTCTAGCAATACTGACCTCACTTCAAGAACCAGGAGTGTGTCCAGACAGAGTAGTCAGTGGGGGTGGGATGGGGGGCAAAAAAACGCGAACATTTTTCGCTGCAGCGCCGCCACAACTTTAGCTTCTCCGCTGTCTCGTGTCGACTGCTGACATCGGAAGACGGGGAGGTGATACTGTTAAACAATTTTCGTCGCGGAGGCCCATACAAAAAGGTCTGGGGGCACGCCAAATTCTCCCCTAGACACGCCTATGAGAAAGCAATAAGATCATCATCAAGAGAGGGGTACGACAGAGTGATACCATATCGCCCAAGCTGTTTACGGCAACTCTCGAAAGCTGACCTGGGAAACCAGGGGCTTGAGGATAGACGGAAAATATCTCATCGTCATATCGTTTTGTAGCATCACTTTTTTCTTCGAAATGTTCATCTTCAGACTTTGTTTTACACTTTCATCAGCTAGCTCCTGCATCACTTTTTGAAGTTATTGCGGTGTAGTATATATATATATATATATATATATTCCGTCTATATCCTCAAGGTTCTGGTTTCCCAGGTCAGTCTTCGGAATATGCTTTCAAGTGTTGCCGTAAACAGCTTGGGCGATATAGTATCACTTTGTCGTATATATATATATATATATATATGTACACACACACACATATATATATATATATAATTATGTGTGTATATGTATGTATATATATATATATATGTATGTATATATATATATATATATGTATATAATATATTATATATATATATATATATATATATATATATATATATATATATATCGATAACACGCAGATAGAGAACGTTGTAAGCTGCGTCTACCTGGGATAGCGATATAGCATCAGAAACAGAAACCAAGACAAGAAGATTCAAAGAAGAATTGCGAACGGTTTGACAGCATTCGCCAAACACCGCGACATCTTCAAGGGTAACTTTGGAACCTGCTTGAAGAGACAAGTCTACAACTCATGCGTACTTCCAACGATGACATACGGCACGGCGTAAATATGGACACTCATCAACCAGGCAAAGAACAAGCTAGCTGCTGCACAAACAAAGATGGAAAGAAGTATGTTAAACATCGCATATCGGGAGAGAAAAACAAACATCTGGATAAGAGAGAAGACAAAAGTCATAGACTTGACAGAACAGAAGACAGAAGTGGACCTGGGCAGGGCACATCAGTAGACTACGAGATAACCGCTGGACATCGCGTATCACTAGCTGGAGACCTTACGAAGGGAAACGATCTAGACGAACTTGCCAGACGGCGGAGATACGAACTAGATTACTGGCAGAGGATATAGCAAGACAGGCAGATCTGGAAACGACATGCTGAGGCCTTCGCCCAACCAGGGATACTGCGGCTGCACAATGATGATGATGATGAACGTATTGATGGAACTACAGCTGTATGTCCTTCATACTTAATTAATGCAGTAAAGTCAGAATACATACGGCAGTAACAGACAGGCTACGGAGTGGACTGGGTATGAGAATGTACTCATACTCACAGAGGACAATACACGAATGAAATACACTATCAAGTGATTGTGGTAACATAGTGAATATGCTAAAAAAACCACGGCTATACACAGATGACATAGAAATGTTGGATTCGCGATACGCCAAAAGGCGTTCTTTTCCATATGCCGTCGGAACCTTGTAGGCGTGGCCGGTAGTCTTGGTGAACATTGTCAAATATTGTTAATGGTATATGTTTACTCTAACTGATGATAATAAAAATAAATTTCTTGTACAGCACCCCATCCAAATAATTGTTCAGGGTTGTTGTACAAGGGTTATTACAAATAAACTTGCTAACATTTATGCATGCATAAATATGCTAAAATTTGCAATCATTACTACTAAATAAAATCAACTATACTGTCTTACATAAATAAATAAACACATGTATGCAAGTTATTAAATAATAACAATATATTAATTTTAACAATGAATTAATTAAAATTAATGTATGAATAATAAATTACGATCGGCGAATGCCAAAATAATTTGTAGCTCAGTGTGTAGTCTTCAGTGCCCCACCGGAATCGTCCGAATATCTCTTTGAGGAAGTGAGACGACAACGACGATACGTGGTAAATCAATATAATTTCGGGGAACACGAGAACATGTCAGACGTCCTCTGCTGGTGGAAACAGGACTCGGGCACACCGGAAGATTTAGAGCCACCACCATGAACCGAGATACACCTCAAGCGAAGGTCTACCCCACGAAGTCAGTCTCTCCTGCTCAGCCCCACAAGGTCTAGCTCCCTTTGTTAATCACAAGTAATCAGTGCTCTTTATCTGCTCCACGTGGTTGATCTCTATTGACTTGACACCATAAACACTTCCATTTAGTTAGTCCCTCCGATCAATTAATTCACTAGAAGAATGCCAGGTCGTTCAAATTAACAGTACCTTTCACAGAATGTGATAAGCTGTTTGACAGCGGTGTGTGGCCAGAAGGCACCAGCATTCGTATATTCCGCTTTAAGAACGCGCGTAGCACGTTCTGATTTCATTATCTTCCGACATAATCTACGATTTATAATGTGTACTGGCTTTGGTCCAGGTAAGCCTGAACATGTCTCAGAGCACATGAAAACACATGATTTTGTTTTACTCCAGGAACATTGGTTAATGGAATCTCAGTTTCATAGGATTAAAAACATACCCTGTTATAACAATGTTAGCATTTTATCTCATGATGTTTCTGGAATAGATAATACTATGTTTTTAAATGGCAGAGGATATGGTGGATGTTCCATTTTGTGGAAAAATTCCTTGAACTGTATTGTATGATGGCCGAGAAAGGCAATCGCGTTTTTGTGTGGCAACCTGCAGCGCCATAGGGCGATGACGCGATGCGCGATGCGATGGGCGATGCGATGAGCGATGCTCGATGCGATGGGCGATGCGATGGACGACGCGCGATGCGATGCGCGATGCGATGGACGATGCGCGAGGCGATGGGCGATGGGCAATGCGATGCGCGATGCGATGCGCAATGTGCGATGCGATACGCGATGCGCGATGCGCGATGCGCGATGCGTGATGCGCGATGCGCGATGCGATATGCGATGCGATGCGCGATGCGATACGCGATTCGCGATGCGATGCGCGATGCGATACGCGATGCGCGATGCGATACGCGATGCGATGCACGATGCGCGATGCGATGCACGATGCGCGATGCGATGCGCGATACGCGATGCGATGCGCGATGCGATACGCGATGCGATGCGCGATGCGATGCGCGATGCGATACGCGATACGATGCGCGTTGCCATGCGCGATGCGATGCGCGATGCGATGCGCGATGCGATGGTATAAATTATAAAGATGCCGTAATGAGCATGCGTACGTCGAAAACGAGACTTAGGCAGCCATTTGTATTTTATTAAACGCATTCCTTTTTGTGTTCAGAGCATGTGATGATGGCTGATGACGCTGACTGTACGTATACGGTTACATATATATTTTGTTTGCGCACAGAATTTGTTGTGTTCGTACTTCTAAATGTTGTGACGAAAGTCTGGAGCAAACATATTTCATAACATGACATATATGTACTTCTTCTACTGCTCAAATTGCAGTTTTTAAATTATTTTCGTCTGGATATCCTTGGTAGAAAATATAGAACTTATTTTGTATACATGGGAAGAGACGACAACTTTTTTCAACTTTCGCTTATTGCAAATGCCGTTCGTTTGTGTCCAAGTTTATGTTTCAATTATTATAAATAGCCACAATATTCGAAGTCGGTTTAACAAGAAGCATGTACATTAAATCATCGAAAAAACTGAATTTTGTCGTCATTTGCGTCACATGTTTTTCTTTCTGTCTACAGTTTAATTGTTTCTTTTTAGTTATGTGAATCGAATAGCTGAGGCACAGTTTACCAAACCGTAGATACGCTACAGTGTAACTGCCTGTCAATCGCAGCGATTTACGATGCTGTACAATATAGCATGCGGCACGAAGTGGTGTAATTCCATGGTGCACGTAAACTAATTTAATAAAAAGAAGAAGAAGAAGAAACAGATTGTGCAATTGAAGAAAAGAAATCAGCAAAACAAATCACAGCAATACTATTGAATGCAACAATGAATGTTAGTTATATAAGTCACTAACATTATTTACTCACAAAAATTTCTTGACATTTAGACGTTGCAAGTGCATATATAGAATCCACTGTTGTTCTTATATAGTTCCATAGCTTAACACCTCGACGTCTAATGATTTTATATAATACGTTGGTTTTAGAAATCGGTACATGCAGTAGATCCACATGGCGTGTCCTATAATTATTGGTTAACGATTTGAAACGATCACAAACAATTGCTAAGAAAGCTCATGTTAAATGTATGCTTATTTAAAAAATATTTTAAAAATCGTATTGTCAACGCGGATTTGAAATACCGCATGAAAATGTCTGTATTGTTATCTGAGTCATGTTTACGAGTTAAAGTTCGCCACTTATGACATGTATTGCGTTTCAGCAGTGACGCGTGGTGCAAGTCCCTGGTGAAGTGCTTCTCTGTGATAGGTATAATGACGTTCAGCGATGCACAAACACTCGATCCAGCCTGATCGGCTAACTCACCAACTGGTGTTTATTGGGCGTAGTGATACTTGCGATAATGTAGTTCGCTATAGCAATTATGGTATGTGCTATATCACAACATCTCCCTCTGCAGAAATAAAAGTGAACGATATACATAGAACTAGAACAATAATTATGAATATTGTAATTGTATAGTCAATTAATAACTAGTCAAAATTACTCATTGTTGAATCTGGCCGGCTTCCTGATCACGCGCCCTGATCGTCGGATCGCTGGTTCGGAGGGCGGTGTGTCACCGGTCGTTGTGACGGGCGCCGCGACCGGTTGGTCGGAGGTGTCGTCGTCGTCCAGCGGGTCACGGAATGTCACGGATCTTGGAGTTGGCGTCAACACCAGCTCTCTCAGATGGGACCTTGTTCTGCGCAGACGCGTGCCATTTGGCGTCTGTACGATGTATGAACGCGGTTCTGTGCTCTGCGCGATGATCTCTCCAGGGCACCATTGGTGTGTTTCCTTGTTCAGGATTCGCACGCGTTGCCCAGCATGCAGCGGAGCGAGCTCTGGACCCGCGTGTCGGTCGTGGTCCCGTATCATTCGATCTCTGCGTCGCTCGAGTTGCTCGTTGTTCGATTGCTGGCTCTGCATCAGCGTCGGGTGGTGACTCGGTAGGGTAGTGCGCACAGGTCTGTTGAACAAGATTTCACTCGGGCTAGATAGATGACTATCCATCGGCGTGCATCGATGGTGTTGTAAGGCAATTAGCACGTCGCTGCCCGTCTTCGCACATTTCAGTATGATCGCTTTCACCGCCCTGACCTGTCTCTCAATGAGTCCGTTGGATTGAGGATATCTGGGTGATGTTGTAGTGTGTTTGACGTTCCACTTCTTACACATGTCGTGGAATGGTTGCCCTACATACTGTGGGCCATTGTCAGTCACTATTTCCAGTGGTGGTGAGAACATGCTGAACCATTCTGCTGACATGTTCGCGATGGCAGAACTGGTTGTTGACTGCATCTTCTGGACGAGGTAGAACTTTGAGTGAAAGTCGCTAATCAGCAGGTAGTTGTTTCCTTTGACCTGGAAAATGTCGCTTGCCACTTTAGTCCACGGTGTTGATGGTACGTCGTGGGCGAGGAGAGGTTGTTGTCGGTGTTCTGGCTGATTCTCCTGGCAGGCTGCGCAGGTTTTCACCATTGTCTCAATGTCTTTGTGAATGTTTGGCCAGTAAACTGATTCACGCATCAGTCGTCTGGTCTTCTCGATTCCGAGATGTGCTTCGTGGAGCTGGCCTAGGATGTCTTTCCTCATCGCCTCAGGAATGATGACCTGTCTCCCTTTGAAGATGACGCCATCAGAGATGCCAATTTCGTCGCGATAGGACCAGTATTGGCGAAGGTCCTGTGGCAGATCTCTGATCGTGTCGGGCCACCCGCTGTAGACCACTTGCTGGAGGGCTCGCAGTGTGCGGTCTGAGGTGGACAACTCTCGAAGCTGAGCACGTTTGTCGATGCTAAAGTTGATTAGATCGATGCTGTCGATGACGTTTTCCTCTTCTTCATCTTGCACGACAGCATCCACAGCCACGTCCAGTGGGATCTCAGCGTTGTTCTTCGGGTTGGGGAGCCTCGACAGAACGTCGGCAATGATCATCTTGTTGCCTGGTCGATACACAAGTTGGAAATCGTACCCCTGTAGCTTAATCAGGAGTCGCTGGAGACGTGGAGGTGCACTCTTCAGCGGCTTGTTGTGTATCGTTATCAAAGGCTTGTGGTCTGTTATGACAACAAACTGCTTTCCGAACAGGTAGGTGTGGAATTTCTGGATGCCATTTACGATCGCTAGTGTCTCACGTTCGATGTTCGAATAGGCTGACTGGGCTGGGGTGAGTGTCTTCGATGCGAACGCCACGGGTTTGTTGTTCTGCAGCAGACAGGCACCCAACCCTTTCTGCGATGCGTCGACTTCCAGCGTCGTTTCCTTCTGTGGATGGTAGTACGCTAGACATGATTCGTTGCTGATACATCTCTTCAGATCGCCATAGGTGTGTTGGTGGTCCTCGTGCCACGCGAATGGTACGTCCTTCTTGAGGAGTTCTCTCAAGGGTGCTACCTTGTCCGCAAAGTGAGGTATGTACGCTGCAAGGTAATTCATCAGGCCGATGCATCGCAACAGGTCCTCCTTGTCCTGAGGGGTCGGCATCATGCGTAAGTCCTCAATCTTGCTCGGGTCCGGTCTAATTCCGTCTTCGCCGTAGACTGACCCGAAGAAGACGATCTCGTGGGTCTTCACGACACATTTCTTCGAGTTGAAGACGAGACCTTCCTCACTGGCGACCTGCATCAGTCTCAGCAGGTTCTTGTCGTGCTCCACGTCGTCTCGACCATACACGACTACGTCGTCTGCGATGCCGACGCAACCTGGCGTCCTGGCTAGTATGCGGTCCATGGCCTGCTGGAATAGGTCTTGGGATACGCACAGGCCAAACGGAAGCCTCTTGTAGCAATACCTGCCGAAAGGTGTGCGGAAGGTCGTCAGTTTCTGACTGGCCTCGTCGAGGTGGATGGACCAATACCCAGCCTTGGCATCCATCTTGGAGAAGACGCGTGCCTCTGCAAACTCAGGATTGAGCTCTTCTAGAGTCGGTATTTTGTGTGGGCACCGCTTGAGGCTGTCGTTGAGACGCTTAGGGTCTAGGCAGACTCTCAACGAACCATCCCGCTTCACAGTCGTGGTGATTGATGAGCACCAGTCCGTGTGGTACTCGATCTTGCGGATGATACCATCACTCTCCATATTGTCCAATTCTCGTTGGAGTTTCTCTTTGAGGTGAATGCTGCACTTGCGTGGTGCATCGATTGATGATTGCACATCTGGTTTCAGTACTAGGCTAGCCTTCCCATCGAAGCTACCTATGCGGTCGAACTGCTCTGGAAAACGCCTCTTCAGATCATCCACGGACTTCACGGTCACCGCATGTTGGGTTGTTTTGTCTCTCGACTTGACTGCATTGATGGTGACGATTTTCATCTGTTCACATGCTCGCAAGCCTAAGATTGCTGGCCCGTCGACATCGACGACGTAGAATTTGTACTTTCTCCACTGGCATTCTTTGTACTGACAGAGTATTTTCATTGACCGCAGCATTTTTTCTCGCCACCATTGTAGGCTGTCAGCGTAGTGTTCGGTACGGGCTCAACTTTGGTTGTCCACTGGTCACCGTACATTTGTCGTGCTATGCGTATGGGCAGTGTGTTGCCCGAAGCGCCAGTATCAACCTTCAGTTTGAGTTCGTGGACGCCCTTCATGTAAGCGCACACAATTTTAAGTTGAGCGTACACTTCGTCACGTGGAGTATCTGTGCAGCGACCCGGGTTTTCTGTCGTCACCATGAAGTGCTTCTCTATGATAGGTATAATGACGTTCAGCGATGCACAAACACTCGATCCAGCCTGATCGGCTAACTCACCAACTGGTGTTTATTGGGCGTAGTGATACATGCGATAATGTAGTTCGCTATAGCAATTATGGTATGTGCTATATCACAACACCTGGAAGACTAGCTCAATGGTTACGCCGCTACAGCCTCAATCACGGGGTTTCCTGCACATCCTAGTCATGTGTCTGATGTCTTCCTTGTCGACTTCGACTTTGTAGTCTACAGTAGATATAGCGTTTTACACAAGCTAGTAAATTGATATATTATACATTGTATAACAGTACAAATGTTTCAATCAAACTTAGGGAAGACAACAACTATATTATCAATATCAATGTTTGTGTTTAAAAACATTCCTGAAATCGATGCTGTCTGTACAACAATAGCCTTGTCTAAAACTAAACAGAGGTTGTTAGCAAAAAAATATTATAATATCCTATGTTTAATAAGGTGAAGCTAATTTTCTACTTTATTGTTCATTTGTAAATATAATTTTCTCACCGTATACTAATTGTTCATAATGTACTCTCACTCATATGTTGCATGTTTTAATAACATAGACTATATTCACTTTATTTTACATACTGTAATGATTTACATACATCGGTTTGCTTAATGGTACTACTGTGATTCAGAAAAAAGTTTCCTATCGCTCCGCTAGGGATCTTTGGGATTAATACAATTATTAAATATGTACGTCAAATATGCACGGTAAACTTGAAATGCCTTATACTTATGTGTGCAAATTACATAGCATTAATGTACATTAATTTAAATGCAACGTTACCATAAATCTCTGGCAAGAAGTACAGCAGGTCTGGTTTTCCTCGGATGACCGTATCGCTTGTCCGTCTTACGCTCGTTCGTTTTTGATAAGTGCCAACTATACTTTGTGTTAATGATTTATCTTAAAACGTGCGGTGCAAATTTAACGAATATGCACAAAGAAGCACGGTGTTTCAGAAGTGTGTACAATATATTACATATTGTATGTTAATATAATCGTCGATTGAAATGATTCCTTGAGACTCGTAGTATTTCATCGTTCAGTTTTCTAAGAAAGATATTTCTGATGTACATCATGTTTTCACTTTAATTGTAATTTCACTGTAATTGTTGTATATATATATATATACATATATGTATATATATATACATATATATATATATATATATATATACATATATGTATATATATATATGTATACATATAAAATTGACGTGTGATATAATGTGTTTACGAAAGCAAAACGTGTGATGCTAATTACTATGACCATGCATACCGCTGATACCGTACATACTTATGTGATAATGTATTTACAATGAATAAATAATTTAAACCAATACTCATTCAATATTTTTATTATTTTATTGTTGAGATGTATACTCCTGGTTTCTATGGGAACTTCTATAGACAACAACAACATGTCTTGCAACATATCATCAAGGTGGTCCCATCTGAACGATTGTCCTCCAAAAACACATTCGCCTTTCCTCGTCCCATTCTGATACACCTTAACAGCTATGTTACAGGCTGTAACAAAACTGAATTTGTTAGACTAGAGAGCAATGTCGTTTTCTGTATGATTCAGCACAAACGAGTGTATCAAAATTGTAATTTACACCTGGAAGTGCCGATGCATTAAAGTGGGGGTTAAGTAGCACTTTCGGTTAATTGTATCTCTTTTCTGGCAAGTGGATTACATGATGTGTCAAAGTCGGTGCGTCTGTGGAGACAATAATCCCTGGGTCAGGAGATATGATTAGAACAGCACCACCTCCCAAAATTGCAGCAGTGGACTAGAATGATGCTACTTATTTGCATCGTCTGGTTGTAGTTGCGCCTGTGGTTAATTGTGTCTTTGATATGACTAGTCGACACAATTGTTTCTGAACAAGCATAAGCATGAGACAACTAAGATGGGCAGGGCTTGTAGAGAAAATGGGAGAAGAACGGATGACAAAGAGAGCAGATGCACAGAGACTGGAAGGGAAAAGGAGGCGAGGAAAGACTAGAATGCGATGGGAAGACTACGAAAAAAGAGATTTTGAAGGATTGGGAGAAGGGTGGAAAACGAGAGCGAACGATCTGGTGGAGACAGCTGTGCAGGATCAGCGAGAGAATTTTAAAAAATCAGACATCGAGCATCGGAATCGAGGCCAGTTTCACCCCTGGCATACATGAATATATGAGGAGTTCAAATTCATGTTTGTGGAAAGCCTCAATGTAGATATTTGGGAGGGGGTGCAAATCGAGGTTTTTGAAGAGCCTGAAGATGGAGTTATTTTGGCGAGCCTCAATGGGTGTGCACATTGTGATGTTGGAGAGCCTTAATGTGGCTGTTTTGGCGAGCCTCAAGAGGGGGAGTGCAAATCGAGGTTTTGGAGAGCCTCAACCCACCAAATATCCACCATGTTCCGACGCCAGTGTTTTGGGTTTGGCTTTATTGTCTGGGCTTGAACAAATTCGTGACCGTAGGCAACACTGGATGCCTTTTATGTTCAACGCATGTGTCCATGATTGATAACTTTGTGTGTGCGTATACGGTTACACATCTAGTTATTGTGCACACAAGATTATGTGAATGTACTTCTAAATATTAAGATAGAAGCCTAATGCGATTGAGTTTAGACTAAGATAAATGGGGGCATGCGGGCAATCACTTTAAGGAATGTAATCTAGGTTCTCTCACCAAAACCGGAGACCAAAAATGAATTACTTCATAGCATGAGGTGTGTACCTCTTCTACCACTCCCCATTTAATTTTTGAATGGTTTCATCTGAATATCCTTGATTGAAAATATAAACAATAATTTATGTACCTCCACACATGAAAAACAGGGATGTTGATGGCATTTTTCAGTTGAACATTAACCGTGGGCTTTGAAGTATACATTTCTTGAATATTTATTCATTAATGACATGACATATTTTTATAGGTGTACATATCATGTTCATCATGCCTTACATAAATAAAACAAAATGTATATAAATATATATATAAATAACTATAATCAGTTAGACCCTACTAAACTTTAGTGTCTTTAGTTTATGATAAAATATCTAAATCGTAAACTAAAATAGTATTGACGCTAATTATTTTACCAAACCTACATATAAAATGCACAAACAAGGTAGCGAATCGTTGTTCCTAGAGTGTAGTTTCATTTTTGCTAAGGGATCATCTCGGAACGTCGATGTCCGATATCAAACGAAATTATTTTTGTTTGGGGGACGGGGGTCTGAGGCAGTTTCATCTGGTGTCGGACATCGACCGACACTCTTAATTATACTTGTATCATGATATTAATGTTTAAAAAATTCGTCTGAGGGCTGATGCAAGATGAAAGTAATTTCGTCTGATATCGGACATCGACGTTCTGAGATGACCCATAAGTGAATCGAATTGTAGACGCACCGCGCTCACCGTGCACCTGCTAGTAGACATACTACAAGTTAACTTCCTGTCAATTTCGGCTGTTTATTACGTGGTCCAATAGCGCTGGTAGCTTGATTTGAGCGGGCCTATTTATTGACACCGCGTTATTCGTACTTGTATTTCGGCACAACGCTGCTTTTATGTGGTACTACGGAACCCAGATTAAGTAATTAAACATCACTGCATTTGTATCGAAGATCGTCTCACGGAATATGTGTCAGTTTTTTCCAGACATGGAAGTATTGTGGACCGAGGAGTAAATCAAGAAGCATAAATTATGAAAAGTTTATATTTTAATTTATATAAGGCATAAATAACATATTTGCATTCTGAACAGATATTATGTCATTAATTAATAAATAGAAACAAATAGTTTTCAAAACTGTTGGTTAATTTTAAACTGAGAAATACCTTAACCATCCCTGGTTGATCGTGTCTGCAGGCACACAAAATAGTGTATATATTTGCGATCAGGGATATCCAGATGGAAACAATAATTATTAAAAAAATGTAATGTTGAATAGGTACATATTTCATGTTATAAAGTAATCTATTTCAGTCCCTAGTCTAGTTTTTGCGAAGAGGCTGCCTGCTTGGCACCCGTTTTTGTTTGGCTAAATTCAATCCCAGTAGACTTCCGTGACAATATTTAGAAGTACAATCACATAATCTTTTGTGCACAATAACTAGATGTGTAATCGTATACGTACAGTCAGCGTCATCAGCCATCATCACATGCTCTGAACACAAAAAGAAATGTGTTTAATACAAATAAATAAAAATGGCTGCCTAACTCTCATTTTCGGCGTACGCATGCTCATTGCGGCACCTTTATAATGTATACCATCGCATCGCGCATCGCATCGCGCATCGCATCGCGCATCGCATCGCGCATCGCATCGCGCATCGCATCGCATCGCGTATCGCATCGCATCGCGCATCGCATCGCGCATCACATCGCGCATCACGCATCGCATCGCGTATCGCATCGCACATCGCGTATCGCATCGCGCATCGCATTGCATCAAGCATCGCATCACATCGCGCATCGCGCATCGCGCATCGCGTATCGCATCGCGCATCGCATCGCGTATCGCATCACGCATCGCGTATCGCATCGCGCATCGCATCGCGCATCGCATCGCCCATCGCATCGCGCATCGTCCATCGCATCGCGCATCGCATCGCGCATCGTCCATCGTATCGCGCATCGCATCGCGCATCGTCCATCGCATCGCCCATCGCATCGCGCATCGCGTCATCGCCCTATGGCGCTGCAGGTTGCCACACAAAAACGCGATGGCCCTTCTCGGCCATCATAGTATTGTCTCCCCAGTCATCATGAACTCTAATAGAATATGTGCAGTTAATATAACTATGCAAAGTATGTCATCATTACTTTTTAATGTGTACATGCCATGTGATACCAGATCTGATGATGATCTGTACTGCAATATTTTGATTGAAATTATGAGTACATGTAATATAATGAACTGTTCCAATTTCATTATTGGAGGTGATATGAACACGTCTTTTAATCGTCTTCTAACTTTACGAAACATTTAAATTACATATGTGAACGTGAAACATTCAAGCCATGTATTGATTTTGAAGGACATAATGTTTGTTATACATTTACTAGTCCTGTGAACAACGGTACTCATGTCATTGATCATTTTCTGTTAAGCAATGGACTCTTTGACCATATGTTGGAATATTATATTATGCACGATGGTGCAAATTTATCATTTCATTCGCCACTGGTTCTTACCTTGAGTTTAAATGTTAATTATTGTTCACCTTCTTCTAGAAGGTACATATCTAGACCTAAATGGCAAGAAGCGTCAGACTATAACTTAAGTCAGTACAGCAAGGTTTTAGAAAGAATGATTGACGAAATATCTATACCATGTCATTCTCTAGAATGCCGCGATAAACATTGTCCTACCAGGTTAACGCATTGTCATGATATTCAGATATTTCATGATTCAATAATGGATTGTTGTATAAGAGCTTGTCAAAACTCCATTCCACATACTTCAAAACTGAGTAATTCGAAGGTAATAGTGGGTTGGAATGAGCACGTTAAACCATACAGAGAAGCGTCATTGTTTTGGCATAATGTATGGAAAGATTGTGGCTCTCCTCGCAGTGCTCTTATTGCTGACGTCATGCGTAGATCACGCTCTCAATATCACAGAGCAGTTCGTTTTGTTAAACGTAATCAAAATAATGTTAAAAAAGAAAGTATGGCGACAGCTTTACTTGGAAATAAAAATAGAGACTTCTGGAAAGAAGTAGGTAAAGTTACAAAGAACAATAATATGCTACCCAACATGGTTGATGAAGTGACAGGAGACGAAAATATTTCTAAACACTTTGCTACTAAGTATGAGGACTTATATAATTCAGTAGCCTATAATGAAGAGGATATGACGTCATTGCTACAAAACATACATAGTAAAGTAGATGCACATTGTAACGAAGGTGAAAATACTATTACGGTGGATGATGTTTTGAATGGCATTAATCATGTTAAGAGTAACAAATGTGATGGATATGGCGTTATATATACCGACCACTTTATTCATGCACCTAACAAATTACATGTTTTTCTTTCTTTGCTATTCACAGCAATGGTATATCACGGGTATACCCCGGATGGTTTTAATATTTCAACAATTCAACCTCTGGTAAAAAACAAGAGGAAATCAGCAAATAATTCTGATAACTATCGAGCCATTGCTCCTAGCAGCCCTCAGTCGAAAATATTTGATTGGGTTATAATAATAAAAAGTTCTGATGCTCTTAAAACAAGTTATCTACAGTTTGGTTTCAAACCTCAAAGCTCTACAGCTAAATGTACATTTGTGTTAATGGAGACTGTGAACTATTTCCAGCAGAATAAATCGGATGTTTACGTGTTATTACTAGATGCGACTAAAGTATTTGATAAAGTAAATTATGTTAAACTTTTTAACTTACTGATGGAAAGATGAATGAATCCCCTTTTAATCAGATGTGTACTTTATATGTACACTAATCAACATTTAAATGTATCACGGAACGATTCCATGTCATTGCATTTCTCCACTACCAATGGTGTGAAGCAGGGTGGGGTGTTGTCCCCCATTTTATTTTCAATCTACATTGATGAAATGTTAACAAGACTCTGCATGTCTGGTTTTGGCTGTATGATTGCTCATAAGTACTATGGTGTTGTTGGCTATGCTGATGATATATCTTTGGTAGCTCCATCGATATATGCATTGAACAAAATGTGTGATATATGTCTAAAATTTGCATATGAATATGATTTACAATTCAACCCGGCAAAATGTCAACTTATTAAATATGGCAGTGGTACCGACTGCCCATTTTACTATGATGGTTTAAAAGTGAAACATTGTAAAAAAAAAAGGTTGCATTTAGGCCACATTATTGGTCCTGACACTCACCAGGCTATGATTAAAGATATGTATCATGATTTTATATGGCGTGTAAATGCATTATCTGCTAATTTTGGGTTTTGTAATATAAACATAAAACGTCAATTATATATGTCGTACTGTACATCTTTCTATGGTGTATGTCTGTGGAACTTACAAAACAAACATCTTGATATGTTTTATACTACGTGGGGCAAAGGTATCAGAAAACTGTTTAATCTACCAGTTTGCACGCATTGTAATATGGTGCCACTTTTAGCAGACTGTTTACCGATTTAAATTCAAAATATGAATCGAATGGTACGATTTATGCAGAGTTGCTTGAAATGCAGTAACTCCAGTTTGAAAATGCTCTCTCATCTAGCCCTTCAAGGTAGTGGGTCATACATGTCTAAAGGTTTTAACTATATCATGTCTAAATACAAACTTGATGCCATGACATTCTTTCGAATGAAGTCTGATCAGTTTTATGGTATGATTCAAGACCACTACCAGGAGGGGCTGGATGATGAACTAGTATGTAGAGTCTCATTTGCAAAAGATGTATTACATAATATAGATAATGCGGGTAGCTCTTCATTTTTAGCCATTGACGAGCTCCGCTCATTGCTTACAGCTTTATGTACACAGTAACTTATATACATTGATTTAGTCGAATTGTACACTTCTAGTACGAATAAATGTATTATTATTTAATTACAAGCGCTTGCACACTGTGGCAAACACCGTGTCATTAAGGGGTACTGCCTGAGCAGAGTTACTCCACATATAAGGATGAACAATCATTCCATTATTTAATTTGTTCTGCCACCGTTCAAGGCATACAATGGAACGGTACCATAAACAATGTCAGTTATTTACTACCTGTGGTTTATTAATTCAATAGGAAAATTACCAATTAATTGCGAACGCTTGCTCGCTGTGGACAAACACCAGAGACGAGCGACATACGTATCTTCGTGGTGGCCGTCACAGTATATATACGGCTGAACGGTCATTTCCTGATTCAGTTTGTTTTGCGTCAGTTGAAGAAGAAGAACGAATCGTTGCATCTTAGTTCTCGCAAACGAAACTGTAGATTGATCTCTGAAGGTAATTTGATATTTTATGTCTTTTGTGTTCGGTGGTATACTCCACACAAGCAATTTTGGCTGATACAAGAATTGTGGACGGTGTTAACAAATGCGATTACGTCAAATGTGTCTACGAATATTTATACTTATTGCACCCTCGTCTTTTGTTGCAGAAATGGCAGATTTGTGGACAGCAGCGACGATGCTGGTATTGGTCTCTATACTACATGGATCAGCGGACAGCATCGGACACACGACCGTTGGCCGTCCATCGCTGGCACCGAGCGACAGGTATGACGACACCTCAACGTCCGTCTACACCGAAGACGTGGCCTGCGATGAGCACAACACCATCGAGACTGTCGTTGAAACAATCAGCCAGCCGAAAGTGATGTTAAACGAAAACATCGATGTTTCCGTGAAGTTATTTCGTGCAACTTTACGAAAACAGGCATCACTGAAATCTGACACTGACAAAGAAAAGCGAAAAATCGTCCACATACATCTGAGAAAGCGGTACAACGGTTGGTTAGTGCGACCACGAATCTTTCGGTCGGACCTCGGTTAACGCATTCGTACATCGAGTGACCGCGCACGTCTAACAACGAGAATCATGCCGCCGAGGTAACACCCACGAGTGCAGTGATAAGGACAGTTTGACAATCGATCAAATTAGTATTTCCGAATACACTTTCATGTAGATGGTCACAGGCGGATCCAGGGGCTGGGGGCACGTGCCCCTATAGACCTTTGGAATTTCCTTTGGAACGTTCCTGCGCTAGCCCCTACACATTCAAGTGTTGGCATTTTTGACAAGTCTCAGATGGTGCAGTTGGAGGTTTTTGGAGATGGATGATCGGCTCGCGCTAACTAACTACGTGGTGTAAATTTTATTACAAAAAACCGATAATTGTAAGTGAATTTAATGAAACAAAAAAAGTGCAATTTTTTCGTCGAAAACAACAACCGACGCTGTTTTTTTAGTAGCGTCGTCAGCTAACGCGGTTGGTAATGACGTATGCAATCCCATGGCCTTGGCGAATTGGGAGAACTTATATACGCCAGCATGTTCGCTTGTAATTATCGGTGTTTCGTTGTTATGACATTCAGGAATTAACACTTATTATTTTAGCTTACGTCGTCGATCGTTCTTAATGGAATAGTGCTTTATGCGCTGCTTGTATATGTATTATAAACACCTCGTTATTGTATACTGTATGCTTTGTAATCGTGAATAAAACGTTGAAAACTCTATTCCTACTTATTAATTCAGCTTACTGTATCGTCCTTAAGAAACATACAACATAACTAAAAAACAACAAAGTTTTAACTTATAACAGAAAAATGTCAACGAGAGAAACATGTTTTATAAAGGTAACTACAAAAACAACAAACGTTTAACTTATAACAAAAAATGTCATAGTGCGAGACATGTTTCACAAAAGTGACCACAAAACGACATATATTTTTTAAGTTAAAACAAAAAACCTAAAATATATTTACAAAACAACGACAATTTACTTTAACTTATAACATAAATATATCATAATGCAAGACGTTCCTGTTTGTTGTATGCTTTGTAATCGGGAATAAAACGGTGAAAACTGTATTCTTACTTATTAATTCAGCTTACTATACCGTCCTTAAGAAACAAACATAAGACATAATTAAAAACCCTCGTATACGTAGAGTCGACGCTGTCTTTAACTTCGCATTGTAAATTTTTCGAAAAATTCGGCTGATTTCTACTCCTCTAAGAAGGATCTGAGCCTACTTTAACTTTGCAAAAATTTAAAATAAATACTCCACTACGTCCTACTCGTCTACATAAACTTTGCCATTTTTTCGGAAAATTTGACTAAGTGCTACTCGTCTATGCAGTACATCTTTCCGAATTTTCGAAAATTTGACTACGTCTCGACTCGTTTTCGTAGACATTGGAAATAATTTCGGAAAATTCGACTAAATGCTACTCGTCTATGCAGTACATCATTACGAATTTTTTGAAAAGTCATACACGTCAACGTAGATTGTGCAATTTTTCGGAAAATTCGACTAAGTGCTACTCGTCTATGCAGTAAATCTTTCCTCTAATGCGACGAAACACTAAAATATTACGAAGATGCTACGCCGACGTACTAAAATGTGACCACTCTAATGTAACGAAAGGCAAAAATATTACGAATATACTACGCCGACATAATAAAATACGAAAATAATGTGACCACTCTAGTGTGATAGAAACGAGTATGTGGTGGCCCGGTCGTGTCGGCGGTTGCGGGAGCGGCCATGGAAGAACAAGTATGCTGTGGACCGTCGGAAGATAGTCGCTTATACCGGCGGCGTCGTATTGGGAGTAAACAAGTGCCCGGATGTCGACGCACGAACGACCGCGTGGGAGCATCCAAGGGAGAACGAATATGCAGACAAAACAGCAAAGTCCACACATTCAACGAACAAACATATTGAACTCGTTTTTGTTCAGCCTTTATGTATGCATGGCTGAACGAAGGTAGAAGAATACGAGAATATAAGAAATTCGACTCGTAAATATCGAATCGTTATCGCAGGAAAAATCTTAACTTTGGCTAAGTCTGCCTCGTTTTCGCAGAATTTAATCATCAGAAATTCGACTAAATTTTCTCGACTCGTTATCACAGAAAAAGTCTGAAAATTCCGCTAAGTCCCGATTCGTTTTGCAAGAAAAGTCTGAAAATTCGACTAAGTCTCGACTCGTTATAGCAGGACTCGTTTGCATGAACCGTCTGAAAATTCGACTGCAAATATTATGCAAAGTTACAATTTTGCACCAAACAACCGACGCTGAAGACGTGTCTGGACTTTTGTGTGCAATGTCGGTTGTTTTTCTAATGCACTACGCTTATGCGTCACCGCCGGTTATGAATTTTGTTGTGTTATAAGTTAAAACTTTATTGTTTTTTGTACTTTATGTACACATGGCGTAACGAAGGTAGAAGAATAGGAGATTATCACCAGAAATTCGCTACACATTTTCATTGAATATTACCTGAAATTCGACTAAATCTCGAATCGTTATCGTTTCAAAAGTCTGAAAATTTTGCAAAGATAAAGTCGTCACGAGTACGCAAGTGAAAGGCTGAAAATTCGACTCGTTTTCGCATGAAAAGGGCGTGTCGCGTGGGAAGTTGTGTGTGGGGGCCCACAGTCGGCGACGTTGGCGGTGGATCGCGGCACCACCACCCCCGGGCCCCCACCACCGTTGCTCGCGATCCTCGCTCCCACGCGGTCCTTCCTGTGTTTACATCCGAGCACTTGTTTACTTCCAATACGACGCCGTTTGTATAAGAGTGTCTTCCCACGGGTCACAGCATACTCGTTCTTTCATGGCCGCTCCCGCAACGCCGACGACCCCAACCGGGCCACCGCATACTCCTTTCTACCACAATAAAGTGTTCACATTTTCGTAAATTAGTATGTCGGCGTAGTGTCTTCGTAGTAACCGAATTTTTAGACTTTTCCTGCCATAACGAGTCGAGACTTAGTCGAATTTTCGAAAAATTCGGATGATGTACTGCATAGACGAGTAGCATTCGACCGTGCTGACGTACATCCAGGAGCGAGCCGCGCTCACGTACTTCTACGCCAAGCGCCGTGTGCTCGACGACGAGGTCAGGACATCTCCTCTTTTCGTGTAGGAGGACACGAGGCGACTAGTGCTCCCCGCCTTACTGTTATGAAGCAAGAACTGCACACTACACACTACAACAGAGCACTAGGCACATCACATAGACTAGTGCATACACACCATACCGCATATATATATATATTGGATGTATGTTCAATATCTCGCCCATTCGTGGACACATTCGTGCGGACGCCCCCGAGTTTCACATCTGGTCGATGCAATATGTTTTGTAATGTTATTCTTTCATATTTACAACAACAAAAATACGTCACGATGCTGGGAATCTTAACAATACCGTTGTAGTAGGGTTTGAGCGAGGACTTATTACATGGCCAAGAAAGTGTTTGGCTTATTGCTAGGACTTACTTGAACAATTACCATCCGTATGTAACACGCCCATGTGAAATATATGTCGATTTTTGTTTTGTTCGATATTCTCTAACTGATATAATTTACGCAGTAATGGATTATCTGTTTCGTTCCCTTATTTCATGTTTTGTCTCATCAAGATATGTGATCGTGTGTACTATTATATTCAGAATTCTCGAATAATTCAACCTCAAAGTCCCAACAACTGGTATGCCTAGTATACGCTTCAGTCTCAGACGGTTGTAATCGAGAAATTTGGTTCTGTTCACAGAGTGAGTGCTCTTTTGTTGCACTTGTATTTCTGATGGCGTGACTTTAAATCTGGAGTGGCTAACGTCGTGTACAATGAAGAAATAGTTTTCGTAATGTTAACAGTTCAACTTGTATCAACTAAACGATATGTATGCTTGCAAATATGTATGCACGCCATATATGTACATAACAATGCCGCTGTTATGTACTGTAATAAAACGTACACACTGGTGTCTAACTGTTTACTGTATGACAAAACATTTGCCCACAGTGCACATGTAAAGCCGTCCAGACAGTACATCAAGCTAATTTTGTACTTTTTGAGACCGTCATCCACTCACTTGTAACGCTTCATACCACAAATTGTTATGCGTTATTTCAAAAATACACCGAAAATACGACGATATCAGCAAGCATACATTTGAATAGTGAAAGTGCGCGTTCACTGAAAGGTGGACAAACTGTCGTTGCATCGGATAATTTCACGCCATAATAATATTTAATGTGTATTAAGTACAATGTCCATTAAAATGCTCAGTGCGCTACTAGTAGTCTACCCAGCAGACCCTCTGACAACGGTAAGACGTAGATAATTAGTTGGGTTGTCATAGCGACGTCGAAAAAATACTACATCTTTACAATGTTTTGGCATTGATGTTATAGGGACGTGGCAATTTAACGTTCAACGTTCTAGATTTCAAGATTCAATAACTTTATTGTCCGTTTAGAATATTGCATTAAAAACGGAAATGTTCCTTTAGATACACAATGAAATGCCAGTAATAAAATTGGTACAACACATAATGGTCAGCACATGGTACAACACATAATGGTCAGCACATGGTACAACACATAATGGTCAGCACATGGTACAACACATAATGGTCAGCACATGGTACAACACATAATGGTCAGCACATGGTACAACACATAATTGTGGTCAGCACTAAAAATTGGTTAAACACATCATAGTTAGCACTAAAAATTGTATATAAAATAATAATATATAAACAAATAAATAAAACACTCATACCACAACATTTCATAAATGTTTTGCTGTAAACAGTTTACTTAAAATTAGCATTTAAATTAAAATGGCAGAGGGAATAAACGATTTCTTAAACAGATTTTTCCTCGCTAATGGCACTTTCAAATGTCTCCCTGACGGAAGGTTCTGGAAAGATGCATTCACAGGATGGACCGGGTCGTATAATATTTGAGAAGCTTTTCTTTTAGAGCAACATTATACAAACAGGACAATTGTCTCTGATCACGGCCAATTAATTTGCTAGCTAATTTGACAATACGTGCGAGCTTTATGTTGTTTTAGTTTTTGAAGTTGCCGTACCATGTTATTATGTCAAATGATATAATAATTTCTCTCAACCCCCCATATACAAGTGCAAGAATATGTTGACTGACATCAAAAGCTTTTCAATTTTCACAAGAGAAAAAGACGCTGCTGGGCTATCTTGTACACATTGTCTACAGGTTCACAAAACGTCAAGCTTTGATCAAATAAAGTACCCAGGTACTTGAAGCTATCGACTAATTCAACTTCTTTATGATCTATCAAGATCGGTTTTGATGCCTGTTTAATCCTTCCCCTCCAAAGACTAACTCCTTAGTTTTGGCTATGTTTAGTTCACGAAAGCTGGACTTAAACTGACAAGTTAACGAATCAATTAGGAGGTAATACTGAGAAAGAGAGAGCTCATCTTTAAGACGACCTACAAGGGCCTTGTCATCTGCATATTTGACCAAAGTAAGTATTGGATTGTTGCACGATACTTCGTTCGTATAAATTGAAAACAGAACTGGATAAAGAATGCATCCTTGCGGAACTCCGGTATTTAGTGTTATTTCCTGCGACAGCACGGGGTCTCTGCATAGTTGCGAGTTTAGTCTGGCGCACTGTGGCCGATCACATAGAAACTGTCCAATTCACAGAACAAGGTCAGAATTTACCTCAAGATTCAACAAAGTCTTTATCAGAACATGGGGTTGGATAGTGTTAAATGCTGATGAAAAGTCCATGAATAGGATGCGGATAGTTGTTTCGGGGGTGTCTAAATGACTAGAAATTAAACAGAGTTAGTGTTACAATCCTCAACACCCCTCTTGGCCCTATATGCAAGTTGTAGGGGGTCCATGCGATCGGCCACAGACGTGATTAGTTGAATGCATACAAGTCTTTCTATACACTTGGCAATGATAGATGTAATCGCCACTGGTCGAAAGTCATGCAATTGTCTAGCGCCAGGTATTATGGAAGACAGTTTCCACGAACGTGGCATAGAATGAGTGTTTAAAAGCCACTGGAAAAACCTAGTAAAAAAAGGACCAAATTGATCCGCGCATACCTTCATGACACGGCCCCTCAAGCCACCAGGTCCAAGTGCTTTGTTTGGGTTATTACGTGAGAAGCATCTGACACCAATATCACTTTCAACCAGAGTTACAGGACAATTTTAGCGGGATTGTCAGACTCCAGAGGCTGTTTTTGATGTGTCGTACCCATCAAACAGTTGAGAAGATTCCAGGCATCGCTGGCATAACCAGACTGCAGTTTAAGCTCAACTTGGTTTTTATATTCAAATGTTGCCATTTTTATCTTGCTTCTAAACTCTTTGTTTAATACTCTGACAGGTATACCATCTCCCTTCAAACATACTAGGTTTGTATCATTCAGTATACCTTTGAGTTCTTTGGTAATCCACGGCTCGTTATTTGGGAAAATACTAACAGGTTTCCTTTGTATTACTGTTTGTTCACAGAACTGAATGAAGTATGTGACAGTGTCAGAAAGTTCATCTGCATTCTCAGAGCAGCCATAAACAAACACCTGCCAACCAATGCAGTCAAAGCATCCCTCGAGTGTCTCTGAGCTGTCGTGGTCCCAGACTCGTACACGGTGAGTCTTGTTTTTTCCCTTTTCAACAGCTGCCTATATTTAGGCAATATGTGAATCACATTATGGTCTGATCGTCCTAGCGCGGGCCTGCACAGTGATCGGAATGCGTCAGGTATGTTGCTGAAGCACAGATCAATCCTCTTGTTGAGACGCGTCAGACACGTCACACTGTGGTGCAGATCTGGCAGGAGACCAGTGATGTCACAATTTAATCAAACAAATTAAGGTGCTACTATTGCTGAACATTCTCCGGGATAGTACTTTCCTACTTACATATCCAATGCGTAAATGTTTACCTTGTAGAGGCTTTTGTTGGTGTAACACATCAACTTCTTCAGTACATGTGACGTCTGACGTCATCGTACATGCGAGATAGCTGGTAATTCCCCTTGTCTCTGTTGATTGGTGTCCTGGCATTTCTGATCCATAATATTATGGCTTCTTTTATTTGTTGCGTTCTTCTGTTGGCTTTCTTGTCCACTATTTTCGCTTCCTCCCAAACTATGATATGAGCCTACATTATGTCCAGCGCTTTGATCAGAAAGGCCAGGACACCAACCAACCGAGACAAAGGGAATTACGAACTATCTCACATGTACGATAACGTCGTACTTACCCGTTATATTTGATGTTGATAATATGTGGTTTTTATGTCCCTATTGTGGTTACTGCTAGTTTTATTATTCATGTTTTATTATTTGTATGTATTGTATCAGTTATATTGTGAGCTCTTTTGTTGCACTTGTGTTTCTGGTGGCGTGATTTTCAATCTGGAGGGGCTAACGCCTCTAATCATGTACAATGAAGAAATACACTGATGACTGAGTCTTTTTTCTAACGCATTTAAAATGTCAGAAATTAATGTAGATGCCGCAATAATGGCGGAATGTTTCGATCGGAAACCATATTGGTTATTATTCAAGATGTTGTTATTTGTTAAAAAAAAGTATAGGTCCTTTTATTTGAATGAATGAAAGTTTATTCAACAACAATAACAACAACAACATAATAAATGCACAGTATGGTGTGCTGCTGCTGCTGCTGCTGCTGCTGCTGCTGCTGCTGCTGCTGCTGCTGCTGCTGCTGTTGAAAGGACATAGCTGAAGTCATAGACTTATATGTTGCTGTGCCCTTCTCAAACTAACAAATTGAATAAATCCAACACGAATTATAAATAAATTACAAAATAGTATTCACAACTCATATATAAACTTGTTACCATAGTGCTTGTGTTACTAATACGTGGGTTTAACTAAACATCTTCTTCATTTAACAATTCACTAATATGTAGAAAGCAATGACAAATTGAATGCTTTTTTAAATTGTGTTAAACTTGGAAGTTGAATCAATTTATTTGGTAAATTGTTCCACGTTTTTATACCCTTGATGCTTTTTGTCATTTTAACATAGAACAGTTTGCTTTGTCTGGTATCATGTATGTGTATACCTGCGGTTGGTTCAAATAATGCTTGAACACGACCATTTAAAAAATGGTTGTTTGCTTTATAAAGTATAATCATAGTCTTGTATTTAACTAAATCTTTTACCGCTTACCTAAACAAAAGCAATGGTAAAAGTATGAATAGTATTTTTATGAATCCCACTGATGCAAGTGAAGGAGTGTCTCTACTAATAACTATTCTGATAAACAAGTCTTTAAGTGAGGGAATTGTACCAGACGAATTAAAAATTGCTAAAATTATACCAGTCTATAAATAAAAAATAAAAACAATTTTCCAACTATATACCTATATCTTTACTTCCCGCTATTTCAAAGATATTATATATTTGTCGAAAAGGTTACTTCCGCAATTGATAAATGCCAAAGCACGATTGGTGTCTTTATCGACCTAAAAAAAGCCTTTGACGCTGTTGACCACAACATACTGCTAAGTAAATTGCAATGCTACGGAATAAGGGGTCTGGCTCTGGACATGAATTAAAAACTTCTTAACCAACCGTAGACAATATGTATGCTATAACAACAGTAACCCAGAACAAAAGGAAACCAAGTGTGGAGCCCCGCAAGGTTCAATCCTTGGCCAATTATTATTTATTCTGTACATAAATGACATGTGTGAAGTCTCAAAATTGCTTGATATTATTTTTTTTGCTAATGATACAAACACGTTTGATTCCGCTAGTAACACAGATGATATAAGCACTGTTGCTAACAACGAACTAAAAAAACTAGACCTGTGGTTCCGAGCGAACAAATTATCGCTCAATGTGAACAAAACACATTTTATAATGTTTAACAATAAAAACAACCTAGAACAGATGTGAATATAATTTTGAATGGGACAAACATTGAGCAGGTATCATATACAAAATTCCTTGGATTAACCATTGACGAAAACTTAACATGGCGAGAATATATAAAATGGTTGAATCAAAAGTATCAAAAATCATAGCAGTTTTGTATAAAACTATGCATGTTCAAAAGGCAGAGTACGCTCAGTGTCGGCGTCAACTCCACTGTCACCTGGGAACGTCTTGGTGCTTGGTTTTCGGGACATTATGTTCAGTAGAGCGTAACGGTTGAAGTCGTTTGCACTGTGGTGTAATCACACCGGGGGGTGTCCAATTTCCCGCGTGTTCGAATGGGGTTGAGCGATATTGCGATATGAAGTTCGTTTATTGCTCTCACGAGCGTGCAAATGTTTTTATCAATGTGTAGTTTGACTACGACGGCTTCATGCTGCACTACACATCATATACAGACAAGCATCATCAGCCATTAATTTGTCAGTACCTTTTGGCAAATTGCTGGGAGGTGGCTACCACACGTCTGCTTGCATCGACACATATGTCTTAGTCTTAGATCGTTGTATTTCGAACTATTTCATCTTTCTTTCATTTATTTAACGTAACGTTTAACATTGACGTATTAACCAATCATATAGCCTTTGGGAGTCGGTTATAACTTATACACGGCGAAACTACACATAGTACCTCCTAGTATGTCCACCAGGGGCACTGTATCGGCAAAAAAGTGGATATGACGTCATCACATACGTGCAATGCCATACATAGTTTACAAACTAACCGCCAGTGGAAGCAACGGAAGTGATGTCATATTGCATATGCGCAATGACCATAACATTGGGGTTAAGATATTAGGGTTAGAAGGTTGGGTCTTAGGTCTTTGCTTGTGTACCCCAAACAGCCCAATCTTGGGCTAACGCAGGAGTTTTGTGGTGTTTCTGCGCAGTTTTAAATGCAATGGGATTTTCTATTTCAATGATTTGTGATGGAATAATGTTGCATATACGAATTGCTCGGGGGTAGAAGAAGAAGACAGCGGCATTGATGCGGCACCTAAGGGCTAATAAACAAGATTAGGGTTATAAAAAGGGTTTGACAGGATTAAGTCATCAGTCCATTCCCATAGATGGCGATACTACACCTATTAGTACATCATTTACCCGGTAGGAGGCGATACAATGGAAGAAATGTTGCATAGGAAGTCAACAACTACCCGTCAGAAGGCATTATAACGAAAACAATACATAAATGATGGTATTACAGTCACAAGATGGCGACACTACACCTACTAATTTATACGATTTAACAAGATTTAATAAGATTCCATCCCTCTCCTTCTTCGAAGATTAGATTAGAACAACACGCAATTAAGCCATTCTAAAGTAACGTCCCAACTTCGTTGAAGATGATGTCCACATCCATGTCCGGGAGATTTATAACAGGTTCAGCACGCTTCCAGTGTCGCGTTGTCTCGTCGCACTGTCTCGGGTTTTTACGTAGGAAGCCGGGGGGGGGGGGTGCTGTTGCCTAAGTGTTGGAGATTTTTTGCCGGAACTTCACTAGTTCGCTGTCTCGAAGACTCAAAGTCGGGGGGTGCTATTGGAGATTTTTCGTCGAAAATTCAGCGGTGTAGCATGTTTCAGCATGTCTCCCGTGGTGTCGCGCTATCTCGAAGACGGGGCGTGGTGTTGGAGATTTGCCAGTATTCCAGGAGACCAGGAGAGTTGGCAGGTATAGACCTGTATTGTTTCACTTATGTATGTTTCTGACGATGAACATAGTCGTGTATAATTACTAAAAGTACGTCGTAACGTCACTGGTCCAGCTTGTATCATCTTGGATGACTTGTGTGAACACACCCGTATAAATCCATGATACACGATGTTTTTGCTGTTTAAGATATGACGCCATTTGCGGTCAATACTTACTTATTTAGACTTAGATCCTCCTTTGGAGACTCAGTCTTTACGCCAACGTAAAATGTTACGCAAAAGGAATGAAAGTTGCATTTAAATAACTCAAAATACAACGATCTGTCTGATAGTTACAGTTTACAGGTACTTATGAAATGGCTTAGCAGAATGACTGTGACACAACATTTGGCACTGTACCACATCTCTATACTTAAATAATATATTTATTTTTCAGTGTTTTAAAAGGTCAAGGTATTTTAGAAAATACTCCTTTCTATTGGATAATTCACTAATGCGCGTAAATTCACAATGACCGCAACGATACGCAATCTATTTTTTGGAATGTTAACATATAACTTACAATTAATTGTTAACACAAGCATATCTTTTTCATTTGCACATGATGATGAATACGTATCTAAGACTAACGGTCTTATATACGTATACACGCACATAGGGGAATGGCGTGCAAACGGGCCCCCTACCCAAAACGGGCATATATTGTTCTATATATAGCTTCATTTGTGGAAGCACTGAAAAATACCAAAATGAGCTCTAGTGAATATTGGTCGGAAGCGCGAAAAACATTCAAAGAGGTGAGCTTATAAAGATTGTTTTCACACTTTTCTTAAAAGGTTAGCACTATTTTCAAAATATCATATTTCCATTTGTGCGCGTTGAAAACAACGGAAACTGCGGTATGCGTAAAACAAATGTATATGCTCTGATATGTGTGTATTAGATTTTAAAAGCATGGAGAGGTTGTACTCAAATTGATAATCAACCAGAGGCCATAAAATGCGCCAAAACGTGCCCCTATAAGTAGTCCGCTATGCTAACAGGGGTTCGCTATCGTCGACTTGCTGTTGGTACAATACGCACCCCTCCATTTGTAATGTATTATGGTATTACATAATTATATATATATATATAGGGTATTACATATTACCCAGTTATACCATAATAATAATAATAACAATATAATTCTTAAGCAAAACAATTATTAATAATTTATTTTATATTATGTCAATATGAGATTTATGGATACATATTATACTATCACGTAGTGCTAGGTTTAAGTATATGGTAAAGTTGCATGTACAGCTGTATCACCAAACCATGATAATAAGCTCTGTAGAGAGTATATCACCTATACTATAAGGAGATCAAAAAACACAGCGAACGTCGAGTAACAGAGAAAAGACATGCCTCATCACGCTCAGTCCAAACAAACGTCAACTTCGATTGAGAACAAAATCTGACAAAAAGTACTACGCGGAAGGAGCCATAACCCACCCAGCACGAATGCGGAAGGAAGGGTTCGTCCGCATCGAAAACAAGCGAGACACCTGGGTGCATAAACATAATGCACCAACTGTTTTCGAACAATAAGGACGGGGATGCCAGGATGAAATGTGACTGATGTGCGGCGTAGACACACCATGACTGGCCAGGGTCCGAGTGTGCACAACGTTTTTGTGAAATGTGTGATGACGGCTAAATAATATACAAGTGGATGGGCCTGTTTTGGACGAACATTTTTAGCGAGTCAAAAATCGGGTGGTGTTCTGAAACACCCCTTAGATACAGTAATGCTATTAGAAATACGCTGAATTTTAGCACATACGTAGTCGGATAAGTGGAGAAGATGATCCCATAGAAAACAAATGTATTACTATAAAATATGTCAACTTTATGACAAATCACGCTTATGGCGCCCGTTTTGCCGTTCTCCTATATTGTTGATTGATATTAAACTAGTATTTAATTGAACATTACATTTGATAAATTTAATTACCAATGAAAAAAATATACACATACATACATACATACATCTATCAAGTATTGCTAGGTATCAATATATTGTCAAGTTGCATGTGTGCGTTGCGCGTGTGTGCATGTGTGAGAGAGTGAGTTTGTGGGTGCATGCGACGTGCTTTCATACATCCTTTAAAAAAAAACGAGGCTCCCCTTTTTTCTGGGTCGGGACCTTAAAACGTATCTGTTGACAACAGAGCGAACTCGCGCCTTTACATGGTAACCCGACCTGCTGCCATTACTTAACATTCCATGCCTGCTGGAAACCTTTGGCTCCTCCTAAAGTGCGGTTACGGTGTCGTGCTTACATTTATCCGGGCGTTAAATTTCAATGATGTTTATGTGCATACATAACTCCGCCATAGCCTGTCCCAAGCCAGGTTGAAAAAGGAGGAGGGTTGGGCGTAGGGTCAGTAACCCTACCCCGTAAAAACAAATCCTACTACAGAAACGACGAGAAGAAGCCATTCCGGTACACTTTCTAGGGGAAGAAGAGAAGGCACATCCATAAATGTGGATGCATCTGCATCTACAGATGTATCTACACCTACAGATGTATCTATGACAGGGTTGAGTGAAAGCCGTCAGGAAGCTCGACCCCCGATGAACCATATCTTTAACGCCAAAACTAACACTAGAGTAGGCACATGGAACGTTCGAACGCTCTTTCAGAGCGGGCGGATGGAGCAAGTGCTGAAGGAAATGAAGGCTTACCATCTAGATATTCTAGGCGTAAGCGAGATGAGATGGACAGGACAAGGATGCTTCAACAGCGGAGATAAAACTGTACTCTACTCCGGAAACGAAGATCACCACGTTCATGGAGTTGGCATCATCCTGAACAAGGATACTACAAAAGCACTGATAGGGTGGAAGCCAGTTAGTGAACGCATAATCACAGCGAGGTTCAACACCAGACATGTCAAAGTCACCGTAGTGCAAGTATATGCCCCAACCGAAGTCGCCACAGACGAGGAAAAGGACAACTTTTACGACCAACTCCAGAACGTGCTGGATGAGATACCAAGCTTTGACATAAAAGTGGTGGTAGGAGACTTTAACGCGAAGCTGGATGGAGACAGAAGAGAAATGTATACTACGGTTGGACCTCACGGTTCAGCTGGAAATACGAATGATAACGGTGAACGATTGCTCTCGATGAGCACCGCCAGTGGTATCAGCATTGGCAATACCTTCTTCAAACATAAACGCATTCACAAGAAAACCTGGATCTCACCAGATGGCAATACATCGAATGAGATTGATTACATCTGCATTAGTAGTAGATGGCGTACATCTCTACAGGACGTCCGAACCTACAGAGGGGCAGATGTTGGTTCTGACCACAACCTTGTGATTGGTAAAATCCGTTTGAAGTTAAAGAGAGTCAAGACGGTGAAGACGGTCAGGCCATATGCGACAGATAACTTAAAGAACACAGACACATCAAAACAATTCTACGAGGAAACTAAGAACAGATTCCAAGCGCTACAACACTCAACCGACATAGAAGAACAATGGCAGCTATTCCTTCAAGCCGTAAAGGAGAGCGCGAATGTAGTGTTAGGAAGGAGAAGAGGGTCCAACAGAGAACAGTGGATTACTGGAGACTCGTGGAAACTGATTGATAAAAGGAAGGATACGAAGATCAGAAGAGATCAAGCAGCTAGAAACATCCAACAATGGAGATCATCAGATGAGGAATACAGGAAACTGTACAAAGAAGTAAAAAAGAGCTGTAGGACAGATAAGAGGAAATGGTTAGAAGAGAAAGGTAAAGAAGCACAAACAGCAGCAGAACGGAATGACTCGAAAACGCTGTATAGGATTGTGAGAGAGCTAACTACCGCGAAAAGCAATTCCAACATACCAATAAAAGACAAAGATGGCAGAGTGCTTCTAACAAACGAGGAACAAGACACGAGGTGGATTGAACACTTCCGAGAAGTACTAAATCAACCAACACCAACCACACTCTTCAACTTCGAACAGGAACCAAACATAAAAGAGCTTGATGTCATCACCAATGACATCACCAGGGCAGAAGTTTCCAAAGCCATCGATAGCCTCAAGAACAACAAGGCAGCGGGCCTTGATGAAGTATCGGCCGAACTATTGAAACATGGCAAGGACGGGGTTGTAGACGAGTTAACCTACTTGTTCAATCTGATCTGGTCTGAGGAGGAAGTTCCTGATGATTGGAGACGAGGAGTGATCGTGACGTTACCAAAGAAGGGGTGCCTGAGCGATTGCAATAACTGGCGAGGAATAACATTGATGTCAGTACCTGGAAAAGTGTTCTGCAGTGTGATCCTAAACCGGCTGAAGACAGCAGTTGACCAACACCTCCGGGAGGAACAAGCTGGTTTTCGAAGAGGAAGGTCATGCTGTGAGCAGATCTTCACATTGCGAAACATCATCGAACAAAGCAGAGAGTTCCAGATACCTCTTTTAGTCAATTTCATTGACTTTAAGAAGGCTTTCGACAGTGTCCACAGAAATTCGCTGTGGCAAATCCTGAAGCTATACGGCATACCAAGCAAATATATAGACATTTTCAAATCGCTATACCGAAACACCAACTGCTGCATCAAGACCAACGATGGCTACACAGACATGTTCGATATAGAGACAGGTGTACGTCAAGGTTGCATCCTGTCCCCTTTCCTCTTTGTTGTTGTTATCGACTTCATCATGAGGAAAACGATGAAAGATCCGAACTTTGGTGTTAAATGGATAAATAATAGGTTGACAGACCTTGACTTTGCCGATGATATTGCACTGCTCAGCCACACGCCGGAGATCCTACAAGAGATGACCAATAATTTAAACAAAAATGGAGAGATGGTCGGATTACGAATCAGCTATGGGAAGACAAAAACATTGTCAGCTGGTGATGGATCTGACCCCCACATTGTGATCGGTCAGGAAGAGTTGCAATGCGTCGAGAACTTCCCTTACCTTGGAAGCTACATCTCTAGGAAAGGCGATGCGGAAGTAGATGTACGAGCGAGGATAGGCAAGGCATCAGCAGTGTTCCAAAGACTACGTCCAATATGGTCCAGTAACACCATCAGAAAGGACATAAAACTACGTCTTTACATGTCAATCGTAATACCAACAGCGATATATGCCTGTGAAACGTGGAAGAATACGGCGAGGATATCAAAAAAACTAGACGTATTTCATCGACGATGTCTCCGGTTCATACTGGGCATATCGTGGAGAGAACACACCACAAATGAAGAAGTGATGAGGAGGGCAGGTCTGGACAGCCTGCATCACATAGTTAAGTCTCGACGACGAAGACTAGCGGGACATATCCTACGCCTACCAAGAGAGAGAACAGCACATGTAGCAATGGAATGGGTGCCTGAAGGTGGAAATAGAAGGAGAGGAAGGCCGACTAAGACCTGGCGCAAGACGTTTAAAGAAGATCTGGCAGAGATGGAAATCACCTGGAATGAGGCCAAAGAAATTGCGAAAGACCGTAGTAGATGGAGAAAGCTCGTCGCCCGATGTCCCGAAAGGAACAGGAGGAACTAAGTCTAAGTAAGTATGTGCATATGTAAGGCATACTATTTGGCACCAGTAGATCACGTAGTGATAACTAATATCCAGTAGTTAAATATGTTTCGTTTATTGTCATAATACGAGCGTTATAGTTTGAGTACATAATTATAATTTGCTGTTTCAGATTTGTGACCAAGTATAAGAGTAAGTCACGTGACGTGTGCGTGGAGAGGAAACTGTTTTACGACAGAAATTGTTTATGTATGTGGGAAGCAAACATGTTATAATTTATTTATATATATATATATACTGTATATAAATATATGTATATATATATATATATAAACATATATATAAACATATGTCTATATATACATATATATATATATATATGTATATATATATATATATATATATACATACATACATAACGCCCGAATAAATGAAAGTGCGACAGTCGTAGCTGGTACTAAATACATTCCCCTACATACGCGCACGCGCAGAAACGTCACCCGGATAGTATTTAACGCCCAGAAAAATGTAAGCGCCACACCGGATCTGATGACGTTTACAGATAGATGTATGTGGAACAAATTTAACTGCATCGGCCCAAGAATCGAGTCCTGCGGAACACCGTACGTGGTGAATTATGCTACATTGCGTATCATTATTGCGTTCGTTCTGCCTACGAGCTGAGATGTGACCCGTACAAGCACTGCCTGATTTAGTGCGATATCGCCTTGTGGATGCAATTGAATGGCATAGTCTGGTTTGTTTATCTAGTACTTAGCGCAAGTAACACGGCCGTGCCGTAAATCGACTGCGACTTGTTTTCGTGAATTCCAACGAGAGCCGTCTCAGTGCAGTGGCGACCAGTATGTGCTCCGAAACGGGTCACTGGAGGCATTGGCGTCGAGAACAGGCGTTTTGAGGAACGGTGACACTAGCTCATGTTTCCATTTCTGTTAATTGCCCAGATCCGGTTTAGGATAACAATGATGCTGGCGGTACGACGCCTGATTCTAGTGACGCACTAACTATGCGATGTCAGTCAGAACCGGAGTGAGTAGGACCTATGTCGATGTTATCATTCAGCAAACCCATCAGCATCGGATCAGGGTCGCAAACCTTCGCAGTCGACTGAAGGATAAGATCTGTCTGATATCTCATGTCGTCGGCAGCGTGAACTTTTAGTTTTTATAAATAGGGCCTACTGTAGGTAAGTATACTTATCCGGGGTGACGTCTTAACACGTAGAGCTCTTTGCTGTGGCAGGCCCTCGATTTTGAAACGACTTGCCGAAATGTATTCGGTCGTTACCTACTTATAAACCTTAACAGCATTTAAAGACAAACCATAGTATTCAATTAAATTAAAAAGGCAATACACCCTCCTGAAATGTTCACATGTCATAAAGATGTCTGTGTTACAGAAATCTGGAAAACATTCATAAGATCCGTACTAAATTTTGATCGGTGAATTGGAGAATGAATCACCATGAAAGCTATTTTTCCTTGTCTGGAAAACTTATTCATGCCATCAACTATATGAAAGATTGATGTGTGTTACTGAAATGTCATCAAAAACGCATAGGTCACCGTACTCAATATTGGTCCACGTGGTATAACGTGAATCGGAGAATGAATCTTCATTTTCGATGTGTAGACAAATTGCTCATGACTGATATCCATCAACTACATAAAATACACTCTCTTCTACAATGTAACAAAGATAAAAGTTGTTATGACGTTTAAAATATATTGTAAAAAGTTGTTATTACATTTTATGACTTTTTGACATCAGTGGTTATTTTCTTTAAAATTAATAGAGACTATACAGGTATCTAAAAGTCATTACACCGGCTTGACATTTTGACATAATTTTTTATTAGAAAGATGGCTATATTAAACTGGATGAGGTCACCACACTAAATTATAATCCATCGGGCATGCTTTGAATCGGAGAATGAGTTTCTATTTTTCTTTCTTTACACGTATTGATCTATCCATCACGTGATCTATTGCCTAACAAAACCTTCCACAAGGCATCACAAAATGGACGCCAAACACGTGGTTGGTTCGGACATTCCGTTGCACATCTTGTTGAAATTCTGGTCCAAAATGTTTCTTTAGAATGAAAACATAGGTAAAGTTTTTTTTAAAGTGACAACTGTATTGCGGGATTGTTTGCTTTGTGATATGTCGTAATGTAATTGACCTGCGTGTGTGTGTGTGTGTGTGTGTGTGTGTGTGCGTGCGTGCGTGCGTGCGTGCGTGAGTGCGTGTGTAACCGTTATCTACATTGTTGGCAAAGGCAAACCTTGACGATGGTCACGCGCAAATGTTATATTGTGACGTAGGCAAACCGTGACGTAGTGGATAATTCAATTGCTCCTGCTCATTACTTCACACGTGAAACGGCGTACACAACAATGACGTTGTCAAGCCTACAAACAGCGTTCCCGTCACCATCCATTTTGAATTAACAATCAAATTACGCCACTAAGCCTGTTAATGCCACTGCCATTGTGCGCTACAGTGGCGCTGCATGCGTTACTATGATTTGTCTTTAAACTTAAAGCAACTGGACTAACTTTTAATCCCGGGTTTAAACGTAGGACTAAGTTAGTTTTTATGCCAGAAAGTGGACTCAATTTAGTCCGTATGCCAGCAGGTGGATTAACTTTAATACCAGGTTTAGTCCAGAAGGCATCCGTATGTCGTTTCCAAATCTGCTTGTCTTGCGCTATCCTCTGCCAGTTGGTGCCCTTCCAGTACTCGTTTAGTTCGTCTCTCCACCGTCTCGCCGATTTTTCTCTAGATCGTTTCCGTTCGTAAGGTCTCCAGGTTGTGATACGCGATGTCCATTGGTTATCTCGTAGTCTGCTGATGTCCCCTGCCCAGGTTCACTTCTGTCTTCTAATTTGTTCTATCACGTCTATGACGTATGACCTTTGTCTTTTCTCTTACCCAGGTGTTTGTTTTTTCTCTCCCAATATGTCGTGTTTAATACTTCTTAATACTTCTTTCCATAGTTTTTTGGGGCGGCTGCTAGCTTTTTCTTTGCCATGACGGTGAGTGCACATGTTTCCGAGCCGTATGTCATCGCTGGAAGTAAGCATGACTTGTAGACTTGTCTCTTCAACTAGGTTCCAAAGTTAAACTTGAAAATGTCGCGGTGTTTGGCAAATGCTGTCCAGCCGGCGGTGATTCTTCTTTGAATCTCCTTGTCTTGTTTGTTTGTCTCTGATACTGTATCGCTGTCCCAGATGGACGTAGCTTTCAACGTTCTCTAACTGCGTCGTGTTGATATATATTTGTGTCATTTTTTAACATCACTTTTGTCGTTCAAATGTTCATCTTCAGACCGTGTTTTTTACTTTTATCAGCTAGCTCCTGCAGCATTTGTGTAGTTCTTGTGGTGTAGTAGCTCGTATGAGTATGTTGTCGGCGAAGCGAAGATGACTGAGATATTCTTCGTCTATCCTCAAGCTTGGGCGATATGGTGTCACCATGTCGTACTCCTCTCTTGGTGTTGATCTTGTTGCTCTTTTTGTGTATGTGGACTGTCACCGAGCTGTTGGTATATATGTCTTTGAGGAGATCGATGTACACGTCTTCTATCCCCCGTTCTTGAAGGGAGGTCAGTATTGCTTGAGTTTGCACCGAGTCGAAAGCCTTCTCGTAGTCGACGAAAGCGATGTAGAGCGGGATATTATATTCTCGCCATTTCTCTTTCAGTTGGTTTACGGTGTGTATGTGGTCTGTCGTTGCGTACCTGCTTCTGAATTCTGCTTGCTATCGTGGTTGGTTTTCGTTGAGTGTCTTCTCTAGCCCTTTCGTTAGTATCTCTTTGAGTAATTTGTAGATGTTTGATAACATACATATAGGTCTGTAGTTATTTAAGTCTATCTTATTTCCCTTCTTGAAGACTATAACCATCGGAAGTGCAGTGGATATTCATCTTTCTGATAAACATTTAGAATACAGCCTAGCCAGTGTCTTCGAGATGGTATCTTCTCTTGCTTTTAATGTTTCATTGTTTACATGGCCGTTGCCTGATGTCTTCCCATTTTTCATATCATTAATTGAATTAGTGTGACTTTATTTAAACCGTTATGTTGTTAATTTGCTAATTAATACACTTAAGTTAATCAATCAATTAATATTTCCAGAAAGTAATTTATTGTAATTACTATTTTGTGCTCACGTTATCCACCTGTTTCCTCCACTTTCTTACAAAAGTAAGTCATTTCGGAATTCGATCAGCAATTAATATACGTAATTAGTGTAGTTAATTAAAATACAGTTAATATTATCTAGCAATTGTATACATTAATTTAATTGACCTAATAAATGTGTGATGTTAACTGGTAAAGATTTGAGCCAAAACGTCTATTTCGCCGCTGCTGCCTGCCTTGAAGCAACCTCTTCTTTCCATGTAAAAGTGGTTATTTTTGTATTTGCTTTTTAATGTCTTCAACACTTTAAATATGTTATATTAGTTTTGAGTGAAAAATAAAGCATTTAACCTACATGGATTTTAACTACCAATCAAACTGTGAAATGCGCTGATTGTTAATCTTTTACCTAGAAGTGTTATATTAAATACGGTATTACCAAGTTATGTTATAAAATGTTATACGTTGCCTAGAACTGATCGTCATTGTTCGGTTTGAAGCGGTGCGTGACGAAGTGTTTTGTGCACCCACTCACCTAAAGGATTACAACTGACATCACAAAGACGACCAGATTCATGTGAACGAAGCTCTCACGTCCAAGCGGGCCATGCTGGCGTTTCGTACGAGACAATTGAAGCGACTGAAACAGGTCGCTGACTGTTGTACCTACGCGGGTCGCGTTCATATCAAAACAAACACTGGCACCGTGAAGGAGATTCTCACGGAGAAGGACCTGAAAATGTAAGGACTGGCAGTTCTTATTCCTTTTCTATTTGTTAAGATAAAGAAAGATAAGCTTCCAGATCTCCTTTGGTGCAACTGTTTGGTTGTGTGTTTGTTTGCACTTCTCATTGCGCCATACATAACCAATGTTGTTTTTATAATGTAGAATGCAATACATTATAGATTTGTATTACCTAAGTTTATTATTTATATTAATTAATTTGTTTCTATATGACAGTAAATAATAATTATTGTTTGCTTGTCCTAAGAAAGTTATTGGTATTTTTTTCTTTTGTTCATATAAAGGTTTCTTAGAACATAGAAAGATGGAATATACTTTCAGATTTATGCACAAATTAAATAGGTTCTTTTTCTAAAAAATATGTTCAACATAATACAGAAGAATGCTATTTATTTTACATACTGTTATAATACACGAGGTGTTCTATTTGCACATTTTCATCAAATTCATTGCTACAAACAAGATAAACTGCTTTGTGTTTTTGGCTTAGGCTTTGAAAAAGACTGATAGAACGAATGTTGCAACTGACTTGAAGTTTTATGTAATAGTTATAACATTGATCTCTTTCTTGAACACAACAAAAGCTCTGTAATGTAATTTATTTCTGTAAACAGCGCTCGATTTTTTCTTTGTTTGTTTTCTTTTTCATCTTTCTTTGTATAAGCAGGTACGACAGTTGACCCCAAAAAACATTGTATCATTTATAAATTTATTAGGTATGACTGATTATTCAACTGTACTATCTACCGCCGATGCGAATGAAGCTTGTGATAGTTTTATGGTGATATACAAATCACTTTTCGAAATATCTTGTCCAATTAAATATGTGAAAGTTAAGAAATAATACATTAAAAGAGAACCATGGATTACTTCAGGCACATTGACTTATATCTAAATAAAGCAAAGTTACTTCGAAAGAAAATAAACAGACCTAATCCAGAAATTATCAATAAATATAGAGAATATTATAGTCTTTAATAAGATTAAACGAGCAGCAAAAAGTGCTTATTAATATTATACAGAAATGCCAGAAGAACGTAAGCACAATATCAAAGAAACATGGGTTGTACTACGACAAGCAATACACAAACAAAAAGAATTCCCCAAACTACCTGAAACCTGCATCATAAACGGACAAATATCAAACAAATTACAGAAGAATTTAATATTTTGTTGTTGGAATATATAAATTGATAAGCAACTCAATAGCTCTTCCTGTTAAGCAGTTGGAAACACACCTAAGAGGAAAATATCCCATGTGTTTTCATTCAACCTACGCAGACAACAGAAATAGAAATAATTGTACAAAAACTTAAAACTACATGCACTGAAAGTTTCGACGGTCTATCCACTAAGCTACTGCAAGCGACCACACATGAAGTAGACACTCCGCTTGAGCATATACTATACCAATCCTTTATCACGGGAATTGTTCCTGAAAACTTAGAAATTGCAACAGTCATTCCCGTCTTCAAATCAGGTAACAATAAACTGTTCAACAATTACATACCTACAAGTATTCTACCCGCGATTTCTAAAATAATGGAAACAATTGTATGAAATAGACTAATAATGTTTTTAGAAAATATAAACTTTTGTATAAACACCAGTATGGGTTTCGTGCAAAAATTCTGCTATTCAACAAATACTGCATTTGCTCAAGGATATTGCAGATGCAAACGATAAAATAAAAAAGACCCTACATTGGCTATGTTTCTGGACCTTTCAAAGGCATTCGATACAGTAAACCATGATATTTTACTGTACAAATTAATTTGTTATGGAATTCGGGGAATAAGTAATAAATAGTTTGCAAGTTATTTATCAAATCGAAAACAATATACTGAGATACACAAATGTCAATCGTCTCCAAAAACATAATGAATGGTGTACCCCAAGGATCCATACTTCATACTTGAACCAATCTTATTTTTAATTTATATCAATGATATAACTAAATCTACGTCTCTGAATTTGTTATCTTTTGCGTGTGACACAACTGTATACCAATCAGGTCCTCATGTTGATACTTTAATTGACAGCATAAACCAAGAATTAATACATTTGTACGATTGGCTTTGTGCCAATAACTTGTCATTAAATATAAAAAGACAAACGTTTGCATATTTAGTCCACCGAATAGCAAATACCACGTAAATAACTGTATTAAAATAAACAGTGAAATTATTAATCATGTTGGAAAAGATAACAAAGAAGAATCTGTCAAGTTTTAAAGAATATATATTGATAAACATGTAACATGCAAAAAACAATGTCATAATCAGTTCTAAGATATCTAGAGCAATTTATTTTTGCAATTAATAGAATGAAACATTTTTTGTCACGCTATATTCATTGCCTAAATCCCAGATGTGTGGAGTGCAATTAAATATTTGTTTACTTTTTATATCTATGTTTGGATCCGCACAAATTTCTTATAATTGTGTTTACAGTAATTTCGTACAATAATTCGTTTCTTTCTCCATCGCTTCCCCAGTCCGTTGTCATACAGAAGATGTCATACACTCGTGATAATCATCGTATACGCATATATGTAAATATATTTCGAAATTTATGTTGATGGGGTCATAGGAAGACGGTATATAACATGCCATGTGACCACCATGCAACACAATTTTTTTTTTAAACGGTTGCTTTGTGTATGTACACTGCAATAAATTTGACTTGATTTTGATTTGAATGATTGATTGATCGATCGATTAATTGATTGTTTGTGTTTGTTTGTTTGTTTCATTGATTGATTGATTGATTGAGTCATTCATTCATTCATGCATTGATCCATTCATTCATTCATTTGATTGGCGCAGGCAGCGATTGAAGTAACGTCGACCACATTGAAGAAGATAACGATAGGCCATGCAGCGACATACGCTTGTCGCTGTACTTGCAGCCAAATGCTCATCTACGATCCCGGAAACACATGTAGTATAATAGCTAGGGAGTGCAGCAATAAACATGTCGTGTGGTTGTCAGTGGGTCAGTTTGTTCGTGAGTGGTTCTGTTATTATCGTTGATAAAGCCATTCGTTGAAAATTGATATGTAAAATAATTGCACGGCTAGTTGTGATTGGTGTCACGGCAAATCCCGCGTGTCGTGTCGTTTCTTACTTTTAAAGGTAGCCAGTCTGACTCTCTACCATGAATTAGACAGAATAGTAATTTGTAACAGGAAGTGTGCTATGTAGAAAGTGGTTGAAAATCAAAGGCTATTGCTGTTAACTCAGTTCGTCTCGGCATCATTCCCAATAAAGCTTGTTTACCATTTGAACAAGCTCCGGGGCGTATCTTCCAAATTGTGAACGTTATTAGGGTTTGTTAAACACAGTGTGTCGGGTGGTATACCTTCAACATACCGTAGTCTTAGGAACATTATATTAATTAATAAATGAGAGACTTGGAACAGACTGCCTCCTCTTGATGTTTAATATTTAGTACACGTTGCATGCAAGCACGCGATGGTCCTTTGAATGTCTGGAGGACACCATACTTGGCAAATTTGTCTTTAAATTACTTTAAGAAAACACGAGGTGCACCCACTTGGTATATGTACATAATAATAATATCAATGTTCAATGTCATGATTTAATATAAAATTAATAAAAGGGTAAAAGCTTGTCTAGAATGAGCAAAAAACAAGACAGATGATCTTTCAGATACCAAAATGTTGAACACCTGTCACTTAATGGTGCAGCCAAATTAACCGATCCATTAAACGGACGGCCGCCATTACCGGAAATACCGAAACAAATAAATTATAGCCCCAAATCTATATATAACACGAACACAACATATTCCATTGACTCTCATAACTGTAGGCAACAATAAGGCTTATATTAATAATGTATAATGCAATTATGTATTCTGATAAAAACAAAAACTTATTGTAGACCTGTGTGAGGAATATATGGCTTAAAATGTGTCGTCTACGCGAGTGCGAATCATTCGATGTGCAGGCGACGCTTTATTTGGCTACGAGTAACGACAAAAAACAATAAGTGCATTGTACTGCGACAAAAAAAACAATTAGATCTGTCAGTTAACGGGGCGGGCGATTGGCACGAAACGTGCGTATACGAAAGCTAGGTATTTCTGATAATGCGACATTTTAATGGATGCCACCGCGCGTTATTAACGCAACGCAATCAACTTAAACTGCCGACGCGCGACAGATAATTAAATAATTGGCAAGCAGCGTTAACAGTTACCTGTCAAATAACCACGGATGCTCATAAAATATCATGTGATATTTTCACAACACTTGAATAATTGACAGAAATTGTAACTTTGACATTATCTGGCACGAAGTTAATGTAACGAAACATTCTAAATAATATTAAATTGCATCGTGCTGACTAACTTTTCCACTGCGGTTCACATGATAAAAGACCAATGACATTTCTTAATTGCTTTGCATATCTCTGAATGCGACTACCAATATTATAATTCGCCCAACACGGCCATATGTATATTTATCATGTTGTTTGGTTGCCCGCAGTTACCACGACGACGCCGGCCAGGAGGATGTTGCTGTGCTGTCTTTTGATCGCTGCCGTGAACGCTGCCCAAGGCCTGGGCTCACCCGCTTCCCTGAACGCTGCCCAAAACCCGGGCTCACCTGCTGCCGTGAACGTGACCCAAAGCCCAGAATCACGCGTACCGAGACGCGGTCAGTACAATCAAACTGCCTACGATGACAACACCTCGTTAGAGAGAAGCGACGACAAATTGGACGACGCGACAACACCAATTATAAATGTCACTCACAAACCTTGGACGATACAGGAACTTGAAGGCATTGCCTATGACAAAATGTGTAAATCGTCTTGTGAACACAAGTGTGGCCATCGCAAATCCCGCGGGGGCAGCCACTGCTACTGTGACTGGGCCTGCACCCGATTTGGGGACTGCTGTCTCGATTATGAAGCGTCGTGCTTGTCCGGCCCAAAGGTAACGCGCGACAATTACGCAGACATTTTGCGAAGTCGAAAGTCGGGAGCGACCAGATGCATCAACATTCGACAAGAACCCCCTCGCGACGAAGGGGAAGCAATATGGTTGCTTCCAGACAGTCTGTTGATGATTTCATCTTGCGGGGGAACGATAACCACCGACACTGTTGCAATTCGTCATTGTGAACGACCGCCCGTGATGAACAGAACGCTTGACACAGAAAACCCAGTTATGTATCGTGACGTCATCTACCGCAACAAATATTGCGCAGTTTGTAATAATCCTGACGTCAATTTGACTGATATGGCGATGGCTGGTGTAGTAGTTAGCTGTGTGAACACCACTGGAAACGTGTCTGATCATTGGCAGCGGTACGACAGAGATATTACATACGACCAAGCTATTTCAAATTGCGAAATAAAGTTCAATTTGTCAAACTTTGCGAACCTCTGGCAAGACAGTTCACGCTACACATGTACGTTGGAAAGTGACACACATGTGTGCAACTCCGACATCACCGACCCGCTGTTTGACTTCGAGTACTTACAATCAACGTGTCGGAAATATCGAGCACGCATTAACCACATGTATAGGAGAACATTTTACAACAATCCACACTGCGCCATGTGCAGCGGCCTATCAGACATACACTACTTGAAATGCTTTTTATCGAGTGCAAAAGTGTCCATCGCACACATGTTCACCTTCAAACAGCCTCATTACGAAGTAAGCTATATTCCGGCTGTTAAATATACCTATGCCAAGCCCTGCAACGACGGTACGGTATTCAACCACGTGACTGGATTGTGCGTCACACTTCCGTGTCCTGCTGGTCACGTAGCTCTGCGAGACAAAGGTTGCGCGAGATTGAATGTAACAGTGCCACAGATGCTGTCAAAGAAACTTGACGTTAGAATATACATTGTCTTGTCGACCGTAAATGAAGAATTCGGACGCATTGATCAAGAACTTATTATCCAAGACATTGGTGTTGACGTCGTTATTAATTCAACAAGACTTGACGCATGCAACGCTTTCAAAATGTGGAACAATTGGAATGACGTAATTTCAAACTCATCGACTTGTTTGTTTTACGAAGCAGTATCCAGAAATTTCAATGATGTCGCATTTGAAGTAGAGTGGTTTTCTACAAAAGTCAAGAGTCGCTTCAATAACTCCTTGAAATACGACATATTTGTACTCAACCAAGATGCCACCGAAACAACGGGTACATGTATAAATGGATCACAACAGATACAACGCGATATATACTTCCTAAGTAACGAACATGTTCCCTTTCGTTCTACGTTTCTGGTTGTGAATACGTCACAAGTGTATGACGTCAGTGACGTGCCTGTTATTATGGCGTGGCGGATTAATCATTCAAACAACACACGATGGATCAAGAGTTTTACAGCCCTGGTTTGTGAGCCAGATATCTTCAGTTGTGATACGGTCACATTTCAGGCGGACGAATACAAAGACACGGGCGTGTCACTGGTGTTGTATGAAGGAACATTGGCAGAAGTGGAAATCCCCGAGAGAAGTGTCCTAAGGCTTGATTCGAATGCGATCGTAATGTGTGCGTCCCAACTCTCCAATCTGACCGGCATTCGTGACATCCATCGCGAAGTTAGACCAACTGAAGTTGTCGTCCAGGAGATACTGACGATGATCGGCAACATGTTGTCATTGATCTGTCTCGTATTCACGATCATCACCTACTGCATGTTCGTAGAGATTCGCACTCGAGCTGGGAAGTGCATCATGAATCTATGCAGTGCGTTGTTTTTTGCCCAGCTATCTCTGCAAGTGAACGACGAGTTCGTTCCGTACCATGCGGCGTGCGTCGCCGTCGCTGTGTTCCAGCACTACACTTGGCTGGTAGCCTTCCTCTGGATGAATGTACTTGCCTTCGATGTGTCGTGCACTTTTGCTGTGATGAAGCGATCTAGTGGTGGCCGCGATACGTCTCGTCTTCGTGTCTATGTTTTGTACGCCTGGGGCCTGCCAGCTGTCTTTGTTGCTGTCTGTCTGGTGATCGACTTCTGCACGGAGCTGCCGCTCGGTTACGGCGGCAAGACGATGTGTTGGATTGCAGATCCCGGAGCCATTGTGTATTACTTCGCAGCTCCTCTAGCCGCAGTCATCTCTGCCAATGGCGTGTTGTTTGTTCGCGCCGTCGTCGCTCTTAGACACGCCACGGCAATAGCCAACACGGCGCGACAACCCGTACAACAACGAACAACCTTCTTCATATACGTACGGCTGACGTCATTGATGGGCTTCACGTGGCTGTTCGGTTTCTTGGCAAACATCGACGTTCTCAGTTTCCTGTGGTACCCGTTCATTGTGTGCAACACTTGCCAGGGAGTCTTTATTTGTGTTTCCTTCACGCTGACGTCGAGAGTTCGTCGACTCTGGCGGGCTCGGTGTCGTGGGAACCAGAGCAGATCTCCCAATTGCACCGGCTCTTCACAGGACATCCGTCTGCAAGACCTCACAAGCAAAAGATAAGTTAACTTCCGCTTGTTGATGTATGTCGAATTATATGTGGAGCGCTTTGGCGCTGTGACTAGAGCATCGGACTCTCAATCGAGAAAACCAGGGTTATCGAGTCCTGTGCTGCCGTGTAGAACCTGTGGCAATTTCATTCACCCTGTTGATCTATTTCACTCAGCTGTAGCGTAGTCTTCGCGCATTATTACGTCGTGACTAAATAGTTCCCAGAGAAGCCGAGATGGTGTTCGATTGAATAGGTCTGCCAGGGAGTAAACTGTGAAGCGCTTTGGGCTGTCGTAATAAATGGATTCTCCGTTCGTTGTATAAGAACTTACCTTTACTTTTTTGTATGATTTTGTTTTATATCCAACAAAAAAGATGCCAAAGCAGTTTGGATGACCTGGCATTGTATCTACGTACATCTGTTTGGAGCGAAGAGATACATGATTATTGTTGTTGTTGTTGCCCGTGTCATCGTCGCCTTTACTGATGTTGTTGTTTTCGTTGTCGCCGTAGTCGCGTCTTTGTCATTGTTGGGGACAGTTATGCTGCGAGTTTATTTGCATTATCCAAGAATTCGTTAATCTATGGTGTTGCTGGAAAGTAAATGTGTCAACAGAAACACGGCGACTTCAAATGGCTCAACGCCATTCAGTTTCATCACGTTGCAATAATATAATTACGCTTTTTAATGTACATTAAGTGTTTACGTATTAAAGTCCTGATACTGTTTTGAATTCAGGTGATAGTTTGACTAATTCTATAGTGCCACATACTCTTTATAGGAAACGCGTGGTTAATATATTATACAACCCGAGCATATACAATGGCTAAGTAACACGACCACTATGTTTCGGTGTTTGTGCTACTGTCAACACTGTTCAAAGTAGCCCCATATACTCTAACAAATAATTTGTTTTCTTACGGTATAATTTATTAATTATTACAAGACATATTATCGCAATTTAATGAAATGCATGTTACACATTTAAATAAATGTGGCATTATTCGATGTGTTACGTCCCAGTGTAGACTAAATCTAGAAATTTCATGATAATTTATGTCTCATGTTTGGAGCAGCCATTTAGGTTTCGAATCAAAAACAATCATAAACCAATATATATACGTAAACGTTGCTTACTGTGTACCGACAATGGTTCAGTAATATCATATAGCATTCTAAAGTAACCAAAATGCAATTTTTTGTTTTATTTAGAAAACACCGACCCTATAATTTATAATTGTGTGTTCAAAGTTATCCCGCTGTTCAAATTTACCCCGTTTAAAGGTACTCGATGAGAAAAGGTCGGATGATTGCCGTGAAAACAAGACTTATAATGAAATGTGTGCGTGCGTGCGTGCGTGAATGCGTGCGTATGTGTGTGTGTGTTGATATGTATATGTTTCAGGAAGTGGTTACACAAAACCCCGCGAACGTACAGAAACATACAACTATCCCGCTAAATTCCTGTCATAAACAGTCTTCGCGCATTGATATGTCGTGATTAAATGCTTCCCAGAGAAGTTAAGATGGTGTTCGATTGAATAGGTTTGCCAGGGAGTAAACTGTGAAGCGCTTTGGGCTGTCGTAAGAACCGGTACTGCGTTCGTTGTATAAGAACTTACGTTTACTTTTTTGCATGATTTTGTTTTATATCCAGCAAAAAAGATGCCAGAGCAGTTTGGATGACCTGGCATTGTGTCTGCGTACATCTGTGTGGAGCGAAGGGATGCATGTTTTACCAATACAAGACCGGTGTGAGGGATGAAAGTCTCGTCGATGTAAGACGAACACACGTGATGTGTGAATGGCCCAACGCCTCTGGTTTTGATACTGATAAATTGTTGTTGTTGTTGTTGTTGCCTACGTCATCGTCGCCTTTACTGATGTTGTTGTTTTCGTCGTTGCCATAATCGCGTCATTGTTACAGTCGCCGTCTTAACTATTGTCGGGGACAGTGATTCTACGAGTTTGTGTGCGTGTGTGTGTGCGTGTGTGCGTGCGTGCGTGCGTGCGTGCATTGAGATATGTTTCAGTAAGCGGTTACATAAAACCTCGCGACCGTACAGAAACATACAAGTGTCCCGCTGAATTCCTGTCATAAACATTATTATAATACTATCAAATTAGAACAATAACAACCACTCTCATATGCTGTATATACTGCTGAATAATTAGATTTCACCGGGAAGCACAATATGTCAGATTACTTCGTTTCGGTTTGATTAAAGAAGTCGCCGTTTTCACACATAACGTCGTTACAAATACCGCCACTGCGCCAGATGGCGCGTCGGACGTTTCGTTACATCAGTCTATTACCTTGTTTCCCGCCATCACAACACACCAACAGTTAACGAGAGATCCGTGTTTCTTTGGTGTATTTATACTGCTTATATATATATATATTATATATATATATGAATTTCGTATTTTAAATTATACATTTAACAACAGGGTGGGTCTTGTGTTAGCGGCATGCATAATGCCTTAATGATAGTCTCCCTGACCATACATTTCTTTACATTTACTTTCATTCCGAGAAGCTACTTGGCGTGTGTAGCTGAAAGCAAATGTGTGCTGCAAGTACTACACACATCATGAGGCGCATCACGTTTCAATACCACACAGACACACGCGCATACACACGTGTGTGTGTGTGTGTGTGTGTGTGTACGTGTGTGTGTACGTGTGTGTGTACGTGTGCATGCATGCGCATGCACATGCATGCACACGTACTCACACACACACTCGCACTTTCTGGATGCATCCACGTGTGTGTGTACGTGTGTGTGTACGTGTGCATGCATGCGCATGCACATGCATGCACACGTACTCACACACACACTCGCACTTTCTGGATGCATCCAAGGCCTTAGACAGGGTGAACCACGTCAAGCTATTCTCAAAACTACTTAAGCTTGGTGTTCCAATTTGGATGATAAAAGTAATGTGTCAGTGGTATTGCAATCAGTCATTGTGTGTAAGACGGGGCTCAGTATTCTCTAACTTCTTTTCTGTCAATAATTGTGTAAGACAGGGTGGTATACCAACCCCATTATTGATTAATGTATATATTAATGAACTCAGTGTGTCACTTTCGAAACTACCAACGGGTTGTTGTAGTAATCACCTGTTGTATACAGATGATATTGCGTTGCTTGCTCCCTCAGCCAAGAGTTTACAAAAGCTTATCGATGCAAGCTATTCATATGGATACAATAATGATATTATGTTTAACAGTCAAAAATCTCAAGTAATGTTTTTTGATACTATGACGATAGGTCAGGTAGCAAATATAATGTTGGAGGAAACTCTGTTAAATGTGACCAAGTCCTACAAGTATCTTGGTCATATAATAACTGATACTTTGTGTGATGAAGCTGATATAAAAGCTAAACAAGGGAGCCTTTATGGAAAGTGCAATGTTTTGTTTAGAACATTTCATTTTTGTTCTAAGCAAGTTAAAAATAAGATATTATCTTGCTATTGTAGTAATGTGTATTTGTGCTCATTATGGGTTAAATATAGAAAGTAGTCAGTTCAGTGTTTCATTGTATCTTACAATAATGCATGCAGGATCTTACATAACCTGCCTGTGAGATGCTGTACAAGTATCATGTTTGCCACTGCGGTTGTTGACAGTTGTAACACTCGTAGTAGAAAATGCATTTTAGTTTAATGAGCAGGTTATCTATTTCCACCAACTTAATTGTTCAGTGCTCTCTTAACAGTGATGTATATAGCACTTCTGCATTACACAGAACATGAATAGAATTATATAATATTGTGTAGTTGTGTTTAACTCAATAGTGGGTATTCATTTTATAATTATGCACATATTTAATTACTTTACTATGGACGTACTGTATACTATTATGTAGTTTGATGTTTGAAATAAATGTTTATTATATTATATAGCGTCCGAAATTGTGATCGTTGTCTCGAAAAAGGATCAACTACAGCACCCATCCCCCCACCACCCGTCTACCCATATCATAATCCGACAGCGGAGTGGCCACATATGATATATATATATATAATTATATATATATATGAATTAATTTGGTTCGGTGGTCGGTGGAGCTTTTTGGGAAACTTCAAGGGGGCCCAATTGGATGTTTTGGGCTTCCTCCTAAACTACCCTCTCTGGATCCGCCATTGCACAAACACACGCACGCACGCACGCACACACAGACATGCTGCATGTTAGAATGTGTAATTGACATGTTGGTCGCTAGGTTGCGCTACAATTTACGTGTTGCAACCGCAACTGACAGAGTAGAAGGCAGATTGTCATTCTAAACATTTAATAGAGAGTTGTGTTTTCACTTGGTTTGAAAGTAGTCATTACCATTGCCTGTTTCTATTTTACTTAAATACGTAATCCATTTACTAGATACTATGTCAATCGCTATATATTTTGGATGCGGAAGCCATTGGAAATATTTGACACTCGATCCATTATGTCTACTTCCTGGCACTGTACCTAGGCCTACAACTAGGTACATCATTATTTGTTTACTTCCTGGCACTGTACCTAGGCCTACAACTAGGTACATCATTATTTTAGCTGACGACGAATTTAACTGCAGCGAATAGTGATCCGTGTAATAATGCATATGTATGTACAGGCCCGTATTCATACGCACCCTCAGGCAAAGGAGTTCCACTTGGAGGGAAGTAGTGCTTGATTTGAAATCCTGACGTAACAAAACATTAACCTAACTCATCACCCCGTCGACACAGCATAAATCTCCAAAACTGACTCACTTCAGATATCATGTCCGACAGCAGCTGATGGATGTTTGTGGGAAATTTGCAATGCCAGACCGAAAAACGTATCCACAAAAGCATTAACGCTACGGGTCTGGTGTATAATAGGATAATAATAATTATGTAATAATTATAAGCGGATCTCCAGTAATAACTGATAGACTGGAAGGAGATGTTCAACAGGCACGAACTAAAGTACGTTTAGAGAAGATATCGGTACTATGCCTATGGGTTGGGCAGCAAAACAAAGAGCTAGGAATACATTATATGTAGGAGAAGAAACTAAAACAGGGAGACACCTTTGAATGCCTGGGCGGAGCGGTATGCGGGGACGGCAGCTCAGATAATGAAATTCGCAGGAGAATGAAAGTAGGGGCGAGTGGTTAGTTCATGTGTCACACAAGTATACCTACAAGGCTTAGACAACATGCCGATGACGGATAAAACGACACCTTTTCGATGACGAAGACACAAGAGAGAGAAGAAACACGAGAGAGGGAGAGAGGGGAGAGAGAGAGGCAGGCAGGCAAATAGACAGACGCAGAGAGAGAGAGAGGAAGAAAGACGGGCAGACAGACAGACAGAGAGAGAGAGAACACGGGTTTACGAAAACAACTGAGAAGAATTGTGTGAGTGAAGAGAAGAGACAAGCGAAGAATGGAGGAGCTGGGGGAGGAGGTTGTTGAAAAAGACAACTTGATGAAGAAGCTGGTGAGGCGTCAGCTAAAGTGGGGTGATAGCGAAGAAAACAAATTCCGGGAAAATTGAAGAGTTGTGTAGAGGAGGACGGCCAAGACTGAGACGGGAGCTTTATATACATAAAGCTTTGTGGATTTGGAGATGAGTGGAGAATGAGGTCGAAATGTACGGGGCGTGGAGACGGTTGGCGGAGACTGCAGAGCAAGAAGAGTGGGGGGGGGGGTGGAGAAAAAGATAACACAAATCGAGGACCAGTATGGAGGGAATTTGGAAGCCGGGAAAGAAGAAGAAGGGAACCAAAGAGGAACAGGGAAGAAAGGGAAAGAGATCAACGTCACCGTTTTTCTGGCGCAACCCGATCCCCAACTGTAGAACGAGAACAACATTAATATTGGAGAGGGGGGACTGAGAAGCGGGGCCTCAGCACCACTCCGCTTTCAGATCATGACATCGTAAGACGGGGCGGGTGGCGGGTGCTGTTGAAAATGTGTTCGCCGCCGCGCCGCTGTAATACTACTTCAGCTTCTATCCGCTGTCTCGGCTGAACTGATGACATCGGAACATCAGAAGACGGGAGTGGGAGGGGGGGGGCTGTTGATTTTGTCGTCGCCACAGCGCCGCTTACTACGGGGCAGAACCATTTGTCTGCCCTCTAATTGCAACCCCCTTTCACAGTCGCCAATTAAAACACCTTATTCATCTCAGATAACGTTCATCTGCACCCATTCTTGATGCTCACCAAAAACAAACATTCAGGCTCACATTTACTGGGCGGTAGAATCATATATAGGTCCCCCACCGAAATTCCAGAGGGCAGCAGCACGCATATTCAGACATGAACATTGCATGTTAGAATTTGTAATTGACATGTTGGTCGCTAGGTTGCGCTACAGTTTCTGTGTTGCAACCGAGTCTGACAGAATAGAAGCGTAGAAGGCAGATTGTAATTTTAAATCTCTAATAGAGAGCTATATTTTCACTTGGTTTGAAAGTAGTCATTACCGGTTCCTATTTTATTTAAATAGGTAATCCATTTACTAGAAGCCATTGGAAATAATCGACACTCGATCCATTATTTGTTTGCTTCCTGGCACTGTACCTAGGCCTACAACTATTTACATAATTTTACCTGATGACGAATTCAACTGCAGCGAATAGTGATCCGTGTAATAATACCTATGTATGTACAGACCCGTATTCATACGCACCTGCAGGCAAGGGAGTTCCGCTTGGAGGGAAGTAGTTGTGCTTGATCAAAAAACGTATCCACAAAAGCATTAACGCTACGGGTCTGGTGTATAATATAATAATTATGTAATAATTATAAGCGGACCTCCAGTAACAACTGATAGACCGGAAGGAGATGTTCAACAGGCACAGAATGAAAGTACGTTTGGAGATGACATCGGGACTATGCCTATGGGATGGGCAGCAAAACAAAGAGCTGGGAATACATATATGTAGGGGAATATACTAAAACAAGGCGACAGCTTTGAATGCCTGGGCGGAGCGGTATGTTTGGACGGCAGCACAGATATGTGGAGCGAATGGGAGAAGAACGGACAGCGAAGAAAACAGAATCCGGGAAAATGGAAGAGTTGGGTAGAGGAGGACGGCTAAGACTGAAACGAGAGCGTTATATAATGAGAGCTTTGTGGATTTGGAGAGGAGTGGAGAACGAGATCGAAAGATACGGGGCGTGGAGACGGTTGGCGGAGACTGCAATGCAAGAAGAGTGGGGAAGGGTGGAGACAAAGATAACATAAATCAAGGACCAGTATGGAGGGAATTTGGAGGCCAGGGAAGAAGAAGGGAACAGAGGAGGAACAGGGAAGAATGGGAAAGAGATCAACGTCACCGTCTTTCTGGCGCAACCCAGTTCCCAACTGTGGAACGAGAAAGAAATTAATATTGAAGAGGGGGGCTGTTGATATTTTTCGTCGCCGCCGCGCCGCTTACTGTGGGGCAGAACCATATGTCTTCCCTCCCATTGCAATCCCGTTTCACGGTCGCCAAAACACCTTAATAGTTTCAGATAGCTTTGATTTGCACCCATCCTTGACGCTCACCAAAAACAAACATCCAGGCGCACATTAACTGGTCAGTAGAACCATATATATGTCCCCCACCGAAATTCCAGGGGGCAGCTGCTCCTCTGCCCCCGCCCCTGCCCCCCACCCCCCGTTGCTGCGCTTATGGTCCCCAATGTCCACGTACACCCGCATCCTCTCCCAGTCTCCCGGCGTTTGCGACCGCGGTAAATGCCGGAAGTGGATAAATACAGTCAACTGCGAGCGCAAATGAGCTAATCGGTGGTCGTAATTCGATAATCGTTAATCCCCGTGTAAACAACACTGTTCGCCTTCTTCTTGTTTATCAGACTAATTGATATCCATGAGTAGCACTCACGAGGGTTTAGTTAGCATTCCTGTGGCCGACCGTGGATGTATCCAATCGGATCCTGATTACCTATGACCATCGAAACTGGCCGACCTGTGTTAAAAGTACAGAATCTACATATAATCAGAACATATTTACATTGCATAGGATGCGTAATTTCTTTTAAATCCTTCTTCTTCCCCTTTGATGTCTTGCGGGGACGATCCATGTCACTCAATGTGTAGCTTCTTCCCCTTTGATGTCTTGCGGGGACGATCCATATCACTCAATGTGTAGCTTCTTCCCCTTTGGTGTCTTGCGGGGACGATCCATGTCACTCAATGTGTAGCTTCTTCCCCTTTGCTGTCTTGCGGGGACGATCCATGTCACTCAATGTGTAGCTTCTTCCCCTTTGGTGTCTTGCGGGGACGATCCATGTCACTCGATGTGTAGCTTCTTCCCCTTTGGTGTCTTGCGGGGACCATCCATGTCACTCGATGTGTAGCTTCTTCCCCTTTGGTGTCTTGCGAGGACGATCCATGTCACTCGATGTGTAGCTTCTTCCCCTTTGGTGTCTTGCGGGGACGATCCATGTCACTCGATGTGTAGCTTCTTCCCCTTGTGTGTCTTGCGGGGACGATCCATGTCACTCAATGTGTAGCTTCTTCCCCTTTGATGTCTTGCGGGGACGATCCATGTCACTCAATGTGTAGCTTCTTCCCCTTTGGTGTCTTGCGGGGACGATCCATGTCACTCAATGTGTAGCTTCTTCCCCTTCGGTGTCTTGCGGGGACGATCCATGTCACTCAATGTGTAGCTTCTTCCCCTTCGGTGTCTTGCGGGGACGATCCATGTCACTCAATGTGTAGCTTCTTCCCCTTCGGTGTCTTGCGGGGACGATCCATGTCACTCAATGTGTAGCTTCTTCCCCTTCGGTGTCTTGCGGGAACGATCCATGTCACTCAATGTGTAGCTTCTTCCCCTTTGGTGTCTTGCGGGGACGATCCATGTCACTCAATGTGTTGCTTCTTCCCCTTTGGTGTCTTGCGGGGACGATGTGTAGCTTCTTCAGCTTTTCTTGTCAACTCTCTCCGTCTTTCTCTGTCGTCCGCGATCATTTTCCATTTTTGGCTGTTTACACCTGCCCTCACAAGGTCCCGTTTCATGCTGTCATTCCATTTCAGCTTTGGTCTTGCTGTTCGTCATTTGCCACCCTCATCTGCTTCCCAAGCTCTTTTTAAAAGTCGTCTTCGATCATTCTTTACACATGTCCTGTCCATCTCATTATGTCCTTCTTTAAAATACTCAACCAGGAATAGGCCCTATACAGAAAGTAAAACTATCCAGAGCGTTATCACAGTAGCCGTACGGATACCTTGAATCGTGCGCGCGCCCTCGTCCAGCTCAGGAGTTTAACATTCCAACCATCACCTTGCACTGCGAGATCGATGAATGTAGATGTGACGCAAACATGTTCACGAAACAATCTGTAAGCATGACTAATTCTCTCATCCGCTTCTTCGAGTTTACATATCTGTCACCGATGGACATTTCGTGTAATCTTGTTAGAGTTTGATACAAACATTCTGAGAATGTTTTCGTGTAATTCTATTGAATTTTAGTCAGAATGTTGAGACGTATTGCGTCCATATGCATGGGAACGGGAACGGGTGGTAAAAGGTGTAGCTAGACAGTTAGGGATGTTGTGAGCTCCCAGTTTTTTTTATTTAGGACCTATTATAACATTTGAAAATATTGACACATTAGAAATTGTTTGCTGATAAATACAAAACAAGCTAGTCCGCTGACGAAGGTGGTGCAATACAACCGAAATATCCGGAATCAAAAACAAGTTTCTTGTGAGGTAATTTCTAGGACTGCTGAGAAGAGAAAACATAATCGTGTTCGAATGTGTGCATATTCTATCGCATTTTTGTTTGCTGTTTTCGACCGATATAAACTAACTTTTGTGGCACCTCAGTTTCGGGTCACATACCCCCACGCTTTAACTCAATGACCGGACGGTGATACGCAACAACGCAACAATCTGAACGCCCTGTGATTGACTCAAGCCCGCCCCCACGCCTACGCGTTGACTGGACCGTCGCCGCTAGCGACGTCAGGCGGCGGCGCTTGGAACGTGCCAGGTCACGTGAATCGCCGACGACTCTGCACCAGACGAAGCCTTGAGTGGAGTGACTGCAGTTGGTGATCGTTTAGTGGTGAACTGTCCGAGTCGGAACTTACAACGCTCGCAGCGAAGTTTGGCCCGATCGTCCCTAAACAGTGTGGTTCGGATTACCTTCGATAAAAATGGCGTCGTTCGCAAGAAGTTTGGTGAAGTGCGCGCTGCTGGCGGCTTTAGGTGAGTACCCGCTAGCGTGAGCGTTCGTAAGCGGTAAGACAAGCCGCGCTTGATTGATCGGGCTTTTCGACTACTCGTGAATTCGCTCGTCCGCTGGGAAGTCAATTATGCCGGCTCCGGTGTGAATTTGGCGCCAGCTTCACGTATGTAGGTGCCGCCCCACAAAATACCACCGCATTATGCGACTTTCGATAGCTGTACCCGGCGTATTCTGTCATGTGAATAGGAAGTTTTGACGGCCGAGACACTCGGACAGGTTTCTTGCGCTGACAGATCCCGCTGGGGCTGATGAATCAGCCACGGTTGCGTTGCGTGCTGCAGTAACAACGGGGGTGTCGCCTGCCCCTAGATCGTTGTGTATTGACAGTGCCCGACTTCTGAATCACAATAAACAAGAAATAACAGCGCAGCTACTGCAACGACAATTCCCAGTAACATACATAATGAAATGTGGGTTTGTCCGATTCGCGACTGATCATTTGTGAAGTTCAAATCGCATTCTGATCAAAACAAAGGATTAATAAAACACCCGCTCTGGGTGAAATATTGAAATGACGTTGGGACTATGTAATACACATTTATTTATGATTAATATATTCTCCCCAACCCAGTTTGCAGAACTGGCAAGCTTGTATGTCTGCTATGGTAACCCCAATCTCCTTCGCTTGCTGCCAATGAACAAGTCAGAGACGTTCCAAAGTTGAAGTCGAAGTGAACATGCTGGCTATCAGGTGCTGGTGTCAGTCTGCTTCGAGTTTCCCCCCCCCTCCCCTACTAGACCAAGAGGCAGTTGTCGCCGATTCAAGTGTTTGGCGGAAGGAATAAAGAGTACCGACAGTCTGGTCTGACACATGCCTTAGTCAGGTGGTCTGACAAGATGGACTTGAAATCTCCTCTAGAGAGCCAATGAACAGGTAGAAATAAATATCTTTCGACAGCAACTTGTCACACTGGACATCTGATTACACTCATGAATTGGCATGTCATTCGCAATGAATGGACATCAACACAGACTAGTGAAAGAAAGCCAGAGTGGAAAGATTCCAGTGTTATTCCACACCAGAAACGTATCTACCAAATATAAGTGTATATGGTTAATATCCGACTGCACCTGTATCGAGTCCAGCACCCAAATCAATCATAAAAAGAGTGCACGCTTCAGACACCTCTGGCGTAGACAACCACAGATAGAGAAGGTGAAAAAACGAGACGGATAGTTGTAGACATGGAGCTCCTGGAAAAAAACAGTTGATTATTAATGACAACAGATTCCTGCCTTGCATATAGCCATCGGCACCTTCGCTGAGAACGTGGGAATGTACCAATTGCGGGAATGTATGTGTTATGCATGTGGATATATTTAGGATGGGTCACTTCCTAGAAATATGTTAAAGTAGCATAATTACGCTGAGCACTGGTGTATTTTGATCACTTGGGTTGACAAGGCATGGCTAGTGCGACAGCCAATGTCACTGGACTGTCAGTCAGAATTAACATCCTAGCAATATTGGCAAGGCTGTTTTAATGGTAGTGGGGTTAAGTATGTGGGAAGTTAACCCAGCAAGGTCAGAGAGTAGTCTTTGTGGCACCAGTGGGTATCCACTACCCCCAGACATGCTATGTACCTATAATTTAAAGGACATCGTACAATTTTGTAAGACATCAAACGAATTGTGGCACTGATTACAGTGTTACAAAGGTGTTGGCGAAGGCTATATCTTATGTTGGTTTAATTAAGTGTAAATGGATGATATTATCAATTAGGATCAAAACTGTGGCTATGATGTGACAGCTGTCAACAGGAAGAAAGTCTTGGTGGGCCAAATATGAAACCAGACTTAATTGGCAGTTTGTATAGTGTTGGAGCTTTGCATATATATCTAATTCATTCAGTCTCAAGGTTGAGCTCATTAGCTGGGTATTGCAGGCATAAATAGCTTCATTAGTTCTGCTCACACTTCTCTTTGTCTGCCCAGCCTGGTCAAACTGGGCAGAAGGGTGATTAGGCAGGGTTGAGCCAGCTCATTATGTGGCTTCTCCCCCAGCTCCCCACAGTAGGCTGCATGTTTGCTGACTTTAGAGATCTCATTAGGCAGCTTACAACTGGCTGGGCATTGTTTCTAAGTGAGGGCTAATCCACTGGGTACTCAGTGAGTGTGTCATGTTTTCTTTGCCCTGGTGGGGTGCTGGGTGGGGGTAGCAGTGTGGATTCTCAGTGTACTGGCCAATGAGTATTGTAAGTGTCAACATGATTAGAATAACAACAGAAACACTGGAAGTGAATGTGATATGATTTACATAAATTGAACAATCTGTCTAGGTTATATAACGTGTATTAACTGCGATAACTTGTTATTGTTAAATTGTCATGTACCACATCTGTTGCTGTGTCAGTTGTAACAGCTCAGTCAACATGTCACATCCCTATTGTTGTATCTGTGAATTAGTACCAACAGTTTAGATTTTATGTAAAAATTCCATGGAATATTTTTCCAACTAAACTTGCACTCCCATTATTTATAATTCAATTTTAAATGCAGCGTTACAAATTATAATCTAGAACTAATACATTTGATGTATTAGTTCTAGATTATAATTTATCATTGCTTAATATCAGTGCTTTCGTATCCTTGTGGTGCAATTTCAAATGCAAACAAATTGTGGTCTGCTTTTAATGACAATGGAATGACAAAGTAGTGCCATTGTGCCAGGATGTTCTCATATCAGCAGAATGTTTTTTTGATAATGCCCAGTCATAAAAAACCGGAAGCGTTGCGTTCTGGAATAGTAACATTTGAAACGGGAGATGGGTATTGTAGTGTGACTCGCAGCACACTTTAGTGCCTGCTATTCATAACAGGTGGCCATTGAGGAAATCCTGTATGGCGCTGACTGTAGCGAATTGGATACAGTTACACTTTGGGTGTAGAGAGGTGTGATGAAGCTGCATTTGCCCCTGTATGGTCTTTTGCCTGCCTGGCTGGGTCTGAGTGCTGCAGTGTAAATGAGTCATTTTGATAGCATCCTATAATTACGGATACATGCGTATTGAAAAAGTTTGTAGAGTTGTAGAATAACTGCAGTAGACACAATGTAGATTTCAAAATTGTTCGTTCAAAGTGTATGCTGTGATCATGAGTCCTTACTGCAAGAAACCACTGTATGTATGCTGTTTGTAGGTGTTTCATTAGATGCACCTTACTAGAAAATATAAATACTTTGCTTACATTGATCACTGTTTTTTTATATAATTTTTTTAATTTAATTATGTGCCAATTGGACTGGGATATGTATTCATGAGAAAATTGTGTGGTAAATTTCAACTACGAACATTGCTGGTTAAAGACCAGTAAATTTCAACCTGGGAATTAATTGTCAAAACCACAAATGAAGATATCGGAAAACCACTTGTTATAATAATACTAATGTTCACTGCTTTACATAGTCCATTTTATGCTAACAAATATCTTGAAATGTGTTTGTGAAACATGTCTATGTTGTTGATTAGCTGATAGTTCAGTAAGACAGTCACATGCTCACTTAGCCATGTGGGCACCCTGGTGACACACAGTATCAACTGCTGATTGTACAAATGTGACTGACTGGGGTCCTCTAGCCTGGTGACATTCCTTGTCCAGCTCACTCACTACTAGTAGTGGAACTTCCTTATCTTATCAGCAGGAGGTCTACTGGCTGGTCATAAGTCTGATTAACTTTGTCCAGATAATGGTCAACCAATGCTCTGGCTGCACACTACTCCTGTGCAGTGTTCCAGTGAAATGTGTATTTTGATTTGGCAATTTTTTTTTCTTTTTTTTCCAGAAGCCAGTTTTTGTATTTGATGTTCAAATCTGGTGTATTTGAAATCATAAAATACAGTGTTCAATTTGTATTTAATATATTTGAATTTTGACTTGTTTGAACATACACATTATTAGGATCTGAAATATTGGTAAATGGATATATATATGTGTGCAAAAGTTTATAATACAGGTCTAGTTTTTATTGTTTTATTTATAACTGCAACTTGTGTATATTTGATAAAATAATGTATTTGATCCCCGAGATTGCTCTTGTGTGTGGAAAGAAAAAAATCCATAAATACATGTTGGTGGAAATTTGTAAGGGTTCCTGCAAGGGGGGATTCAGGAGCTTGCCATGATCAGTGAATGAATGTCTCATGATATGTTCATGTGCACTGATAGAGGGGCGGGTGGCCATGTACTTGACAAAATAAACATTTGGTGCAAGACGTCTTAGCTCCAAACACAGTCAGCATTGTTCACGGTTGATAATAGAGTCTGTCTGTGTGGCAGAGAGGTATGTTTAAGATGTTTAGTGTTCTTTCGATAGCAAATGCTTGCATGTTTTTATACTTAGACAAGCTCCCAGTAGACACTGGCATGCTTGCAATTGCTTGCACAGACGTGAAATGTACGTGTTTGTGATGATGTATTATTTCGGCAAATAAGTAAAATTACAAAGTGAATTTGAAAAAGCATGTTTATTGTCATCATTTTTCTATGGCACAGGTAGCCCTGCTGATCTGTTTGCTAACTATTAGTATTGCTAATTAAGTGTACAGTGAACCCTTACTCTTAAGGTCACCCTCGGGACTGGGCAAGTGACCTGAATATGGAGGTGATCTCATTAGCAGGACTCATTTCCTATACTTTGTGTTTGTGGTAATTTGGAATTGTCCTAGGGTGACCTTATTTGCAAGGTGGCTGTATTAGTGAGGGGACCATAAAGCGACGTTCAACTGTAATATCAACGATAATTGTCGATGGTTGAATTAATCATCGATGTACTCAATAGTACACAAACTTTACACCAACCGTCATGATGCATCAATCGAGCTGGGACATTCTCCTCTGTTGAGGCAGATATATGTCCATCTCCAAAACCATGTGTGGTAGACCAAGCCATGGCAGACTTCTTGTCTTCTGGTACAGTGGCATACAAGGCTTGACCTCCTGGAAACTCGCAAGACCAGACTCTAGTTAGTCACCAGAAGGTTACATGCCTGTATGTCTAAATAATCTACATTCACAGTCGGGAACAACCTGGATTCACGGTGGGCAGCATTGGTTTGGAATGTGGAGGTGTTTCTGTGGCAACTTCAGACACAAGGTTGAATAAGTACATGACACAGAGGTACCTAAAGAGCTTCATGATCTGAAATAACACAGTATGTTGAAATTAATTTTATGGGTCCCTGTGGCCAACAAGGATTTGAGAAGGTACCCTAAATTGGACCTGGTCAGGGTTGGGTTCAATTGTACCCTAAATTGCTGTCTAAAACTGAGCAAGCATGCAGCTGGTCCATTGTGTAGTGCTCATAGTAAATTTAAATTTGAAATGCTGTAATTGAAAGTATAATTTTTTATGTGCCATCATTAAGCGCCATCATTGTACTTGGTATTTTTTAAACACCATAATTGAGATGAAACCGTTTTTTTAATTGAAATTGTAATCGTAACTGACATTTTAAAAGTGATATTGTAATTGAACTGGTATAATGTGATGCTTTGTAGCTAATAATTGTATTTGAATCTAATCGTGATTCCAAATATAAATAGGATGAGACATGATCCTATTCCTACAACATTGTACAATCACATTTTTATTGATTTTCTTGTTCTGTTTATAATCAATACCGGGTAGGTATAACTTTGAATGAGAGCTAATTTATGTCCTATATAACTCGGAGAGTCACACACGATTATCTCTCTGCTATTGTTTCATCATCGTGTCCAAATAAGACATACATGTACGTTACAAGCGATGTCTGTCCACATTCAGGATAATTCTGGACTGGCACTCCTCTGTAATGTGACACAAGCAGGCTGGTCGAACAGTTACATGCCTCCATACATCGGAACTGTCTCGTAGCACCAGTTGTTATCCTTGCCACGAGTGCAGTGTACTTGTATGCTTTGGCCAGACATCATATTCAGCTGGGCCAGTCAGACCCCATCTAGTTGTGGTCTAGTACAGTGCCAAGAAGCCTGGACAATGCCGAATGAGCTGGCATGATTCCTGGGTGGCTCGTTGCATATTGTTTTAATGATTACCGCACTGTTTTAAATAAAATGCCAGGTTTGCAGCAGGATGATGTTTGCAGTAATACTGAAGCTGAAAACCAATGTAAAATTATGTTTTAAAGATTTTTAATTAGGAATATATTTTAATGATTTGAACATGCGTTGGGTTTAAATAAAATCCTATAACTGTAGCGGTGTAATGTTTTTGAAGCAGTCCATTTATGGTGAACTTAAAACAAAGGAAATAAAGTATGTTTCATGGATTTGCATTAGGAACATTTTTAAAACTGAACAGACATCTGGTGCATACTTTCCTGAAAATTACATGAATGGGAAATAAATAAGGCATAATTGTAAATATTATAATATAATTCACACATGCACAAAATGTCCTACAATCCAAACCGGCTGGTCGGAAATTTCCTGTTTAAAGGAGACCATACCATACCATGACAGCCGTGTTGAATCTGTGCCAACCCTACTGTGAACTACCATCAGAAAACTGACACTTCTAAATTGGCTGCAGCCGTCCTCGATGGGAAGCATCTCATCCATTTGGCAATGTTACGGAATTGGGTTATCACTGTGTGTTGTCAGTGTGTGCGTCCAAGGAGAGGGAGGATCGCAATACTGTGGCGACGTCTTGTCCATGTGTCTATTGCCCTGACTTGAGACAATAGGGATTGTTTCACTAATATTATGAACTCATAAGATCGATTTTGCTCATTAAAATCAATTTCGCTCCTTAACAGTGATCTTGTATACTGAAAACTGTCAACATCAGGTGCGCCACTCGGGTACTTTTGTCGGTGTGTCACGGAAATAGCGTCCTCTGTAATATCAGAGGCTTTTTTAAAAAGCCCCTTATGTAACTTGTTACTGATTCTGATTAATTTCCAGCACCACCTGGAAAGTTGCCCAAGACAGATATTTCCCAAATGTGGGATTTTGGGGCTGGAGGCAGTAGCTCTGAGGGTGTCATGTTTTGTTCTCTCCCTGTGGGTGGGGAAATGGGCTCTTGGGGGATAGTTACGACATCTCCCATGGGAGCTTCTCCCTTAAGTGATCCCAGGGCTAACAGGGCCTGGGGGCATACAGCAGTGAGCTTGGAAAGTCACAAGGCGCAACCAGGAATAAACTCCACTTTATCCCTAGATCAGGATAGAATTATAGGAGCCATTTTCACTCAGAAGTTACACTAGCCTGGTATGCTTGACCGGTTCAGTTTGTCCATTCCTCTACTGCACTGTCCAGTCTGTTTGTCTTCTTGTGGTTGTGGCTCCTGTTACCCTCTATGGTGCCTTCAGGGTGGTTTTAGAGGCATGTACCAAGTGACAGGACCAAACCAGGGGGCTTGATCTGTTTCACTACTGACAACAATAGCTCTTGGGGGAATCCGCATAACAACGGCTCTTGCTTTCCAGCGAACAACTCCGCATGCTAACAGACATTGGAATGCAGTGAACTGCAGAATTTAATACAGTATCGTCCTTCCACCTGGTGGTTTTGAAGTGGTTCGACTATTGCAACTAGCAGCTGATTTGTATTAAAGAGGCCAAAGAACAGGCGTGACTATTGTGTGGGTGAATCGGTCAAGTGTATGTTGTTTTATTCTTCAGAATGGCATGGAAGCATTTGAAAGTGCGTATCTTGACTTGAAACAAAGGTAGGTCTTCATACTCTCTAAGAACAATAAGACGTGTCCTTACAATAGAGCAGTGACTCCGTCCATCTCTGTTTTTAGTCGGTCTTTCCGTCTTTGTTTTCGTGTGTTGCATCTCTTGTGAGGGTTTCTACATTGCTGGTTTAATTGTTTGAATGAACTAACTGTATTAGTATCACATAGGACAAGTGTAGATGATCTCAGTCCTGGTGAAACAACATTGCAGAATGTCGGCTGGTTCGAGGCCAATATGCACCGGGTAAAACAGAATATCTGGCACATCTATCAGAATTTACATTGGGTGAGAGATCTCCATAGATAAACTTAAAGAATGTCACCAAAGAATGTAGGTTCAGTGCCAAGTCTAGTGGCCTGGTTAAGTTGAAATATGAACACCCCCAATTGTGGAGGGGTATTTTATTGGTGTGTGGAAGAATAAAACATCTGTTAAATGTCATACTGTAGGATATATTACAAATCCTTAGGTGAGAAGGAAATTATTTTATTAGGTATGATCCATAGTTGAAAATTGAAAAATATTGTAATTTATGGAGGGGAGAGCTAATGATAATGCCTTGGAAATTGTTAGAATATTTTGTGACCTAGTTATAAGAACGGGCAAGGAGATCGCGATTACCTAGATAGGAAGCAACCGTAAGGGATGAATTAGGGGAAGACCTTAACTTAAGGCAATGTATTGACAGGAAGGATTGATGGAGGAATGCGGTTAATTGGAATAAATCGAGACACCTTAAAAGAGGACATGTGGGAACTTTGGGGGGTCCTCAGGTGTGCTATACAAGTGGGTTGAAAAAGAACAATCTGGTGCTTCGCCCCGGGTCGATTTACCTGTAGAGATACCTGTGCACAGTGCTCCTAGAAAGTGCACCTTGTAATGTGCAAGTTGGAAGCCTGGTCGATGGCCATTGAAAGTGGCCTGACTCCCAGTGGTTGCCTAGCAACAGAGGTACCCAGTGGCAGTTGGGTCAGGGCACCAGTCTGGCTGATTGTATCCTGTAGACTGATTGCTGATAAAGCGCCTGATAAAAGCACTGAGACCACCAAAACCAGCTGTGTCATATTGGCTGACAGGGCCTCTTAGCACTGCCTAGGTACATGTACACTCACTGTGCGTACTTGGTCTCATAATTTTGTAAAAGTTCTAATAATATGGTTTTCATATTTGGTTCAAACCACTATCCACCTGCAACACTGTGGTGCGGGAGTTAAGGGTTTGAGTGATCTAAAATGGATTCCAAAAGCACAGCCAATATCTGTCAGATTCAGCTGTTTTTACATTGCTGCAAAGATATCACTTACCATGCTGCCCGCTTCTGATGTGGACAATGTGTGCGTTAATTCATGTTCTTTTCAATAGCTGGCACCACTGTTGCAATTTATTTTCCCTGCGATACATGGTGACAATCAAACTCTGGTGCTAGTGCTTGACCAGTGTCCAGTTATGTAGTAGCCATGCCGCCAGTCAGATACGTTTCTGCAGGGCAACCAGGGTTTAATTAAAAGCATGTGCTGGCAAATTGCACTGGTCTTTCAAGTGTTTACCCAGCAGTGTCCAGGGATTCTCACCTTGACCACTGCCCATTTTTTTTCAGGTCTGGTGGACACTGGTCATTTGGTCAGTTATAGTAGCTATGGTGAACAGTGGGGGGAGTCATCATCTCTCAATCAAATGATGACTCCATTCAACTCCCTACAACACCAGCAGGGTTAGGACCTCCACTACATACATCATCTCCTTCGAATCAAAGGAAACAGCACAATTACCGTCATACTCCTAATACTAAAAAACCATTGAGAATCATCAACCTAAATTGTCAATCACTAAAAAACAAGAAGGCAGAATTCCTTTCACTCATTGATAGCTCCAAACCAGACATAATTATTGGCACTGAATCCTGGCTTAGCAATAGCATATTAGATTCTGAATATTTCCCAGATAAATTCAATGTATATAGAAAGGACAGAACAGATGAACAGAGAGGAGGAGGGGTATTCATTGCAATACATTCTGACCTGCTTAGTGAAGAGGAATTTGAATTAGAGACAGACTGCGAAATCATTTGGGCTAAGATTAGCATAGCTGGTTGTAAATTACTTCACATATGTGCCTACTACAGACCTGACGTAAATGATGAACACAGCATAGAACAATTTGAAATATCTCTAGGCAGAGTAAATCAAAAGCAACACTTATTCATTGCAGGAGATTTTAATTTTCCTGGATGGGACTGGCAGAATGGAATGTTAAAACCAAACTGCCAAAACGTACTACTTCATGATAAATTTCGAAACATTCTAGATGACCTTGGTCTTATCCAGATTATAGACAAGCCAACAAGGGGAGAAAACACTCTAGACTTAATGATCACAAATAACCCTACCAATGTCAACCGAACAGAGATATTACCAGGAATCTCAGATCATGACTGTTGTTACACAGAGCTAGACATAAACCCAATGAAACACAAACAGAAACCTAGAAATATTCCCCTTTTCAATAAGGCAGATTGGGACAAATTTAGAAAACATATGAAAGATGTAAGCAAAAATCTTCAAAATTGCTATGAACAAAACAGTGCAAACAAGTTGTGGTGTATGTTTCGGGATAGCATTGTCAAAGGTACTGGGATGTATATACCATCCAGAATGGCTAGATGTAGGGACGGATACCCCTGGATTACACCAACACTAAAGAAACTTATGCAAAAAAGGGACAGAATGTACAAATGTCACAAGCACACTCCAAAATACAAACATCTAAAACAAACTATACAGCAACAACTGAGAACTGCCTACTGGAACTATGTAAATGAAACTGTCACCTCTACTGAAGATAGTCAACAAAAACAAGGTTATGCTAAGAGATTCTGGACTTACATGAAACACTGCCGTACAAACCACACAGCGATATCGCCTCTCAAACAAAATGGAATCCTACACTCAAACCCTAAAGCCAAAGCGGAGATACTAAATCAGCAGTTTCAATCAGTCTTTACAGATGACCCATCTCCCCAAGTAACCAAACTACCCAATCCAACACTACCAGAAATGCCAGAAATAGAAATTACAGAAGCTGGTGTACTAAAACTCCTACAAAATCTTAAACCGTATAAAGCACAAGGACCAGACAACATCAACCCAAGAATTCTAAAAGAATTGGCTGTTGAAATTGCACCATCGCTAACTTTAATCTTTCAGAAGTCATATGCTACAGGAGAAGTCCCCACAGACTGGCTAAAAGCAAATGTCTCACCTATTTTCAAGAATGGTCAAAAATACATAGCTTCAAATTATAGGCCCATTTCCCTGACATGCATAGCATCAAAACTAATGGAACATGTCTTGGTTAGTAGTATAATGAAACATGCACATTCACACAACATTCTTTATCATCTTCAACATGGCTTTCGCTCCCAAGTATCTTGTGAGACACAGCTTATTCAGTTCATACATGACTTAGTTACCCATATGCAGTCTGGCATGCAAACGGATGTCATAGTGATGGACTTCTCTAAAGCATTTGATAAGGTCAGCCATAAAAAACTGATTTACAAACTCCATCACTATGGCATCCAAGGCAAAACAAATTCCTGGATTCGATCATTTTTAACAGACAGAACTCAAAGAGTCATAATAGAGGGCGAGGCCTCCTCTGAGGTACCCGTAACATCAGGAGTACCACAAGGCTCTGTACTTGGCCCTTGTCTATTCCTCTTTTACATAAATGACATCCCAGACAATATTACATCTACAGTTAGACTTTTTGCTGATGACACCATAATGTATATAGCCCTTAAGCCTAAGACAAATACAGCTGTGCTCCAGGAAGATCTTCACAAACTTGGAAAATGGGCCATAACCTGGAACATGGAATTCAATCTTCAAAAATGCCATGTCATACCTGTAACAAGAAACAAAACTGTCATTAACAATCAATACATGCTTCACGGTCAAACACTAGAAACTGTTTCACAGGTAAAATATCTTGGTATAACCATAACCTCAGATCTCCGGTGGAATGCCCACATAAATAACATTTGTCTAAAAGCAAATAGATCACTAGGCTTCCTCCGCAGAAATCTCAAAGTTCCGTCAATTCAAATAAAAACTCAGGCCTACTTCACCTTTGTCAGACCCATCGTGGAGAACAGCTGTACTGTCTGGGATCCATATACCCTTACACAAATAAACAAACTAGAAATGATTCAACGCCGTGCAGCCCGATATGTCTTATATCGCCACCACAATACCTCCAGTGTAACAGACATGCTCCAGACATTAGGATGGAGATCCTTATCAGACAGAAGAACTGATGCAAAACTATGTATGATGTACAAGATAGCAAATGGCCTAGTGGGTATACCAGCAAACCAATACCTTATTCCTGTAAATATAGTCACTAGAAAACAACATTCCTTATCTTACCTTATCCCTCACTCCAGATGCAACTACCACTTGTATTCTTTTTTCCCCAGTACCATTCGACTTTGGAATTCCCTCCCTCAATATATTGTAAATCAAAACAGCCTGTATGCGTTTAAAAGCAACATCCAGACTTTGCAGTACCCCATGTTTTAGACGTTAACAAGTTCTTCTGCACGTATTTATGTTTATTTACACGATAATTTGTGTTCTTATATATTGCACTCTAAAAACAAAACAAAAATGTCCTGTTCGCCTGCCATGCCATGGCACCGCCTGTATCCTCAGCATGTTGAGGCTAGGCGTGTATTGGAAGAAGAAGAAGAAGAAGAGTGGGTAACTGGGTAGCTTTGTGTAATGGTTGCCTTCTTGCTTAAGTGGCCTGGGATATCAATTCATCCCACATTCAACAACCTTTATGTTGCCCCAGAGCAGTTTTGTGGGGCACTAATGTGGTCACCCCAGTGAATTGGGGTGGGAGGAGGGTGACTGATCATTTGTGTAATCAGGACTATGTCTAGCAGGGGGAATTTGAGAAAGACAGCCCAGGCTGGGTGGGTCCTTTATCAGTATTATTTCAGTTCTACCATTCACAAGTTCACAGCTCATCTTAACCAGGTGATAAAATATTGTTCATCATAAACCAAGAAATAGACTAAAAATATGACAGGTTTCAGGACAAAATCTGATATATCCGTTTGACAGTATTTAATGCGTAGGTACTCCAGGAACCAATTTTCGCCTTCAGTAAATTACGCAGTTGTCCTGTATAGGCCGTAGAGTGTAGAGCCAGCGACATACAATTATGGTGTAAACAGATCAGATGCATCCTTGAGAAAAAATGACCCCGACTTGTGTCCTCTGAATCATCATTGCATGACAGCTTAGCTGGTGTGTTTATTTCCTGACTGGTTGTTTGTATATATTATCATTTGTAAATGCAGACTAATACTTTCTTTCTGCTAACTGAACAAGCTGTTGCATATATACGTCTTCATGCCAACTTTGAAAACAGAAAACTCTCTGAACGAAATAACTTGGTATGAAGATGAATCGAAATTTAATAAAATGAGGTTATTACAGGTGAACAGTTTTCCACAAATTTCCATAGCTTCCACTGAATAAATATTAAGGCAGAATGAACCCTTGTCTTATATTCCCATCTGAGATAAATGCTTTTTAGCATCATTCTTTCTAGATACATAAATTATATGCTCAGCAAAGTTGCCTCTAACTTAGTTGTGTTGGCTGCAAAATCTAGTAATCTCTTCCTAATCATTAATGGCTGGACTACCAAATCACTATCAGTGCATTATAACGAATATCATAAAATACACAACTGTAACATACTGCTGAAATCATCAAGACAGGTCCAGGGTGAGTATCTTATGAACACACAGAATGCCAGACATATGAAGTGTATGTAAGCATGTTGGTTTTGGGAGCAGTAATATTTAAGGGCTATCAGAGTCTCCACAGGCATGGAGGCTAGAACCAGCATTCCACAGGTGCAGGTCTCCACAGGCTTGGAGGCCAGAACCAGCATTCCACAGGTGCAGGTCTCCACAGGCTTGGAGGCCAGAACCAGCATTCCACAGGTGCTATATTCACTGACTGGGTCAGAATGACAGGGGTCTGTCAGCCCACTGATTATCATGCTTTGAAGTCTTGTCATACTGACATACCACACCAGTGACCAGTTTCTTTTGAGGTTCATAGTGTGCAGGGAACATGTTACCTGATTTCATTGCCTCTGTTAAAGTGCGTTAGGGTACTTAATTGAAAATTTAATGACCATTGTCTATGGCAGCGATAAACTGCAGAGCACTGTTTTTTCCTCTTGATTCCTTGTGGGGTGGGGGGTGGGGGTGGGGACCCAACTTAATTTGTTCCACCCTTCCACCCATGCCTCCACTTATTGATTGGTCATCTGGCATTTTCTCCCACTATTGATGGTTCTAACATGGCTGCACTTTGGATAGTTTTCTTAACACCATCTCCATCTTTATTGTCGTCTTAGACAACGTATAAATATATATTACATATATATAGCTAACTATATATATATATATATATATATATATATAGTTAGCTATATATATATAGCTAACTATATATATATATATATATATATATATAGTATATATATATATATATATATATATATATATATATTGTGTATATTATTAATACCCTAACTACTTTATTCATTTCCTTGGACCATTGGCCTCTGATCAAATTGGCGATACATTTGAGAAATAACACAAAAGTAGTTATTTAGAGTTATTTACATAGTATGGTGAAACATTCCCAGAAGGCATCGTGGTTTGTTTCCTCACGGGAGGGGGAAAGCTAATACGTATTAGAAGCTTTGATGTTGCATCACTGTCTTGTCCATTCTTTAAGTTTAACACCATCTGAGGCAAACATTCTGCATCTGTCACCTCAAGCAATGCAAAGGTGTCCCAGGCTGTATCCCCTCTAAGGTGTCTGTCCCACACCTCCCCTGAAAGTGTCCTTCCCTCTTTCCCCCAGCAGACAGTTTATTTCAGCACAATTGACAAGCTTAGACAGGAAAGGGGGAGAACCATAAAGCTTGGGAACATGTGCTTGGGTGACAAGTTGGTGTGGCTGGTGACAGCAGCCAATGCAGGTGTCATTTGATGTCTTCTTATTTATAGAATCTCCTTCTGAGTCACTGGCGGCCGACAACAAAGTTATCAAATGACCGCCTCAGCAAGGTGCGCTGTATTAAGTTCCGAATGCCAAGATAATAATATTTTTATTGAAGTGCAATTTACAGTAAAATGCTCAAACCAATGTACAAAATCTAATTACGTCTAAAATGTTAAATGTAGCATACATATGTGCACTATTGCAAATAGAATGTAAATCGAGTACAATTATGGTGTAATAATTACAAGAAAAGTTAAATACTTTGAGATAAAAATGTAATAAAAGGATAAAACCATTAATTAAAGGTTAAATTTTGAAAATCTTTTATGACTAGAATCACAATAACTGTCCATAACAATCTAGAGGCCATCGTAATCGGGCATCTTTGGGCAGCCCTAATGATGCACAAACCACTACTTTTCTCATCCCAAATAAGCGGTTTGCAGTGGTGCTTTGCCAAGAGATAGGAGGCCAGTGCAACTGAGAACTTGTAAAGAAGTCTCCCATTTCTATGCCTCTGGTGTGCTGTTAGTTGGCTCGCCCTGGCTGAGATAAGGATGCTAAAAATGGGCTCTGAAGAGAGACTCAAGTGGTACTTTTTTTCCAAATCGTGTACCACATGTGCAGGTTTGCTGGTTTCTCAAACAAAGTGATGAGTCTCCTACTTACAATTACAATAGGACGTCATTTAAGTGACATGTGAAGTAGGCGGTATTGTGGAGACATTTGACAGATTATGCATCTGTTATAAAAAGGGCGGACAGACTCGACTGCCTGAAACCATGATGGAATTGATAAAAGTCTCCTGGTACTCCTGAGAACGGGGAACATGGCAGTACAGTGTTTAAGCAGGGTAAAAAAGGTTTATTTAGGTCAGGGTCTTATCTGATACTGTTATTGGCATCCATTAATAAAAAGGCAAGTGGGGTAAAAGGCATAATAAAACATGGCACTTTTAATGCGCAATTACTGAACCAGATGTTGTTTCTTACACAGGCAGCCTAAGCTGTGGGAATTTGATATTTATGTATTTTGACGGCACTCCGGCTGCAAGATTTATTGCCTCCGTGGGGGTAGCAAAATTATGAATGTAGGACATCCCCTCAAAAATCCCCCCTGATCATACCCCCAGCTCTCCCCATTAAAATGAAAAGGTAGATTTTTTCCCCCTTTTGTGGTTACTAACATAGTCATAAATAGACAGAGAAAGGGGTTTGTGTGAGGGAGGATGGTTGAGAACCAGTCAAGAAAGGGTAGAGTGCTTGTCCATTGGTCAAGCTGGTCAAGTCAGGGGTGAATGATGATGATGATAATGGGGTATGGGGACTTGCTACATGGCACCCCAGCACAGGTTAATTAGGACAGGGTAGACATCCCTACATTCTAAGTGCTTGTAGGTGTGCCTCTGTTTGGCAAACATTGGTGTACAGGGGCACGTTGTAAAGGCAGCATTCCGAGTGAGTTGGTCATTAAGTGATTAATGTTCAGTTCTAGGGTCTTACCCTCTTGAGTGTCAAGGGTAAGAACCAGAAATATCCCAGTTCCTATTTCAACATTCTTATGTTCATGCTCAGTAGCGGGTCCTCGTTAAAATCATTAATCTTCGGCTTAATTCAGGATTGTAATGATGACACGAAATATTTATGAACACATCTCACGGCCATTAGGAAGATGGCATGTATATTTCATCAGATTTATAAATCTTGAATAAACAATGTTTATTATTTACATCAGGTCATATATTCTCACCATTTGGCAAAGTTTAAAGTTAACCCGGATTAAAATTAATTAGAATTTTTATTTCTAGGTTATGGAAATAAAAGGTATTGTCTGTTATTTATTTAGGTTATGATTCAAGATGTTGTTATTTGTTTAAAAAAATATAGGTCCTTTTATTTGAATGAATGAAAGTTTATTCAACAACAACAACAAGAACATAATACATGCACGGTATGGTGTGCTGCTGCTGCTGCTGCTGCTGCTGCTGCTGCTGCTGCTGCTGCTGCTGCTGCTGCTGCTGCTGCTGCTGTTGAAAGGACATTGATGAAGTCATAGACTTATATGTTGCTGTGCCCTTCTCAAACTAAAAAGCTGAATAAATACAACACGAATTATAAATAAATTACAAAATAGTATTCACAACTCATATATAAACTTGTTACCATAGTGCTTGTGTTACTAATGCATGGGTTTAACTAAACATCATCTTCAATTAACAATTCACAAATATGTAGAAAGCAATGACAACTTGAATGCTTTTTTAAATTGTGTTAAACTTGGAAGCTACGTCAATTTATTTGGTAAATTGTTCCACGTTTTTAAAACCTTGATGGTGAGTGACAGCAGTCGGAAGGTGGTGTTTGTGTCTTATTAACATAGAACAGTTTGCTTTGTCTGGTATCATGTATGTGTATAGCTGCGGTTGGTTCAAATAATGCTTGAACACGACCATTTAAAGAATGGTTGTTTGCTTTATAAAGTATAATCATAGTCTTGTATTTAACTAAATCATGAAATTTAAGCATGTTTGAGAGATGGAAAAATACAGATGTATAATCATGGTAATTAAGGTTATAAATAATCCGAATAGATTGATAAGTATTTCCACAGATCTCACAGCAATATGTGGTTCAACAAGTGAATTATATAATGTGTGTAACGCTTAACAATCAAGAACGTGCCTAGTTTTATACAAAACTGCTATGCTTTATGATACTTTTGATTTAACAATTTTTATGTGTTCTTGCCAAGTTAAGTTTTCGTCAGTGGTTACTCCAAGGAATTTTGTATATGATACCTGCTCAATGTTTGTCCAATTCAACATTATATTCACATCTGTTCTATGTTGTTTTTTATTGTTAGACATTATAAAATGTGTTTTGTTCACATTGAGCAATAATTTGTTCGCTCGGAACATAGGTCTAGTTTTTTTAGTTCGTTGTTAACAACAGTGCTTACATCATCTGTGTTACTACTAGCGAAATAAAAAGTGTTTGTATCATCAGCAAACAGAATAATATCAAGCAATTTTTAGATTTCACACATGTCATTTATGTACAGAATAAATAATAACGGGCCAATGATTGAACCTTGCGGGACTCCACACTTGATTTCCTTTTGTTCTGAGTTACTGTTGTTATAACATACATATTGTCTACGGTTGGTTAAGTAGCTTTTTTCAGTCCAGAGCCAGACCCCTTATTCCGTAGTATTGCAATTTACAGTATGTTGTGGTCAACAGTGTCAAAGGCTTTTTTAGGTCAATTGTGCTTTGGCATTTATCCATTGCGGAAGTAACCTTTTCGACAAATTCTGTTAAAGCTAGTGAAGTTGAGTGATACTTCTGAAGCCATACTGCCCATCTGTCAATATGCGTGGTGTTTCAATGAAAGACGTTAGCCTTTCAATGAAAGACGTTAGCCTTATATACAATCTTTCCTAATATCTTTGAAATGGCCGGAAGTAAAGATATAGGTCTATAGTTGCCAAATTCATTTTTTGCTTTTGATTTATAGACTGGTATAATTTTAGCAATTTTTAATTCGTCTTTACAATTCCCTCACTTAAAGACTTGTTTATCAGAATAGCTATTGGTAGAGACACGCCTTCACCAATTTGTTTTGGAAAGTACGGACTTAAAATATCAGACCTACAACTTTTCTTGGGTTGAAGAAACTTTATTATTTGGTTGACTTCACTTGCATCAGTGGGATTCGTAAACATACTATTCATACTTTTACCATGGCTTTTGTTTAGGTAAGCGATAAAATTGGTTTGGGGAGTAGGAATTGCTTTAGCGTAACTCGGTCCAACGTTTGTAAAGAAATTACAAAATGTATTCGAAATTTGATCAGGGTCATTAATTAAGTTAGTATTGAGCTTGAAATGTGTAGGGATACTTGATTTATCATTTTGTTTCTCGATTATTGTTCGAAGTATCTGCCATGTCTTTTTAGAATCATTCTTGAATTCGTGTAATAAGTTAGAATAATAAGTTATTTTAGCAATATGCTTTAGTTTATTATAAAGATTTCTGTACTTAGTATTATGAACATAAGTGGAATGTGTCTTTGACTTACCAATACATTTTCGATAAAGTTTACTAGATGTTGTAGAAGATTTCATTAGATCTTTGGTCGTCCATTCATTCCTGATTACATATTTTGATTTCATCTTAATAATGTTATCTGAGGCAAAGGAATCAACAACATTATGGAGTTTTGTCATAAATTATTTAAATGCATTATTTATATCTAACTGATGTAAGTGAGTCCAATCAATTTCTTTAAGAACGGAAGTTATATGATGGATGGATGCTTCGGAAACTGACTTATGTTTGCAGATAAGCGGCTCGTGTAATGTTTTGGGTGATTTCCGTTTACCAATTAAACAAAATGTAGGCAAGTGATCCGATATGTCGTTATAAAATAAGCTAGAATTGACAATTGAATTGGTATGTCTTACATAATTATTATCAATAAGGGTTGCAGATGTATGGGTGATACGTGTTGGTTTAGTAATTGTAGGAACCATGCTAGCACCAAAAACAAATCTAGCTTGTCACTTGAGGGTTTATGCGAGTCCAGTTTAAGATAGTCAATATCTTGATCTGTTCCAATTATAATTTGGTGAGGTGAATTTTCGAGTTTTGTTTAAAATTGACTCATAATATTTAAGTGATGAACTAACCTCTGTATTAGGAATACGGTAGATCTCTCCAACAATGGAAGTAGAACCTTTTTAATTGGATTGTATAAAAATGGACTCGAATTCACTCTCTACAAAATACCAAGGTCATCACGAATATGATATTAAATATCATCACACACACATATATAGCAACACCATCTTTGGTTTTGGTATGCCTGTTTTTATCAACCATGTTATAATTTGGCAGTTTATAAAGATATGCATTGTCATAATTTAAGAAGGTTTCACAAAGTAGGATATAATCAAATTCAAATGTTAAGATAAAGTACTCTAAATTGAAAGTTAATATTCCTGTAGTTATCAGAAAGTATATAATTAACATCATAATAATTACTATTGATATTAGCTAAGTCGAAACGGTTTGTATCTTCACCTCTATTCAAGACATGCAAATAAAATAAATTTCTGAAATTTTGATTCGTATAATTACGTGGAATAGAATCCATAGTTTTACGACTCGTTTAGCAGGTAGTAGACTGCCAAATTATATTCCACACTGGGTAAACAAATTCAGAGGAGGGGCCTACAACATATAAATATAAATTAAAATATAAATAATATGTGATGGTGCTATTTAAACTCGACATCATCATATTAGAAACAGTTTGCACAGCAACAAATATAAATATAGATACTAAATTGATACACGTTAACGAGATTATCAGAGATATTGAAAAGAACAATGATGGCATTTTGAAAAACATACAGTGCCGTGACATTAACCTAATCAAAAAGTGCTTAGATGCAAATAGTCAGAGTTACAAAACAACAAAACAAGATGAACCAAAAACAAAAACAGGTGAGAAAACATATTTGTAACGCTAGAGCATGTTGGCAGAATGCCTACAACTTGCAAATACATTGCCATTCTATTATACATTAAATCAATTTTTGTGTTTCTGGAGACACTACACAACACTCAACGTCCAAGTTGCTGGAGCTCACGCTCAGTGGTAATATTTACCTTTCGGCCGGAGGACATAAGACAAACAATACGTCCGTCCATTGTCCATGTCGCGGCAGCAGATCGCGCTTGCGACAGCAAAACACTGCGACGCCTCGTTAGGTTCTCGGTTATGACAGTTTTTGTACCTTTAAGCTTTCGCTTGGCGGAGAAGATCTTCTGTCGCTGTTCGTAGCTGGTGAACTTCAAGTTTATTGGTCGCGGCTTGACTCCATTCGGCTTGCCAAGACGGTGGCTGGGGTCGATGCTGCTACTGTCCACCGTCACGCCGAGCGATCGGCTGCACAGGTCGGTCACCGTGATGGTCGTGTCCTTTTTTTCGGACACTCCGTGAAATACGAGGCAATTTCGAAGCCTGTATTGTTCTTATTTATCTAATTGGTCAATCACTGCCACATTCGCTTGTTCAAGTTTTTTCTGGACGCTTCCAGGGCGCGTATGTTGGCGTTAATTGCGTTTATTTTTGTCGTTGTCTTGCTTGCGTCAATGTTGTGCAAGCCTGATACACATCTTCTTTGATTGCGCTGAATTGTTCTGAGTTCATGATGGCTTTGGTCAGCATGTCGGTGAATGTTTGTGTTTTTAGTAGTTTGTTAATAATGCTTTCGCTGATGGATGTTGCAATATTCTGGGTTGTATCCTCGTCTTTTAGACGCGCTAACAACGCATTTCTCAATGTGTGACCCTCTAAAGGCTGAGTACGCTCAGTGTCGGCGTCAACTCCACGGTCATCTGGGGACGTCTTGGTGCTTGGTTTTCGGGGCATTATGTTTAGCAGAGCGCAACGGTTGAAGTCGTGTGCACTGTGGTGTAGTGACACCGGGGGGGGGGGGGGGTCCAATTTCCTGCGTATTCGAATAAGATTGAGCGATATTGCGATATGAAGTTCGTTTATTGCTCTCACGAGCATGCAAATGTTTTTATCAATGTGTAGTTTGACAACGACGGCTTCACGCTACACTACACATCATATACAGACAAGCATCATCAGCCATTAATCGAATTTTTCAGTACCTTTTGGCAAATTGCTGGGAGGTGGCTACCACACGTCTGCTTGCATCGACACCTGTCTTAGTCTTAGATCGTTGCATTTTGAACTATTTAATCTTTCTTTCATTTATTTAACGTAACGTTTAACGTTGACGTATTAACCACAAATAGCCTTTGTGAGTCAGTTATAACTTATACACGGGGACAGTACTCATAGTACCTCCTAGTATGTCCACCAGGGGCACGGTATCGGCAAAAAGTGGATATGACGTCATCACACACGTGCATTGCCATACATAGTTTACAAACTAACCGCCAGGGGAAGCAACGGAAGTGATGTCATATTGCATATGCGCAATGACCATACGATTGGGGTTAAGATATTAGGGCTAGAAGGTTGGGTCTTAGGTCTTTGCTTGTGTACCCCAAACAGCTCAATCTTGGGCTAACGCAGGAGTTTTGTGGTGTTTCTGCGCATGCGCTGTGGATAGCTTAAATTAATAATTATAATAATTATATATTTTAAAGGCAGTTAAGGTGATTGGGTGTGGTGAATGAAAGGTTCATGATGGCTGTTTGAAATGCAATGTGATTTTCTGTTTCAATGATTTGTGATGGAATAATGTTCCATATACGAATTGCTCGGGGGTAGAAGGAGAAGTCAGCTGCATTGATGCGGCACCTAGGGGTAATAAACAGGATTAGTGTTATAAAAAGGGTTTGACAGGATTAAGTCATCAGTGCATTCCAATAGATGGCATACTACACCTAATAGTACATCATTTACCCGGTAGGAGGCGATACAATGGAAGAAATGTTGCATAGGAAGTCAACAACTACCCGTCAGAAGGCATTATAACGAAAACAATACATAAATTATGGTATTACAGTCACAAGATGGCGACACTACACCTAGTAATTTACACGATTTAAGAAGATTTAACAAGATTCCATCCCTCCCCTTCTTCGAGATTAGATTAGAACAACACGCAATTAAGCCATTCTAAAGTAACGTCCCAACTTCGCTGAAGATGACGTCCACACCCATGTCCGGGAGATTTATAACAGGTTCAGCACGCTTCCCGTGTTGCGCTGTCTCGGATTTTTACGAAGCCGGGGGGAGGGTGCTGTTGCGTAAGTGTTGGAGATTTTTCGTCGAAAATTCAGCGGTGTAGCATGTTTCTGCATGTCTCCCATGGTGTCGCGCTGTCTCGAAGACGGAGCGTGGTGTTGAAGATTTTCAGCGAAAATCCGGGAGATTTGCATGTTTTCCAGGAGACCGGGAGAGTTGGCAGGTATAGTGCTGTATTGTTTCACTTATGTATGTTTCTGACGGTGAACATAGTCGTGTATAATTGCTACAAGTAAGTCGTAACGTCACTGGTCCAGCTTGTATCATCTTGGATGACTTGTGTGAACACACCTATATAATTCCATGGTACACGATGTTTTGCTGTGTTAGATATGACGTCATTTGCGGTCAATACTGACTTATTTAGACTTAGTTCCTCCTTTGGAGAATCAGTCGTTACGCCAACGTCAAATGATACGCAAAAGGAATGAAAGTGACATTTAAATAGCTCAAAATACAAAGATATGTCTGATAGTTACAGTTTACAGGTACTTATGAAGTGGCTTAGCAGAATGACTGTGGCACGTTGGACCAAAGCACACCATTTGGCACTGTATCACATATCTATACTTAAATAATATATTTATTTTTCAGTGTTTTAAAAGGTCAAATTATTTTCGAAAATACTCCTTTCTATTGGATAATTCACTAATGCACGTAAATTCACAATGACCGCAACAATACGCAATCTATTTTGTGGCATGTTAACAGATAACTTACAATGAATTGTTAACACAAGCATATCTTTTTCATTTGCACATGATGATGAATACGTATCTAAGACTAACTGTCTTATATAAGTATACACACATAGGGGAATGGCGTGCAAAACGGACCCCTACCAAAAACGGGCCCCCAGCCATTTGACGTTATTGAACTATATACAGCTTCATTTGTGGAAGCAAAATGAGCACTAGTGAATATTGGTCGGAAGCGCGAAACGCACATTCAAAGAGGTGAGCTTATAAAGATTGTTTTCATACTTGTCTTAAAAGGTTAGCACTATTTTCAAAATATCACATTTCCGTTTGTGCGCGTTGAAAACAACGGAAACTGCGGTATGCATGAACCAAATGTAAATTCTCTGATATGTGTGTATTAGATTTTAAAAGCATGGAGAGCTTGTACTCAAATTGATAATCAACCAGAGGCCATAAAATGCGCCAAAACGGGCCCGTATAAGTGGTCCGCTATGCTGACAGAGGTTCGCTATCGTGGACATGCTGTTGGAACAATACGCACTCCTCCATTTGTAATATATTATGGTATTACATTATTTTACATATATAGGGTATTACATCTTACCCAGTTATATAATAATAATAACAATACAATTCTTAAGCAAAACAAATATTAATAATTTATTTTATATCGTGAATATTAGCTTTATGGATACATATTATATTATATTATATTATATTATCAAGTAGTGCAAGGTATAAGTATATTGCCAAGTTGCATATACAGCTGTATCACCAAACCATGATAATTAGATTCGTAGAGAGTTATCACTTATACTGAAAGGAGATCAATCAACACAGCGAAAGTCGAGTAACAGAGAAAAGACATGCCACACCACGCTTGGTCCATACAAACGTCAACTTCGATTGTGAACATAATCTGACAAAACGTACTACGCGGAAGGAGCCGTAACCCAGCACGAGTGGAGAAGGAAGGGATCGTTCGCCGCGCCACTGCGATGTCTCGTAGCTTCGAAAACAAGCGAGACAACTGGGTGCATAAACCATGATGCACCAACTGTTTTCAGACAAGGACGGGGAAGCCAGGATGAAATGTGACTAACGCGCGGCGTGGGCACACCATGACTGGCCAGGGTCCGACTGTGCACAATGTGTTTGCGAAATGTGTGATGACGGCTAAACATTATACAAGTGGATGTGCAGGGGGCCCGTTTTGGACGCACCTTTTCAGCGATTCAAAAATCGGGCTACATTTTAGCACATACGTAGTCGAATAAGTGGAGAAGATGATCCCATAGAAAACAAGTGTATTAGAATAACAAATGTCAACTTTATAAAAAATCTCGCTTAAGGGGCCCGTTTTGCACGCCGTTCCCTTATATTGTTGATTGATATTAAACCAGTATTGAATTAAGTATTACATTTGACAAATTTAATTACCAATGAAAAAATATATACACATGTGTGTGCGTGTGTGCGCATGTGTGAGATAGTGCATTGGTGGGTGCATGCGACGTGCGTTCATACATCCTTTTGGGAAAAACGGGGCACCCCTTTTTCTGGGTCGGGACCTTAAAACGTATTTATGTGTGCCGACGCTGCTTGTTAAACGGATATGAATCGTGGCTAGTTTACTGAATAACACAAGGCAGATATAAGTTTGTATAAGAGCTTTATATATAAAACAGAAATCATTATTGTCGTGTAGGCGTTTATCATCACGTTTACGGCAGTTGAACCGGAAGTGACCTAGGGGTTGAGGAACCGGGAGGATAAGGAAAGTGATGAGAATTAAATTTGGAAGTTCAATCTGTGTCCATCTATGAATACAATATCAAGTTAGAGGACGTAACACTGGCGACGAGTTGAAGAACATATTGCATATCATAGTGCGAAATCACGATGGAAGACAAAAACGTTATTCCGACATTCAACCCATTTCGCGAACCGGCAACGATCGGCCCGCGTTGGCAGCGTTGGCTAAACAGCTTTGAACTATTCGCGGACAGCAAAGGGTTGATTTGCAACGATCTACTGGATGATGCAAGCGCGGATGAACGTCGGCGCGATCGGCAAACGCAGCAGCGCATACGTGCCCTGTTACTACACCAGGCGGGCGCCGATGTGCAGGACATATTCGCCACGTTGGAAAACACAGGTGAACGTTGTGACTATGCGGCAGCCATTGTAGCCCTAAACTCATACTTCGTCCCGCAAGTAAATTCGGCGTTTGCGCGTCAAACCTTCCACCAGATTGCGCAGAGACCGGGTGAAACGGTGCAGCAATTTGCGACGCGTTTGCGCTCAGCAGCAAAGGACTGTGAGTACGGAAATGATGTAAAAAATCAGATGCGGGACGCGGTTCTCAACAAGTGTGAATCGCTATACGTGAAACGCAAACTACTCGAAGAAGGGCAGGGACTAACGCTTGCGAGGACACTGCAAATAGCCCAACAGTGTGAAAGCGTTGAGTCACAAATGGCAGCCATGACACTGAAGAGCGACGAAAGTCAGAGTGAACAGATCAATAGAGTGGCGCGCGACAGCACATCAAGAGAAAGGCAACCGGCAAGGGGGGATGCTACAGATGTGGTAAAAAGGGACATTTCGCGCGTGATCCTCAATGCCCAGCCAAAGGGAAATCGTGTCGCAACTGCGGGGGAAAGAACCATTTTGAAAATGTGTGTCGTTCTCAGAAGAGGAGCGTCAACCTCGTGAATGATGACGCCACCCGCAATGACCCCGACTACGCGTTCTGCCTGGATGGAACTGAGGACAACTCCAGCATGCTACAGGTAGATGTCGGGAACGTGACGTTGAAGATGCTTGTCGACTCCGGTGCGACGAGCAATATCGTAGACGAGGCGACGTGGGAGAAGTTGAAACTAAAAAAGGTGAAATGTGAATCGCGAGTAGCTGCGAGTGGGAAAAAGCTGTACGCTTGCGCATCTAATACGCCACTACAAGTGAAAGGCAGTTTCATTTGCACTGTCAGGGCCGGCACACAGAGCGAGGAGGCGGAGTTTCTGGTCGTAAAAGGACGAGGCGTCCCGCTGCTCGGAAAGAAGACCGCTACTCAACAGGGAGTGCTGAAGATCGGCGTTGATGTCGCAGCTGTCTCAGATGTCGCAGGCATCTTGAAGCTGGACTACCCGGAAGTGTTCGATGGAATTGGGAAATTGAACAGTAGGAAAATCACGCTTCACATCGATCCAGAGGTTAAACCCGTTGCGCAGCCTCTGAGGCGCATTCCTTTCAACCTGCGCAGCAAAGTCGACGACAAGATCAGCGAATTGATTGCACACGATATCATCGAGGAAGTCGACGGCCCCACACCATGGGTGAATCCTGTGGTAATTGTGCCAAAATCAAACAGCAGTGACATTCGCTTGTGTATCGACATGAGACGCGCCAACGAGGCGATCATTCGAGGGAGGTACCCCATTCCAACGGTCGACGAGCTATTGCAAAATATGAATGGCTCAACAGTCTTCAGCAAGATAGATTTGAAATGGGGATATCACCAACTGGAATTGACGGAGGAAAGCAGAGACATCACTACGTTCGCTACTCACTCAGGGCTCTACAGGTACAAACGGCTATTGTTCGGAGTATCGTCTGCTAGCGAGCAATATCAGCATGAGATAGCTGCCGCCCTTGCCGGGATTGAGGGTGTTGAGAACATCAGTGATGATATCGTCATTCATGGGCCAGATGAAGAAACGCACAATGAAAGACTACACGCTGTCATGCAGAGGCTCAGAAGGTGTGGACTAACAGTCAATGGAGCAAAATGTCAGTTCAATCTCGAGCGCATCGTCTTCATGGGAATACTCCTGTCACAGAACGGAATCGGGCCAACGGAGGATCGAGTCAAAGCGGTGGTGGAAGCGCGGGAACCAGAAAATGCATCTGAGATACGCAGTTTCCTGGGACTGGTATGCTACAGCAGCAGGTTCATCCCGCAGTTCTCGTCGATATCCGAACCACTCAGGAGGCTCACAAAAAAGCATGAACCGTTTGTGTTTGGAGACGAACAAAAGCGAGCCTTCAAGCTACTGAAGGACAGCATCGCAGAGGCGATCACACTGGCATACTTCGACAAAAACGCGCCTACGCAGGTCATCGCTGACGCAGGTCCTGTCGGTCTGGGTGCAGTTCTAGTTCAGAAACAGGGCGACAGTCTGGTACCGGTGTGTTATGCGAGCAGGGGACTGACCGCATGTGAGCAGAGATATTCGCAAACTGAAAAGGAAGCGCTGGCACTGGTCTGGGCGTGTGAACGGTTACATGCCTACGTGTATGGTATGCGGTTCGACCTTGTCACTGATCACAAGCCGTTGGAGGCAATATACAGCCCACGTTCCAGGCCGTGTGCTCGGGTAGAACGGTGGATGCTGCGGCTACAACCGTATGACTTTCGTGTCGTGCACATCCCGGGACCACAGAACATTGCAGATCCCCTGTCACGCCTAGTCAAGGGTGAACGCAGGGACACAGAAAATGAAGCCGATGACTACGTTCGGTTTGTTGCTGTCAGCGCTACTCCAAAAGCGATGTCGACGCGTGAAGTAGAGGAAGCTTCGGGAAAAGACGAGGAGTTGCAAAACGTGAGAGACGCAATTCAAACAGGAAACTTCGAGAAATGTCGTGCTTACATGGCCATCGCGAGCGAACTTTGTGTTGTTGGTCAGTTGGGTCTGCGCGATACTCGTATTGTGTTGCCAGTTAAACTGAGGCCAGCAACTCTAGCGCTTGCACATGAAGGTCACCTGGGTATCGTTGGCACAAAGACGATGCTACGCAGCAAAGTGTGGTGGCCTGCAATGGACCGTGAGGCAGAAAGACACTGTCGGTCATGCTACGGGTGCCAGCTGGTGGCGAGGCCCGACCCGCCGGAACCGCTCAGCCCGACCCCATTGCCGGACGGGCCGTGGGTAGACGTCGCGACTGACTTGATGGGACCACTGCCATCCGGTCACTCGCTGCTGGTCGTGGTGGACTATTTCACAAGATACTACGAGGTCGCGGTGTTGAAATCTACGACAGCCGACAAGGTGATCGACAGTCTCGACGAGGCGTTTAGTCGACACGGACTGCCAGTCACAGTCAAATCAGACAACGGACCGCAATTCCGATCGAGCGAGTTTGCAGAATACTGCGCCGAGACCAACATCACACACCTGAGAGTGACGGCAAAGTGGGCGCAGGCCAATGGCGAAGTCGAGAGACAGAACGCATCACTGCTTAAACGCATCAGAATCGCGCAGGCGGAGGGAAAAGATTGGAAAAGGGAACTGAGAAAGTACCTAGCGCAGTATCGAAACTTACCACACACGACGACTGGTCGAACCCCGGCTGAGCTACTATACAACCGCAAACTACGAGGGAAGCTGCCTGACCTCGGATCGAATCCTGTGGTGGACCACGACCTACGAGACCGTGACAGCGAGATGAAGGGCAGATCGAGAATACACGCCGACGAGCGACGAGGTGCTCGTTACTCCGAGGTAGAGACGGGTGACAGGGTGCTGGTTCAGCAAGAGAAAACCAACAAACTGAGCACACCTTTCAGCCCGAATCCACTCACCGTAGTCAGCAAAACTGGCAACAGTCTTGTGATCGAGGCTGAGGACGGGGCCCGGTACTCCCGCAACACCAGCCACGTGCGGAAGTTTCTGGAACCCGTGACCGAGAACGTCCACGACGACCGAGCAAGCGTGATGGAAGCGCCTACTCCACAGACGTCAGCTGCAGTGGTGCCATCTACGGACAACCTGAGCACGCCGATGAAGCAAGTCCTGCCTACGAGATGTCAACGCGAGAGGAGAATCCCGAAACGGTTTGAAGATTTCGTATGTGAATAGATACCCTGCATCTCACCGCAGACATTCCTTCAATGCGGACTATGTTATATTTCATTATGAACTCTGTTATGTTACAACAAGAACATACGCACGTGCGGTCACTGGACACTCGCAGAACGTTTAGATTTAGAGTTGCAGTAGTTAGATGTTTTTGTTAGTAGTTAGACGTTAATCTAACAAAAGGAGGGGTGTCGTGTAGGCGTTTATCATCACGTTTACGGCAGTTGAACCGGAAGTGACCTAGGGGTTGAGGAACCGGGAGGATAAGGAAAGTGATGAGAATTAAATTTGGAAGTTCAATCTGTGTCCATCTATGAATACAATATCAAGTTAGAGGACGTAACAATTATGCATAAATACATTATGCAGATTACATAATTAAAATCATAATTCGTTACCTAATTAACATAATATAATATAAATGAGAACAGCAAAGATGGGGGAACCGACCACACGCAGGTGGAAGGACCCACCGAATCACCTAATATCAATTTGAAGGCTCGTAAATGAATATATATGTACAAATAATCAATAGTGGGGAAAGCGCAAGGTAACAACCTCCCCCTAAAACCCCACGACCACGTACACATCGAGAAATGACACCACAAAAGAGAACATATGTATGTTTAGTTATTATCAAAACACTGGCCTTTACTTAACATACAGTGTAATGTCTTGTCAAAACCTAATGATCGTTGACGAATATACAAATTGATAACACTGTTAGCAAACCGACCTAACCAAAAAATATACCAAAAATACAGGTGTAGTAGGGGCTGGAGGGTGGGAAACAAATATTTTAACCATGATTAATTACGGTAAATAACGGTTAGAACAACCCACGAGGAGCTAACGAAACCTACTGGGTAAATGTTATAGCGTGTCAACGCGCCTCGTAAATGTTATAACCAAAACAAATATTTATATCCGTAACAGCATAGAAAAGATTACCTTTCCGAGTAAAGCGCGAATGATAGAGACGCCAACTGTTGTGGCTGGAAGAGCTTGTCCCATGGTTAGGTCGGTGTACCGTACATTTCAAATATAGGCTGCAGCAACGCCAACATAAATACCATTTGAGCTTTGATCAAATGTTGGTTTTATGTGTGCCGACGCTGCTTGTTAAACGGATATGAATCGTGGCTAATTTGCTGAATAATATAAGGCAGATATAAGATATTTATATAAGAGCTTTAATATATTAATAAAAATCATCATTCGTTACCTAGCCAACATGATTATAATCTAAATGAGAACAGTGCCTTTACATGGTATTGACGTCGAGAACAGGCGTTTTAAGTAACGGTGTCACTAGCTCATGTTTCAATTATGTTAATTGTCCAGAGCCGGTTTAGAAAAAACAATTATGCTGGCGGTACGATGCCTGAGTCGAGTGACGTGATCTATGCGATGTCAGTCAGAACCAGAGCGAGTAGGACCTATGTCGATGTTATCATTCAGCAAACCCATCAGCATCGGATCAAGGTCGCAAACCTTCGCAGTCGACTGAAGGATAAGATCTGTCTGATATCTGCTGTCGTCGGCAGCGTGAACTTTTAGTTTTATAAATAGGGCCTACTGTAGGTAAGCATACTTATCCGGGGTGACGTCTAAACATGTAGGGCACTTTGCTGTGACAGGCCCTCGATTTTGAAACGACTTGCGGAAATATATTCGGTCGGTACCTACTTATAAACCTTAACAGCATTTAAAGACAAACCATAGTATTCGTTTAAATTAAAAAGCCAATACACCCTCCTGAAATGTTCACATCTCATAAAAATGTCTATGTGTTACTGAAATCTCAAAAAGTTCATAATTCCTAGTACTACATTTTGATCGGTGAATTGGAGAATAAATCACTATGAAAGCAATATTCCTTGTCTGGAAAACTTATTCATGCCTGAAATCCATCAACTATATGAAAGATTGATGATTGTGTGTTACTGGAATGTCATCAAAAAATCATAGGTCACCGTACTAAGTTTTGGTCCACGTGGTATAACGTGAATCGGAGAATGAATCTCTATTTTCCTTGTGTAGACAAATTGCTTATGCCTGATATCCATCAACTACATAAAATACACACTTTTCTATAATGCAACAAAGATAAACGTTGTTATGACGTTTAAAATATATTTTAAAAGGTTTGTATTACATTTGATGAAATTTTGACATCATTGGTTATTTTCTAAAATAACAGAGGATATGCAGGTATCTAAAAGTCATTACACCGGCTTGACATTTTGACATAATTTTTTATTAGAAAGATGACTATATAAAACTGGATGAGGTCACCATACTAAATTCTAATCCATCGGGTATACTGCGAATGAATTTCTATTGTTTGTTCTTTACACATATTGATCTATCCATCACGTGATCTGTTGCCAAGCAACAACTGTATTGCGGGAATGTTTGCTTTGTGATATGCCGTGCAGCAATAGTAATGTAATTGACGTGTGTGTGTGTGTGTGTGTGTGTGTGTGTGTGTGTGTGTGTGTGTGTGTGTGTGTGTGTGTGTGTGTGTGTGTGCGCGCGGCGTGCGTGCGTGTAACCGTTATCTGCATTGTTGGCAAAGGCAAACCTTGACGATGGTCACGCGTAAATTTTATATTGTGACGTAGGCAAACCGTGACGTAGTGGATATATCAATTGCTCCTGTTCGACATGTTACATTACAGAAGTACGTTACTTCACACGTGAAACGGCGAACGCAACAACGACGTTGTCATGCATACAAACAGCGTTCCCGTCACCATCAATTTTGAATTAACAATCAAATTACGCCACTAAGCCTGTTAATACCACATTCATTGTGCGCTACAGTGGCGCTGCATGCGTTACTATGATTTGTCTTTAAACTTAAAGAAGCTGGACTAACTTTTAATATAGGGTTTAAACCTAGGACTAAGTTAGTCTGTATGACAGAAAGTGGACTAAATTTAGTATGTATGCAAGAAGGTGAATTAACTTTAATACCAGGTTTAGTCCAGAAGGCCTCAGCGTGTCGTTTCCAAATCTGCCTGTCTTGCGCTATCCTCTGTCAGTTGGTGCCTTTCCAGTACTCGTCTAGTTCGTCTCTCCATCGTCTCACCGGTCTTTCTCTAGATCGTTTCCGTTCGTAAGGTCTCCAGGTTGTGATACGCGATGTCCATTGGTTATCTCGTAGTCTGCTGATGTGCCCTGCCCAGGTCAACTTCTGTCTTCTGATTTGTTCTATCACTTCTATGACCTTTGTCTTCTCTCTTACCCACGTGTTTTTTTCTCCCGATATGTCATGTTTAACACTTCTTAATAATTCTGTCCATCTTTGTTTGGGCGGCTGCTAGCTTGTTTTTTTCCTGGATGGTGAGTGCACAAGTTTCCGAGCCGTATGTCATCGCTGGACGTACGCATGAGTTGTAGACTTGTTTCTTCAAACAGGTTCCAAAGTTACCTTTGAAGATGTCGCGGTGTTTGGCGAATGCTGTTCAGCCGGCGGTGATTCTCTTTGAATCTCCTTGTCTTGTTTTTTTGTCTCTGGTACTTTATCGCTGTCCCAGGTAGATGTAGCTTTCAACGTTCTCTATCTGCGTTGTGTTGATATATATTGGTGTGTCATTTTTTAGCATCACTTTTGTCTTCGAAATATTCATCTTCAGACCTTGTTTTTCACTTTCATCAGCTAGCTCCTGCAGCATTTTTGTAGTTCTTGTGGTGTAATAGCGCATATGAGTATGTCGTCCGAAGCGAAGATGACTGAGATATTCTCCGTCTATCCTCAAGCTTGGGCGAAATGGTGTCACCTTGTCGTACTCCTCTCTTGGTGTTGATCTTGTTGCTCTTTTTGTGTAGGCAGACTGTCACCGAGCTTTTGGTATAGATGTCTGTTCGATATACACGTTTTCTATCCCCTGTTCTTGAAGGGAGGTCAATATTGCTTGAGTTTGCACCGAGTCGAAAGCCTTCTCGTAGACGACGAAAACGATGCAGAGCGGGATGTTATATTCTCGGCACTTCTCTTTCAGTTGGTTTACGGCGTATATGTGGTCTGTCGTTTCGTACCTGCTTCTGAATCCTGCTTGCTATCGTGGTTGGTTTTTGTTGAGTGTCTTCTCTAGCCCATCCGTTAGTATCTTTTTGAGTAATTTGTAGAAGTTTAATAACAGACATATCGGTCTGTAGTTATTTAAATATATCATATTTCCCTTCTTGAAGATTATCACCATCTTTGTGTACTTCCATGCGATGGTATTCATCTTTCTGATAAACATTTAGTATACAACTTAGCCAGTGTCTTCGAGATGGTATCTTCTCCTGCTTTTAATGGTTTAGTGTTTACATGGTCATTGCCTGATGTCTTCCCATTGTTCATATAATTAATTGAATTAGTGTGGCTTTACTTAAACTGTTATGTTTTTTTATTTTCTAATTAATGCAGTAAATCATTCAATTAATATTTCCAGAAAGTGATTAATAATAATTAGTATGTTGTGTTCATGTTATCTATCTGTTTCCTCCACTTTGTTACAAAAATAAGTCATTTCAGAATTCGATCAGCAATTAATATATCTAATTATTGTTATTAATTCAAATACAGTTAATGTAATCTAGCAATTGTATACATTAATTTAATTGACCTAAAAATGTGTGATGTTAACTGGTAAAGATTTGAGTTGATTGTAATTTAAGTAATTAACTTCTCAAGTTAATTGCCCCATGTTTCCAATTCCTTTTTTTCTTTTTCATCTTTCTTTGTATGGCATTGAGTAATAATTATTATTTGCATATCCAAAAAGCTATTATTATTATTAGCTTTTAATTTTCATTTCTGATGAAAGGTTTCTTGGAACATAAAATTATGAAATATACCTCATTCCGATTTATGTACTCTACTAATTAAAAGTATGCTTTCTCGAACATAATATTGTATAATATACAGGAGGATTCATTTGTTTTCTAATACCGCTAAATGAGGTGTTTTATTTGCACATTTTCGAGGTATTCGTTGTTTCTAACATTATCAATTCTTCGCGTTTTTATCTCGGATATATTGATGGGATGAAAGATACGATTGACTTGAAGTGTGGGTAATGTATACATAATTGATGTTTTCTTAAACGTAACAAAATTCTTTAAGGGTTGCGTGTACAATGCAAATAAGATTGTTTAAATTAATCTCATAACCTTTCGAATGGTGCATTTCAACATTGCTTGCTGGATGGTGCAATTTAATTTAAGATAACGTGGTGTATATTCTGTAGAAAAAAACGGTTATAATAAAGACTTTTTTATATTGATGTACGTGCACTACAAAATGATAAGTTCCCAGATCTACTTTGGGAAATGTTAATACATAGCAACTAACGGTGTTGCTTAATTATACTGTGTCACCTCATGATCTAATGTTTGACCTAATGTTTTTCCATTTATTAATTGCATCTTGCAATACAGAATGGAAATAACAATTGCCGATATCAGTTGCTGTGCAAATGGTTTGCTAAAATTATGCAGTTTTCTTCATATATATGCATGTTCATTAGTTGTTATTTGTTATTATATCTCGGTTGTTGTATTTGTGTACTATTATGTTCATAATTATGCCATGCCTAGTGGAAGGGTAGTCAGTTAGCTATCCTTATTATCTTTGTTCCCTAATGTTCTTTGTTTTATTACATATGTGTTTTCTTTTGTTTTACTATTACACATACAGTTATGGTGAATGTTATGATGACATGCTACACAGAATGTACTAAGCTGATTATTCCTTTGCATTACATGTTTTTTATTGGTTTTATGTTGCTTCTGGTAGTAGCGTAAACACGACGGACTGAGGAGATTGTTTTAATATGATATACTTAACTAGATTTGTAAGTGGATGATAATATTAATATCGACCGGATCCAAACAAATCGAAACTATGATTTAAAAAAATTATACAATGACATTAATCATTATGAAGATGAAATGTATCATGATTCCCCCTTTTCTTTAAATACCAACGATTGTAAATAGTTTACCCCAACTGAACAAAGAGTTTATCAGTTATAAACAGAACGCTTGACACAGAAACCCCGGTTATGTATCGTGACGTCATCTACCGGCCAAAATATTGCGCAATTTGTAATAATCCTGACGTCAATATGACTGATATGGCGATGGCTGGTGTAGTATTTAGCTGTGTGAACACCACTGGAAACGTGTCTGATCATTGGCAGCGCTACGACAGAGGTATTACATACGACCAAGCTATTTCAAATTGCGAAATAAAGTTTAATTTGTCGAACCTTGCGAACCTCTGGCAAGTCAATTCACGCTACACGTTGGAAATTGATACAACACGTGTGTGCAACTCCGACAACACCGACCCGCTGTTTGACTCAGTGTACTTACAATCAACGTGTCAGAAATATCGGGCACACATTTACCACTCGTCTAGCGGAACATCTTACAACAATCCACACTGTGCCATGTGCAGCGGCCTACAAGACATATACCAGTTGCAATGCTTAAACCCCTATCCGATTGCACACCACGTGTCCATCGCAAAAATGATCACCTTCGAACAGCCCGATTATGATCCGCCAATTATATTTCCCTATATCAAGTCTTGCAACGATGGTACGGTGTTCAACCCCGTGACTGGATTGTGCGTCACACTTCCGTGTCCTGCTGGTCACGTGGCTCTGCAAGACAAAGGTTGCGCGAGACTGAATGTAATTGTGCCACAGATGTTGTCAAAGAAACGTGACGTTAGAATATACATTGTCTTGTCGACCGTAAATGAAGAGTTCGGACGCATTGATCAAGAACTTATTATCCAAGACATTGGTGTTGACGTCGTTATAAATTCTACAAGACTTAGCGCATGCAACGCTTTCAAAATGTGGAACAATTGGAATGACGTAATTTCAAACTCATCGACTTGTTTGTTTTACGAAGCAGTATCCAGAAATTTCAAAGATGTCGTATTTGATGTAGAGAGGTTTTCTACAAAAGTCAAGAGTCGCTTCAATAACTCCATACAATTCGATATATTTGTACTCAACCAAGATGCCAACGAAACAACGGGTACATGTATAAATGGATCACAAAAGATACAACGCGATATATACTTCCTAAGTGACGAACATGTTCCCTTTCATTATGTGGTTCTGGTTGTGAATACGTCACAGGTGTTTGACGTCAGTGACGTGCCTGTTATTATGGCGTGGCGGTTTAATCGCTCAAACAACACACGATGGATCAAGAGTTTTACAGCCCTGGTTTGTGAGCCAGATATCTTCAGTTGTGATACGGTCACATTTCAGGCGGACGAATACAAAGACACGGGCGTGTCACTGGTGTTGTATGAAGGAACTTTGGCAGAAGTGGAAATCCCCAAGAGAAGTGTCATAAGGTTGGAGTCGAATGCGATCGTAATGTGTGCGTCCCAACTATCCAATCTGACCGGCATTCGTGACATCCATCGCGAAGTTAGAACAACTGAAGTTGTCGTCCAGGAAATACTGACGATGATCGGCAACATGTTGTCATTGATCTGTCTCGCATTCACGATCACCACCTACTGCATGTTCGTAGAGATTCGCACTCGAGCTGGGAAGTGCGTCATGAATCTACGCGGTGCATTGTTCTTTGCCCAGCTATCTCTGCAAGTGAACGACGAGCTCGTCCCGTACCGTGCGGCGTGCGTCGCCGTCGCTGTGTTCCAGCACTACACTTGACTGGTCGCCTTCCTCTGGATGAACGTACTTGCCTTCGATGTGTCGTGCACTTTTGGTGTGCTGAAGCGATCTAGTGGTGCCAGCGATACGTCTCGTCTTCGTGTCTATGTTTTGTACGCCTGGGGCCTACCTGCTGTCTTTGTTGCTGTCTGTCTGGTGATCGACTTCTGCACGGAGCTGCCGCTCGGTTACGGCGGCAAGACGATGTGTTGGATTGCAGATTCCGGAGCCATTGTGTATTATTTCGCAGCTCCTCTAGCCGCAGTCATTTCTGCCAATGCCGTGTTGTTTGTTCGCGCCGTCGTCGCTCTCAGACGAGCCACGGCAATAGCCAACAGTGCGCGACAACTCGTGCAACAACGAAAGACCTTCTTCATATACGTACGGCTGACGTCACTGATGGGCTTCACGTGGCTGTTCGGTTTCTTGGCAAACATCGACGTTCTCAGTTTCCTGTGGTATCCGTTCATTGTGTGCAACACTTGCCAGGGTGTCTTTATTTGTGTTTCCTTCACGCTGACGTCGAGAGTACGTCGACTCTGGCGGGCTCGGTGTCGTGGGAACCAGAGCAGATCTCCCAACTGCACCGGCTCTTCACAGAACATCCGTCTGCAAGACCTTACAAACAAAAGATAATTTAACGTCCGCATGTTGACGTATGTCGAATTGTATGTGGAGCGCATTGGCGCTGTGACAAGAGCATCGGACTCTCAATCGAGAAAACCAAGGTTATCGAGTCCTGTGTGGCCGTGTAGAACCTTGGCCAATTTAATTCATTCTGTTGTTCCATTTCACTCAGTTGAAGCATAGTCTTCGCGCATTGATATGTCGTGATTAAATGCTTCCCAGAGAAGTTAAGGTGGTGTTCGATTGAATAGGTTTGCCAGGGAGTAAACTGTGAAGCGCTTTGGGCTGTCGTAAGAACCGGTACTGCGTTCGTTGTATAAGAACTTACGTTTACTTTTTTGCATGATTTTGTTTTATATCCAGCAAAAAAGATGCCAGAGCAGTTTGGATGACCTGGCATTGTGTCTGCGTACATCTGTGTGGAGCGAAGGGATGCATGTTTTACCAATACAAGACCGGTGTGAGGGATGAAAGTCTCGTCGATGTAAGACGAACACACGTGATGTGTGAATGGCCCGACGCCTCTGGTTTTGATACTGATAAATTGTTGTTGTTGTTGTTGCCTACGTCATCGTCGCCTTTACTGATGTTGTTGTTTTCGTCGTCGCCATAATCGCGTCATTGTTACAGTCGCCGTCTTAACTATTGTCGGGGACAGTGATTCTGCGAGTTTGTGTGCGTGTGTGTGTGTGCGTGCGTGCGTGCGTGCGTGCGTGCGTGCGTGCGTGCGTGCATTGAGATATGTTTCAGTAAGCGGTTACATAAAACCTCGCGACCGTACAGAAACAAATAAGTATCCCGTTGAATTCCTGTCATAAACATCACTATAACACTATCAAGTTAGAACAATAACAACCACTCTCATATGCTGTATATACTGCTGAATAAATAGATTTCATCGGGAAGCACAATATGTCAGGTTTCTTCCTTTCGGTTTGATTAAAGAAGTCGCCGTTTTCACACATGACGTCGTTACAAATACACAAATACCGCCAATAAGCCAGATGGCGCGCCGGACGTTTCGTTACGTCACAGTCTATCACCTTGCTTCCCGCCATCACAACACACCAACAGTTAACGAAAGATCCGTGTTTCTTTAGGAATTTCGTATTTCACAGGAACTGAAAATGAACAAAAGGTAATTATTATATAATGGCGCGCATGCGCAATACGCAAAACCGGACCGGAATTTACTTTCAGACTGGACCGGACTTTTGGCCAATATACCTGTAAATCGAACATCACGTCACAGTGTCTCCCTCTGGCGAATGTTGCAATACTCAATTGTCGCAATTATTAGTCACCTAAAAGAAAATAACTCTAATTATCTACATTACTGTTTCTTAACCCATCGCAAATTGAGTGCGATTTTTAACATACAACGTGGGACTATTGTCCACTCAGCCCTTTCACTTGCCCCAGTCAAGCCGAATTGCCCCCCCCCCCGAAACCATACCCTTTTGTGAGGTATTTAAAAATATTGATTGTGCAGCATCGTCTATAAATGGCAAGCACATTCCTGAAAGGGTACTTTCAAATGTAAAAGGTTAACATTCTTTAAACTTGCAATTTGTTGACAGGAAAACACAGATGTTTTCTCATAAAAAGGCAATCAGTTGGGATAAAAATCCGTGTGGAAATAGGCCAATTGCACCATAGCAGGACGATCTACTATCGCCAATCAAATGTCAAAAGGGGTTTTTGCGTTGACAAATGACAGCTATGTGGGAGCACATACGCAATAATTCACTTCCCTTTGCACACAGGGCAGCATTCTCAATAAAAGGGAACTTTCCGTTGTAAACAGGACAGCATTTTCCATAAAGACTCGCGTTTTTATTACTGTGTACAATGCTTGAATGACATATTCATATTTCGTTCTATATTGATTTATCAGCCGAAAAAACATTTTAAGTAATTATTTTAACATGCGAATTGATTTATTTTAACATACAAACCAACTTACTTATTCTGCTGATGTTTACACAGTTCTAGTGTCTTAATGTGCTGATTGTTATATTTAAATTTGTTTTATTTCTGCTATAAATGTATTAGTCAGATGTAAATCGCAAGGTATCCATCCTTAGACAAGGTTATGGATATGATGCTATATAAAATAAACATTATAATTATCATTACATTAGTATTATATTTTAAAAGTGTACTTTCGTTGTACCCAGGGCAACATTCTCAATAAAAGGCCACTTCTTTCCGTTGTAAACTGGGCAACAATCTCCATAAAAGGGCAATTAAAATAAATCTGCGTGTGTGACTTTGGGAGCAAATTCATTATCATAAATTATACTTCAATACCGCAAACTCTTGGTGCGAAGTCCCAAAAGAACCCATGTTGGTAAACGTGTAAACGTGTGTTAAGGCAAAAATGGGCAATTTCTTCCCAAAGTTACATTCCGTTGTCTTAGGTAAGATTATTATCTTTACGGTGATATAAAAGTACTAAATTCCGTGATTGAAATTTTAGGTACGGTCTGAAACACGAACCCTCATAGATGCGCACCATGCTAAATCCAAGCGATGCTGCCTGCGGTTACGTCATAATAACCGATGGGGGTCACAACAAACTGTGCAGAAAATATACAAAAAAGCGCGACCAAAATGGACCTTGAAAAGGGGGACGGAGGGGGTTAAAAATTAGTTGAATACAAGGGCACTATTTTTAGTGTCAGTGGTATTGCAATCAGTCATTGTGGGTAAGATGGGGTTCAGTATTCTCTAACTTCTTTTCTGTCAATAATGGTGTAAGACAGGGTGGTATGCCATCCCCATTATTGTTTAATGTATATATTAATAATAATAATGACAAACTTCTGTAGTACAAAAATCCCCAGGAATCTGAGCTCAGAGGCGCAACATACAAGAATCATTGGGCAAAATCATTAACAGGGACCAGCACTTTTGAGACTACAAGTGGGTTGTTCTAGTGGTAACATCATCATTATCAGCGGATTATATTGTGTTGCTTGCTCCCTCAGCCAAGGGCTTACAAAAGCTTATTGATGCAAGCTATTCATATGGATGCAATATTGATATTATGTTTAACAGTCAACAATCTCAAGTAATGTTTTTGATACTATGACGATAGGTCAGGTAGCAAATATAATGTTGGAGGAAACTCTTTTAAATGTGACCAAGTCCTATAACTATCTTGGTCATATAATAACTGATACTTTGTGTGATGAAGCTGGTATAAAAGCTAAGCAAGGGAGCCTTTATGGAAAGTGCAATGTTTTGCTTAGAACATTTCATTTTTGTTCTAAACAAGTTAAAAATAAATTATTATCTTGCTATTGTAGTAATGTGTATTTGTGCTCATTATGGGTTAAATATAGAAAGTAGTGAGATCAGTGTTTCATTGTATCTTACAATAATGCATACAGGATCTTACATAACCTGCCTATGAGATGCAGTGCAAGTCTCATGTTTGCCACTACGGTTGTTGACAGTTGTAACACTCGGATTAGAAAATGCATTTTAGTTTAATGAGCAGGTTATCTATTTCCACAAACTTAATTGTTCGGTGCATTCTTAACACTGATGCATATACCACTTCTGTATTACACAGAACATGGATAGGTGCATTATATAATATTTTGTAGTTTAGCTTAACTCATTATTTGGTATTCATTTTATAATTATGCACATATTTAATTACTTTACTGTGGACGTACTGTATACTATTATGTACCTTGATGTATGAAATAAATGTATATTATATTACACACTCACACGCACACACGCACGCACGCGCCCACACACACGCACGCACATACGTGTGTGTACACATCATAGACGGATCCAGGAGGTCCTGGGAGCACGTACGCCCCAGTTACCGGTATTTGGAATTTGGCCGCGCTATGCCCAAGCTAGAGTGGCGTGCCTCCTAGACTTTTGAATGTCCCCCTGCTATATGCCCCGTAGAACTTCGGAATGTGCCCCCGTTTAGGTGAGTCTCAACGGGGTGCAATTGGAGGTTCTTGGTGAGCGTCCGTAATTATGAACGTTGCTCGAAACATCTTCAACACCACCACCCATCCCCCCACCACCCGTTTTCCCATATCATAATCCGACAGCGGAGTGGCAACATATGATATATACAGTGAATATATATGAATTTCGTTTGGCGGTCGGTGGAGCTTTTTGGGAAACTTCAAGGGCGTGCAATTGGATGTTTTTGGCTCCCTTCTAAACGACCCTCTATAGATCCACCATTGCACACACGCACGCGCGCACGCACGCATGCACACACACAGACATGCTGCATGTTAGAATGTGTAATTGACATATTGGTCGCTAGGTTGCGCTACAGTTTGTGTTGCAACCGCTTTACATTTATCCGGGCGTGAAATTTTATCCGGGTGATGTTTATGTGCATATGTAAGGCATAATATTTGGCACCAGTAGATCACGTAGTGATAAATGATATCCAGTAGTTAAATATGTTTCGTTTGTTGTTGTAATACGAGCGTTATAGTTAGATTACACAATTATAATTTGCTGTTTCAGATTTGTGACCAATTATAAGAGTAAGTCACGTGACGTGTGCGTGGAGAGGAAACTGTTTTACGAGAGAAATTGTTGATTTCTGTGGGAAGCAAACATTTTAAAATTGATGTATATACATATAGACATATATATAAATATAAATAAATATACATATATATATATGCATGTATAAACATACATAACGCCCGAATAAATTAAAACGTGACAGTCGTAGGTGGTGCTAAATACGTTCCCCTAGATACGCGCATGCGCAGAGACGTCACCCGGATATTATTTAACGCCCGGATAAATGTAAGCGCGACACCGCAACTGACAGAGTAGGAGGCAGATTGTCATTCTAAACCTTTAATAGAGAGTTGTGTTTTCACTTGGTTTGAAAGTAGTCATTACCATTGCTGGCTTCTATTTTACTTAAATACGTAATCCATTTATTAGATACGATGTCAATCGCTATATCTTGTGGATGCGAAAGCCATTGGAAATAATCGACTTTCAATCCATTATTTGTTCGCTTTCTGGCACTATACCAAGGCCTACAACTAGATACATTATTTTAGCTGGCGACGAATTCAACTGTGGCGAAGAGTTATCCGTATAATAATACATATGTATGTATTCATACGCATTCATACGCATCCCCAGGCAAAGGAGTTCCGCTTGGAGGGAAGTATTGTGCTTAATTTGAAATCCTGACGTAACAAAAAATTAACCTAAGACGGAAAAAAATGTTGAATGCACCGCCAAAGATCCTCAACACCTCTCTCGAAACAGCAAAAATCTCCAAAACTGCCTATCGTCTCCCCCGTCTTCAGAAATCATGCCCGACAGCAGTTGATGGATGTTTGTGGGACATTTGAAATCCCAGACCGAAAATCGTATCCACACAAGCATTAACGCTACGGGTCTGGTGTATAATATAATAATTATGTAATACTTACAAGTGGACCTCCAGTAACAACTGATAGACCGGAAGAAGATGTTCAACAGGCACGGACTGAAAGTACGTTTGGAGAAGACATCAGTACAATGCCTATGGGTTGGGCAATACAACAAAGAGCTGGGAATACATTAGATGTAGGGGAAGAAACTAAAACATGGAGACAGCTTTGAATGCCTGGGCGGAGCGGTATGCGGGGACGGCAGCTCAGTTAATGAAGTTCGCAGAAGAATAGATGCAGGGGCGAGTGGTTAGTTCATGTGTCACACCAGCATACCTACAAGGCTTAGACACCATGGCGATGACAGAATAAAACGACACCATTTCGATGACGAAGAAACAAGTGAGAGAGAGAGAAAGAAAAATAGAGAGAGAGAGAGAGCACAGGTTTACAAAAACAACTGAGAAGAATTGTGGGAGTGAAGAGAAGAGACAAGCGAAGAATGGAGGAGCTGGGGGAGGAGGTTATTCAAAAAGACAACTTGATGAAGAAGCTGGTGAGGCGTCAGCTAAAGTGAGGTGGATATGTGGAGCGAGTGGGAAAAGAACGGATAGCGAACAAAACAGATTCCAGGGAAATTGGAAGAGTTGGGTAGAGGAGGACGGCCAAGACTGAGACGGGAGCTTTATATAAAGAGAGCTTTGTGGATTTGGAGAAGAGTGGAGAACGAGATCGAAAGATATGGGGCGTGGAGACAGTTGGCTGAGACTGCAGTGAAATAAGAGTGGGGGAGGGGTGGACAAAAAAAACATAAATCGAGGACCAGTATGGAGGGAATTTGGAGGCCAGGGAAGAAGAAAAAGGGAACAGAGGAGGAACAGAGAAGAACGGGAAAGAGATCAACGTCACCGTCATTCTGGCGCAACCCAGTTCCCAACAGTGGAACGAGATCGAAATTAATATTGAAGAGGGGGGCTGTTGATTTTTTTCATCGCCGCCGCGCCGCTTACTGTGGGGCAGAACCATTATGTCTTCCTCCAATTGCAACCCCGTTTCACGGTTGCTAAAACACCTTAATAGTTTCAGATAGCTTTGATTTGCACCCATCCTTGAAGCTCACCAAAAACAAACATCCAGGCGCACATTTACTGGTCAGTAGAACCATATATCTGTACTCCACCGAAATTCCAGGGGGCAGCTGCTCCTCTGCCCCTGCCCCTGCCCCCACCCCCCGTTGCTGCGCTTATGGTCCCCAATGTCCACGTACACCCGCATCCTGTCCCAGTCTCCCGACGTTTGCGACCGCGGTAAATGCCGGAAATGGTTAAATACAGTCAACTGCGAGCGCAAATGAGCTAATCGGTGGTCGTAATTCGATAATCGTTAATCCCCGTGTAAACATCACGGTTCGCCTTCTTCTTGTTTATGAGACTGATCCATGAGTAGTACATTCCTGTGGCTGATCGTGGGTGTATCCAGTCGGATCCTGATTACCTATGAACATCGAAACTGGCCGACCTCTGTTAACAGTACAGTAACTACATATAATCAGAACATATTTACATTGCATAGGGTGCGTAATTTCTTTTAAATCCTTCTTCTTTCCCTTTGATGTCTTGCGGGGACGATCCATGTCACTCAATGTGTAGCTTCTTCCCCTTTGATGTCTTTCGGGGACGATCCATGTCACTCAATGTGTAGCTTCTTCCCCTTTGATGTCTTGCGGGGACGATCCATCTCACTCAATGTGTAGCTTCTTCCCCTTTGATGTCTTGCGGGGACGATCCATGTCACTCAATGTGTAGCTTCTTCCCCTTTGATGTCTTGCGGGGACGATCCATGTCACTCAATGTGTAGCTTCTTCCCCTTTGATGTCTTTCGGGGACGATCCATATCACTCAATGTGTAGCTTCTTCGCCTTTGATGTCTTGCGGGGACGATCCATATCACTCAATGTGTAGCTTCTTCAGCTTTTCTTGTCGACTCTCTCCGTCTTTCTCTGCCGTCCGCGATAATTTTCCATTTTTGGCTGTTTACACCTGCCCTCACAAGGTCCCGTTTCATGCTGTCATTCCATCTCAGCTTTGGTCTTGCTGTTCGTCGTTTTGCCACCCTCATCTGCTTCCCATGTTCTTTTTAACAGTCGTCTTCGATCATTCTTTGCACATGTCCTGTCCATCTCATTATGTTCTTCTTTTAAATACTCAACCAGGAATAGACCCTATACAGAAAGTAAAACTATCCAGAGCGTTATCACAGTAGCCATAGGGATACCTTGAATCTCGCGCGCGCCCTCGTTCAACTCCGGAGTTTAACATTCCAACCATCACCTGGCACTGCGAGATCGATGAATGTAGATGTGACGCAAACATGTTCATGAAACAATCTATCTGTAAGCTTGACTAATTCTCTCATCCGCTTCTTCGAGTTTACACATCTTTGGACATTTCGTGTAATCTTGTTAGAGTTTGACACAAATATTCTGAGAATGTTTTTGTGTAATTCTATTGAATTTGAGTCATTATGTTTTAGATATATTGCGTCCATATGCATGGGAACGGGAACGGGTGGCAAAGAGTATTGCTAGACGTTAAGAATACGTCAGGGGTAGTTAATTTCTGGTGTGCCCGGGGGTTGTAGGACAGTTAGAGATTGACTAAACTACCCTGCTACAAGTTTCATGTACGTTGAGTTGTGCCCTACATTTTCTGTGGCCTTACTGTGCTGTCAATGTTTCGCTTCTATGAGCTCATACAAGTCCTATTGATGTTGATGTTTGTTTGATGTGTATTCCAAGATCTTGTGTGTTTCAGTGTTTTTTACTCTCACTGCCTCTTTCTGTCTCTCCTAAGGTTTCCTTCCATTTGCCACCTGGAGGTAATTCTCTGCATAGCAGACTTGACCATCCCCCTCCTCTCTCTCTCTCTCTCTCTCTCTCTCTCTCTCTCTCTCTCTCTCTCCCCCCTCAATCCCCTCTCTCCCCCTTCTATTTCTCCCCTTTGCTCTCTCCCCACCCTGTCTTCCTCCCTCCCCCTTCTCTTTCTCCTCCTCGCTACCACTTGTATCCCTTCCCAGTTTCTCTCTCGGAGTCACTCTACCCCTCTATTTCTTTCTTGCTTAAATTCTTTCTCTTTCTTGCTCACTTGTTTTTTATAAGTGCAGCTGACACTGAACCACACTTGTTTCTTTCAATGAGACTTGACAACATAATTTCTTGCTATAGGTACACATTAAAATCTTGTTGTGTGAAATTTGTGTTAGCCATGTTCTGGTTGCTACTAATAAAGGCACTGTCTGATTTGAGAACTATGATTTGTTGGAGTATGACGAATGTATTACATTTCACTTGTTCTTGGACAAATTAATTGTTAGAAATGACAGGATGTGAATGCAGTTATATGTGGTGTCAGTTTGTGCCTTGCACTCGTTCCTTGTTAATTAAGTGTTCCTTACAACTTGTCTTGGAATCCAACTTTTATTTTACTTTTCCGACAATACAGTGTCTCGACATACTTTCTCAAAATGTTACTATTTGGATGTCCATTGTTTGGTATTTAAAAAACTTTCAAGGTATAGTCTCATAAGTTTGCCAAGTTCAGTAAAATGTGCATACGCCCCCATTTCCCCCTACCATTACTTGACGCGGGACTTGCACTTTTGAGCGATCCAAGATGCCTCCCAAAACCACAGCCAACACCCCCGGAATCAACGGATGTGACATACCAAGATATTACCCACTACACTGCCCGGTTCTCATATCCACTATAGCATCAATGTGTATTAATACATGTTCCACTCGATAGGTGTCGTCAGTGTTTCAATTTATTTTCTCCTGATATGTGATAACGACTAATTCGTCTCCCACCCATACGTAATGTTACTCAGTTTTCCACGTTTTCTGATATTTGCACATGTTGCCGCATTTAGCAATATCTAACACTATCTATAGGTTATCTTCAGTGTATCAAATGTCACCTCCAAAATGGAGAATATATCCGTCAATGAATATACACACACAAACATTCTAATATTTGTTCTTGATATTATATGATTTACACAGTATATATACTACGACTAAGTTTTCGTGTCATATCTGGTCACAAAACGTCAGCGAAATAGTTTGTACGTATGTGGGTACGCTAACTAACATTTACCTCGTAGGCGAAATGCTTTGCATCTCGGGCACCACACTATCATGTTTATTTGTTCTATAGTATCTGTGATTAAATGTTTTAACGAGTTTTTTACTTTATGCCGGACATCATAGGCATGATATTCGATTGTTCTCAACGTTCCGCATGATATGTTTTCGGCGATTGTTCCGAACTACGTAAACCGTCCACAGTTCAGTTGGGGTCGTGTGACGCTGCTTTGTGAAAAACTGCCCAGATTTATGTCATAGCAAACGTCAGGTACGAACACTTCGAGAACCCGTCTTCTGTCTGTGTGTGTATGCAACGCCAGCCGGGGAGGGCATTTTTGTTAGTAATTCATAATTTATAGTATACGTAAGAAATAATTGTGGCCATATTGTAAAATGACCGCCTTTTCCCTTATAGGAAAAATATGTGATGCTCATATTTCTAAACATGTTCGAGCTGCGAGCCAAAGTTAGTGTTTTTATAATAAAAGATACATTGGTATGGTGTATAACGCAGGTCAGTGTGATGCGCCAACTGTTGTAGTGTAGTGTGTAGGGTGTAGTTTGTTCTTCATACTCTCGCTTTCAGCTACAGATAGCTCCTTGGAGTGAAAAGCGAGCCGAGTGTGTAAGTCTCCCTTGCTGATTCATAGCCTCTCCATAGAAAATACTCTAGCACAGCCTACTTGTGGTACACAGCGGATACTAGGCACTTGATATCGGATCAGGTTGGAGCATTGAACGTGCAATGGACACGACCCGATGCTGGACCATTCCAACTCCCAACTATGAGCAGATTGTACTGGGCAGATCACGCTCACTAGGTAGGCAGGCGATCTAGGAGAAGGAAAACTCTAACATAAAAATGCTCTAGCAGGTCAGCCAGGGCAGCGCTGTTGAGTGGCCAATAATGTCCCAAATCACATGATGGTACAAGTAACGGTAAACAAGAGGACTATGGGCCGTCTATCTTGGCCGCGGCGAGAAGACAACGAAGTCCAAGGGGATCGTTCCTCCGGCAGCGATCCAAATATGAAGTCCGATTAGGCAGTTTGAATGTCGGCTCAATGAGCGGTAAAGCTGTTGTGGTGGAGATGATGGAGAGAAGGCATTTGGAGGTGCTTTGCATACAGGAAACGATATGGAAGGGGGATAGAGCGGGAATGCTGATGGGTGGATTCAAGCTACTGCAGGCAGGAGGGGATGGAAGAAGTAATGCAGTTGACATCGTTGTGTCAGAAGAGAACAGTAAGACGGTGGTTCGAATGGAGAGACGATTCAACCCATGCCCCTAAGTAGTAGTCGAGGGCTTTTCGCCCCCGACCAAAAAGGTCATGCACGAAGATCAAAGGAACATCAAAGCATTTAGTCCCCGCCCACAATTTTTTCCTAAAAGTCAGCCCCACTTATAAAAAACGACATCAAAGGGATTCGGCACTTTTTCTTAAAAGTCAGCCCCACTTATCAAACGAGGGACGGCATACGGTGGACATGAATGCGGGCATCGACACCCTGTACGTGTACACCGATATCGTGGAATCGCGCGTCGTCGGTGACGTGTTTGCCCCGCTCCTTCGAACCGTTGCCGTCTACGGGACGAACGGACTCAACGTTTCGAACCCCTTCGACCGCGTCCAATACGTGCCTCTCCTGCGGCGACAATTCGAGACGATCGAGATCGATATAAGGGACGACATCGGTCAACCGATACCATTCGAGGGGGGAAAACTCGTGACAACGCTTCATATCAGACGCTGCAAATCTAAACTGTTTTCACGATGCGTAACGCGTACGAAGACTACTACATTCGACAGGTCGGCGGCTCTCTACCGGTCTTCGTCGGCGATCGAGGACAGAGAGGTCACGGTCTGGGCAATCTCTTCGGGAGTCTGTTTCGAAGCGCCATGCCGCTTATCAAGAGAGGCGCCGTGGCGTTGGGGAAGCGCGCCCTTAATACGGGCGTACGTGTAGCGCAGGACGTCGTCGCCGGCAAGAATCTGAAACAGTCGGTAAAAAGGCGCGCGAAAGAGGCCTGCGCCGACCTTCTCGACGGCCTGTTGAATAGGCCGCCGCCGCCGAAAAAACGACGCCGTATAAAGCCACCGGGTAAGGCGGCGACGGACAGTAAGAAGAAGCGGCGACGCCCGAAACGGACGTTATCGAGCGACATATTCACCATCGGATAGAATGGCATTCGTGCATCGGCAGTCGTGCGAGGGCGTCAAGAGCGAACTGAACCTGTTCGCCTTGGCGACGACGCAGACGAGCATCGGGAGCGGTCAGTGGATCGATTACCAGCCGCTGACGTCCCTCGACGCCGGCGGGACTATCGAAGTTCTCGTCCCGAGCTCGGGAGATGACTATACGGACCTGTCGAGTGTTAGACTGTACGTCCGTTTCAAACTGCTCCAGGGGGACGGTACCGATCTCGCGAACCAATACGTATCCGTATCGGGCCTACCTCGAAACCCTGCTGAGCTACGGCGCCGACGCGAAAAAGACGCAGCTCCAGGCCGCCCTGTGGTACAAAGACACCGCCGGCGCCATGGAGTCGACCACGGCTCATAACGACGGGTACGAGTTGCGGCGACGACATACGCGGGAAAGCCACGAGGTGGAGATGATGGGACGCCTGCATGTCGACGTGTTCATGCAAGACCGGTACCTAGTGAGCGGCGTCGACATGAAGGTACGACTGGTGCGCGCAAAGGACGCCTTCGCGCTCGTAGGCGCGCAAGTCGATCCTGGGTGGCAAATCGCGCTGCTGGAGACCTACCTGCAAGTGCGAAAAGCTAAGGTGAACCCGTCCGTCCAGCTCGGTCACATTAAAGCGTTGGCGCGCGGGACGGCCAAGTTCCCGATACGGCGAGTCGACTGCAAGGTGTTCTCGATACCGCAGGGGACGATGTCTCACACGCACGAGAACGTCTACCTGGGCGTCCTCCCGAAACGCGTGTTCTTGACCCTGATCGACAACGTCGCCTTTAACGGGACCTACACTAAAAACCCGTTCAACGCGAAGCACAACAACATAAACTTCGTTGCGCTCTACGTCGACGGACGCCAGGTGCCGAGCAAGCCACTGCAGCCGAACTTTACGCAGGGACGTTACATACGAAGCTACATGAACCTCTTCGCGGCAACGGGAAAGGCATACGAGGACGAGGGAAACGAGCTGACGCGTGCCGACTTCGGCGCCGGCTACACCATCTTCGGTTTCGACCTGACGCCCGACTATTGCGACGGGGACCATTTCAACCTCGTGCATAGGGGAAACCTGCGCGCCGAGGTGCACTTCGCAGTCGCCACACCCCAATCGGTGAACGTCATCGTGCACGGGGAGTTCGAGGCGGTGCTGGAGATCGACAAGAACCGGAACGTCGTGCTCGAGCAGTAGCATGGACACGTTTCAACTGATGCGCCGCCTACGGATCGACCCGTTCACTAAACGCGTCGTCGACGGTGTCACGCCGAAAGACGGCCTACCGAAAAGACGGCTCACCGCGCTCCCGGCGGCCTTCGTGTGCAACACCGACGACGGCGGCGAACCGGGAGAGCACTGGGTGACCCTCTACGTGGACGTCGACGGACGAGGCGACTACTTCGATTCGTACGGCCTGCCGCCCCTGCACGACGACTTTCGCGTCTTCCTGCGCCGCAACTGCGGCGACTCGTGGACGTACAACGACATGAGACTGCAGAGCGGGGTATCTAACGTATGCGGACAATATTGCGTCGCCTACCTGCTCTTGCGATGCCGCGGTATGCCGCTCAAGGGATTCCAGTCCCTATTCGGACCCGATAGGGTGGCTAACGATTGTCTCGTATTCGACTGGCTAAAACCGCATTGAACTATTATTCGCTTTCCGCTTACTGTAGCTCGCTAATAAAAAACGATGAAAACGCACATGTTGTGTACTGTGTTTTTTATCAGTACCACCTAGGAGGCGCCTTATAGACGCCCTAGTCCCTACTCCTAGGGGGCGCCCTAGGAGTCCACCCTATACGAGTATGGGCGCCGTGGTGACGCCGTCGTCGAGCACGCGGCGTTTAGCGTAGAAGTAGCTCAACGCCGCGATGTCACGTATGTCAGCACGGACGAGTCTTTCACTTGAAAGCCGCGGTTCTAGCCGACGCCGCTCCGCTGGTCGCGCAACACGGCCAGGAAGGCGTCCTTGTCGATAGCGTTCTGTCGCTTACTCAGGTCATTCGTGCTGTACTTGTCGGTGGCGGGGCCGAAACAGTAGTACGTTTTACTGCACAGCGCGACGATGCCGTCGCCTGACCATTCCTCTTTGAAGAGGCCCGGCGTGCGCTTGTCGTATCGGCAACGTCGCGCGCAACAGGGCGGCGCCTCCCACGCGCGTCCGGCGAGCCGGCATTGCACGTACGCGTCCGCGTGCGCGTCGCAACACTCGGCCGGAAACCAGGCGCCGCGTTGACGGAAGTAGCGCTCGCGCATGGTCACCAGCTCGTCGACGTCGCGGCCCGTGAAGGCTATGTACGCTGAATCGGTGTCCATCGCGCAGTACTCGAACAGGGGACGTGGGATGTAGACGGCGATGAAATCGTAATAGAATTCCAGCATCCTCAGTTTGGCGTACTGGTAGACGAAGTAGCCGGTCTGGACGGGCAGCGCGTAGCGGACGGTGCGCTTGTTCAGCGCCACCTCGTAGAGTTCGTCGGGCACGACGACGTCGAGCTGCCGGAAGCGACGTTTGTTGACGAGTAGGGAGGCGCCGACCGTCGTACAGTATTTTATCTCCCGGTGGAGATCGACGCACGTAATCGTCTTCCCGTAGGAGCTGTTGCCGAGCAGCTTAAACGTGTCGGCGATGATGGCCTTGTCGGGGTCGGCGTCGCCCTCGCGGCGCGCGGTGGACACCGCATCGCCGAAGCGGCGAAAGCACGCGATCGGAACGTACTCGACCACCTGATAGACGCGGTCGACGACGAGACCGTGCGCCAGATACCACCTACACCTAATCCCATGTATATTCATCAACAATGTCTCCCATGTATGTTCATCAGCAATGTCTCCCATTTATGTTCATCAGCAATGTCTCCCATGTATGTTCATCAGCAATGTCTCCCATGTATGTTCATCAACAATGCCTCCCATGTATGTTCATCAACAATATCTCCCATGTATGTTCATCAACAACGTCTCCCATGTATGTTCATCAACAATGTCTCCCATGTATGTTCATCAACAATGTCTCCCATGTATGTCCATCAACTATGTCTCCCATGTATATTCATCAAAAGTGTCTCCCATGTATATTCATCAACAATGTATCCCATGTATGTTCATCAACAATGTCTCCCACGCATGCTCATCAACAATGTCTCCCATGTATGCTCATCAACAATGTCTCCCATGTATGTTCATCAACAATGTCTCCCATGTATGTCCATCAACAATGTCTCCCATGTATGTCCATCAACAATGTCTCCCATGTATGTTCATCAACAATGTCTCCCATGTATGTTCATCAACAATGTCTCCCATGTATGTCCATCAACAATGTATCCCATGTATGTTCATCAACAGTGTCTCCCATGTATGTTCATCAACAGTGTCTCCAATGTATGTTCATCAACAGTGTCTCCCATGTATGTTCATCAACAGTGTCTCCCATGTATGTCCATCAACAGTGTCTCCCATGTATGTCCATCAACAGTGTCTCCCATGTATGTCCATCAACAATGTCTCCCATGTATGTCCATCAACAATGTCTCCCATGTATGTTCATCAACAAGGTCTCCCATGTATGTTCATCAACAATGTCTCCCACGCATGCTCATCAACAATGTCTCCCATGTATGCTCATCAACAATGTCTCCCATGTATGCTTATCAACAATGTCTCCCATGTATGTTCATCAACAATGTCTCCCATGTATGTCCATCAACAATGTCTCCCATGTATGTCCATCAACAATGTCTCCCATGTATGTCCATCAACAATGTCTCCCATGTATGTTCATCAACAATGTCTCCCATGTATGTCCATCAACAATGTCTCCCATGTATGTTCATCAACAGTGTCTCCCATGTATGTTCATCAACAGTGTCTCCCATGTATGTTCATCAACAGTGTCTCCCATATATGTTCATCAACAGTGGTTCCCATGTATGTCCATCAACAGTGTCTCCCATATATGTCCATCAACAATGTATCCCATGTATGTCCATCAACAATGTCTCCCATGTATGTTCATCAACAAGGTCTCCCATGTATGTTCATCAACAATGTCTCCCATGTATATCCATCAACAATGTCTCCCATGTATGTTCATCAACAATGTTGGTATACGCTGAGAGTCGGGGGGCGTATGTAACTTGACACCACCCACTTCAACTTCGAGCAGCCCGTCATAATTTACACTGTTTATGCCAATCCGGATGCGTATTCATGTCCACCTCTGTTTGCTTGTTCGCCAGATGCGTCCTCTTGGTCATCATCACTAACAGTCTTCATTTGTTGCGTTTGGCACATCTTGGAAAGTGGTCTTTTTGTGACACTTGCCACACCCCTTGCCTCTGGCCGGACAGTTTGTGTTGCTGCTATTGTGGTCTTTCGTCCCACACCGATAGCATCCCCCCATATGTCCGCCTTTACCATCCTTCTTTGCTTTATTCTTTACGTCTCCATCGTTTAGTTTGCTTCACCTTGCGCTCGGTTACGTTGTTGACAACCGGTATACTACTTTTTAGTTGAGACTCGATCTTTTCACGCTAAGCTGCTTGTACGAGAATGAATTCTTCTCCTTCTTCCGCCAACCTACGCTTGATATGGCTGGATGGGCACTCCCACAGTATAGCATCACGAATGTTGTTACCAGTCTCGTCACCGTACGCACAATCAATTGTTGCTTTCTTAACCCTGGTCGCAAACTGTTGTGTCGTCTCACGTTCTTTTGGGTTCATTTCTTGGAATGTCTGGCGGGCGAATGGCATATTAACTCGTGGAACAAAATAGCTATTCAATGTGTTACCGCTTCGCCGTACTGGTGGCGCTGTCCTGCACTTCAGGGCCAGTTATATATGCAATAACAAAGCACGTCTGCGCTGTCCACAAGTCTCTGATGTTGCACAACATCGTTTGCAGCAGCGTCATCTAACTATTCTATTATCAGTCCTTGATCGTCTGCGAAAAGTTCGAAACTGTTCAGTCACCGGGTCCATCTACGCTCCAACTTTGCCGGCTTCGCAATTTCGGTATTACATTTTCTCACTCCGTCTTAACGATTATTGTCTGTTTACCCTCAATTAAGGATTCCCCGTCTTCAGTGACGGTTGTTCCTCCGTTCGTTCTGCGTCTGTTTTCAACGTCGCCAGTATCGTAACTAAGATCTTTCAGTTCTAAAATCATGTTTGTCGTTCTCCTCTGTACTCTTTCTAGCACAGCTATGTCCTTCTTAAGATATGGACTCCACGCTTGTATGCAGTATTATAAATGAGGCCAACCTATTGTACAATTATATTATTGGTTCACTTTCTTTGTACGCTATATTTCTCCTAATTAATCCAAGAATTATATTTCCTTTTAAAGCTGCAATTCCGTACTGTTACGAAATCTTCATGTAAGCACTAGTTAATTGTCACTCCTAAGTCCTTTTATTTTACCGTAGTACTTAGAACAGTACCCGCATTGTAAATTGTACGTCTTCGTTCCCATGTCCTGTGTGGAGGCATTTACGTTTCCCCAAATTGAACAATATCTGCCATTTTTCAAAACATTTGATCAACTTGTCAACATAATACACCAACTACCCTTCAGAGGGCGCTACCATGGAAGTGACGTCGCACAGGAAGTCAGTAGCCATCCACGATGAGAGCTACAACCTTCCTCCCACATTCCATTCTCACTAACCCGTCACTGGGAGGGGGTTGCTACATATGGTATAATGTCTTGATCATGTGACCAGAAGTAACCTAGAGCTTGACCTCAATGTCGACCTCCACCTTGGTTCGGAAATAACGTCATTTCCTCCATACTTCATCAAAACACAAACCATGCAACCATTTAATCTATTACACTACACATGTTCACCTCCAAAAAAAATGCAAAGAGTTGGTAGTAAGTTTCAGCCTAGGAAGTTATAAGTGTGAAACGTTTACTCAATCAGAAGGTGCAATATTGAAGGGGAAAGTTCTTCTCAGAGTGCGTTCTGTATACCTCCCAACTTTTTTGTTGAACTCCGGTAGATTTATAAGAGGTTCAGCACGCTTCCCGTGTCGCGCTGTCTCGTCGCGTAGTCTCGGATTATTTTTGCCGGAACTTCACTAGTTCGCTGTCTCGAAGACTCAAAGACGGGAGTGCTATTGGAGATTTTTCGTCGAAAATTCAGCGGTGTAGCATGTTTCAGCATGTCTCCCGTGGTGTCGCGCTGTCTCGACGATGGAGCGTGGTGTTGAAGAATGTCAGCGAAAATCCGGGAGATTTCTCTGTATTCCAGGAGACCGGGAGAGTTGGCAGGTATAGACCTGTATTGTTTCACTTATGTATGTTTCTGACGATGAACATAGTCGTGTATAATTGCTAAAAGTAAGTCGTAACGTCACTGGTCCAGCTTGTATCATCTTGGATGACTTGTGTGAACACACCCGTATAAATCCATGGTACACGATGTTTTTGCTGTTTTAGATATGACGCCATTTGCGGTCAATACTTAGTTATTTAGACTTAGTTCCTCCTTTGGAGATTCAGTCAATACGCCAACGTCAAATGTTACGCTAAAGGAATGAAAGTGGCATTTAAATAGCTCAAAATACAACGATATGTCTGATAGTTACAGTATACAGGTACTTATGAAGTGGCTTAGCAGAATGATTGTGGCACGCTGGGCCAAAGCACACCATTTGGCACTGTACCACATCTCTACACTTAAATAAAATATTTAGTTTTCAGTGTTTTGAAAGGTCAAGTTATTTTCGAAAACATTCCTTTCTATTGGATGAATAACTAATGCTCGTAAATTACAGCTACCTTTGTGGTAGCACTGAAAAATATCAAAATGAACACAAGTGAATATTGGTTGGAATCGCGAAACGCACATTCAAAGAGGTGAGCTATAAAAGATTGTTTTCACACTTTTCTTAAAATGTTAGCACTATTTTTGAAAATATCACATTTCCGTTTGCGCGCGTTGAAAACAACGGAAACTGCGGTATGCATCAACCAAATGTATATGCTCTGATATTTGTGTATTATATTTTAAAAGCATGGAGAGCTTGTATTCCAATTGATAATCAACCCGAGGCCGTGAAATGCGTCCAAAACGGGCCCCTAAGTGGTCCGCTATGCTAACAGGGGTTCGCTATCGTCGACATGCTGTTGGTACAATACGCACTCCTCCATTTGTAATGTAGTATGGTATTACATTATTTTATATATATAGGGTATTACACATTACCCAGTTATACAATAATAATAATAACAATACAATTCTTAAGCAAAACAAATATTACTAATTTATTTTATATTATGTCAATATGAGCTTTATGGGTACATATTATAATATCAAGTAGTGTTAGGTATAAGTATATTGTCAAGTTGCATGTACAGCTGTATCACCAAACCATGATAATAAACTCCGTATGTAATGTAGCCGTTTACTACGCGCAGATTTGTATTTTACTTTTGAATACATTATGGAACTTCCGCTTCTATCCTTCACACACACGGCGTGTTCGGTGGTTATCAAACTCACAGTAAAACAATCCAAGCACAACAACATTACATTGGCGACGAGCATGAGTAAGTGAGTTAAGATATCATGGCTTCAAACGGTTTGCCGCATTTTGCCGAATTTGACGTGTATACGGACAGTGCCAATACGGGCGTCCGATGGAAGAAGTAGGCACTTCTATGAATTCCGCAAACTGGGACGTTTCGCGTGCGCCGATTCGCGATCACCGCAGTCCGTCTTGTTTGCCGGGACTGCAGTGATCGCTTTGTTTCAACTCGTGTTTTCGAGCTCTATTTCCGGTCATTGACGTCATTCACTGCTGGGCCGCTGTCGAGAGTAAGTTGATCTTCGTCTACGTCGTTTAAATTTTGAAATTTGACCATAATTAAGCTATATTACATCAATTTTACGACCACCTATGTGTTCATTTGCATATATTTTATATATAGCCGCGGATAGCCTGAAATATTTGGTTTTTAGCCGTTCAAAAAATCGTAACATTTGTAAGTTCTGTGTCTTGCGCGCGTCACTGGAGCGCGATGCAGATCGTGACTTAATCTATTTCTTTGAATTAAAATCTGTTCAAAACCAATACTATTTATATTATATTTAAATAATATCCTTGTCAATTCTGCAATACAGAATCTTATATTTAGGTTTGCTAGTTTTAGAAATATGGCCCATGCCAGCCCATACTATAGTACGGGCCAAGCATGGTAGTCTTAGCCTTAGACCAGGGTTGGTTACTGCTTACTCTTGGGTTTAGCATGGCTTATTCCATTATTTATGGTTATGCTTTTATATAGACTTAGAAATAATATAAATTTCATTATGTAATAATTTTAATTAATTGTTCTTACCTATTAAATCAACAGTTTGTTAGAAAAGTTGTTTTTGTTGTCAAATATTTGACTTAATTTGTTTTAAAAAGTGTTTCAAGATAAACAGTCACTGCACAACATTTGGTAAAACATGTAATACAAACAATAAATGCCTTGATCAGTTGTAGGATCATTTGTTTCATTGTGTGACAATACGCAATACATTAAACACCACAGTTTTACACAACATATATCACAATTATTATGAATTTATGTGTGACCTAATGCATTATAATATAATTTCACACTGCTCTCTTGAGTAACAGAGGCAGGGATGTTAAAAATATTTCACAAGATTTGCATGCAGAATCAAAACAGTTATCATAATATGATTCACAATTGCCTTTTTATTTAAGATATTGTTCGCAATTACATGCAGTGACACTGATCTTGCGCTGATCTGTGTTTGACTGTGAAGGTACTGAGCCACAGAGTCGTCTGAATATGACACCCATCACCTGCCTGCATACGTACACATTTAATCTGACTGATTATATATCTGATATCTAGATTGATCAGTGTCCATTCAACACGACATGAACATTACTTATAGACATCATGTTGAAGAACACAACGTTATTTTACAAGATACTGTAATATGAACCTTGCTGCACAGATCTTGCAGCCTACTGGCATTAAATTATGAGACAATCAACTTCCAGTATTACAAAAAGACTATTATGAGCAGGGCAGATTTCTTCATGACTTGACTCCCATGGGCCATAGGGAGTAATGCAGAAAGCAATCTTGCATTTGACGCATTTGGATTCAGCGACAGAATACTGTGAACAATTTATAAACATTAGTTAATCAAGTTCATGTTAAAATGCAGAACATTATATTATGAAGCAGTAACAATTGATTACTGGTGTGTACAGAGCCTGCAGCTGTCATCCAACCTGTCATGACACAGTCACACATAGACACAGTGAACTAGGAGTATGACTATTGTATTTCATTGTCCTGTATTCATATGTTGAGTTTGTGTGATGTTTAGCCAATATTTACTTATTAATAAAGTTACTGTTAATGTTATATGACTGGTTAATGTATATTTATTATAATGTTTAATGTGGTTGTAAACATTGCATAAATTATATAATTGTCTTCATAATTATGGACATTCCAGCCTTTCATCGAAATGTAGCGGTCAGTCATTAGCGTGCTAATATTAGCCACTATTAACTTATTAATTAAGTTACTGTTAATGTGAAATGACTGGTTAATGTATATATTTATTACCATAATTAATGTGGTTTACTGCATGCATAAATTATACAAATATTTTCATAAGCATGGACAATATGGCCTTTTACTGAAATGTGTTGGTCTGTCGAGATCGCGTGCTAATTACCCAATATTGACAAATTAAATTATTATGTTTTCCGTCTTAAAATCGCAATATCTTTTGATCTATTAAAGGTATCTTAATAAAACATTCTAGCATTATATTTATTTTTTTGTTGAAGTGCCTAGAAGAAGTGGTTGTCTCGTTTCACAAACATGATGGTGGCGATGGACGTTAGTAGTCGCGTACGTCAGAGAGCACTGCTGCTATATTATGCTGGCGAGCAGGTGTACGAAATATTTGAAACGTTGCCAGATACAGGCGCGTCTGACGATTTTGACAAAGCTTGTGAAAAGCTCACTGCATATTTCTCGCCAAAGAAGAACATTGAGTACGAAGTGTACCAATTCACAAAAGAAAAACAAGAAATTGGTGAATCACTCGACACGTACCATACGCGTTTAAGACGTCTTGCTGCAACCTGCGAATTCACTGACACTTTTCGTGAAATTAAGACACAGATTGTGCAGAATTGTACGTCGTCAAGACTACGACGCCGTGTGTTGCGTGATGCCACTATATCGCTCACTGAAAAGCTGGATGAAGGCAGAGCGATGGAGTTGTCTGAGAAACAAGCGTCAGGGATGGAAACATCAGGAGAAACGTCAAGAGAAGCTGAAGTTAACATCGCCAGCAAACGTTTCAAGAAAAAGGCAACTCGAAATAAGCGGTTTAATAACGCAACATCAATGAACACTGCGAGTAGACAGACAACAACAATATGTCGTTACTGTGGGGACAAATATCCGCATCCGCCGACTAAACAATGCCCTGCAAAAGACAAAACGTGCAATTTTTGCCATAAGAATGGACATTTCGAGAAAGTCTGCAGATCAAAATACGGTAATCGAATGCAAACTAACACTGTCACAAGCACCAACGCAGTCAGTCCAAAAAGTCTGGCAGCTGAATCTGACAATGATTATGTTTTTCTACAATCAAACAAACAAACGAGCACAACCCATTGCCCACATGCACAGTGCAGATTGAAGGAAATCCTATCAAAATGACTGTAGATTCCGGGGCGTCAGTTAATATAATTGACAACAGCACATTAAAAATGATCAGACAATCCAGCAGTATGTTATTCAAACAGCCTACGACGAAAGTGTATCCATATGGCTCACAAACACCACTACCTGTGATCGGCGTGCTTATCACGAAAGTGAAGTTTCGCTCGACGGTCATCGACACAAGCATTCATGTGGTGGAGGGCACGACAGGCAATCTGCTAGGCTGCCAAACTGCACAGGACTTGGGAATCCTCCACTTCGCTCAAAACGTCGCAACAAGACAGAACGTCACAACAAATGGCACGTTCCAACCACAAATCGTAGATCAGTTCACAGATCTCTTTGATGGTGTTGGAAAAGTGAATGGCGTGGAAGTGAAATTACACATCGACGAGAGCGTCACTCCAAAACAGCAACAGCACAGACGCATTCCTTTTCACATCCGACGTGACGTTGAAAAAGAACTTGACAGACCAGAAAAGCTAGACATCATCGAGATGGTAAACGGACCAACACCATCGTGGTGCCTAAGAAATCGGGTGAAGTCAGAATCTGCGTAGACATGATAGAAGCAAATAAAGCTGTACAACGCATCAAACATGTCATGCCAACAATCGACGAGCTAATCACCGATCTGAATGGCTTCATCTGTTTTCAGTAGGACCTGAACTCTGCGTATCATCAGCTAGAATCGAGTCCTGAAAGCAGATACATAACCACATTCACAACAAACGTGAGACTATGGCAATACAAACGACTGATGTTTGGAATTAACGCAGCATCTGAAATATTCCAAAACACACTCAGCGAATTGTTGTCTGGTTTAGTTGGATGCAAGAACATGTCTGATGACATCATCGTCTACGGAAAATCACAGCGCGAACACGACACACGCTTGAAAGCTGTGCTTGAGAGACTGAAAAACAAGAACGTCAAACTCAACAGAGAGAAGTGTTTATTCTCTCAAAAACAAGTGTGCTTCTATGGACACATCTTCAGCGCGACTGGCATCGAGGCGAATCCAAAGAAGACGTCAGCAATAGTCAATGCAGCTGCACCGCAGAATGCCAGTGAAGTACGTTCGTTGTTGGGAATGGCACAATACGTGTCGCGATTCATTCCTGGCTACTCGGTTGTCACTGCATCACTCCGAGGACTGACACACAAAGACATTCCATGGGAATGAAAAAGCAAACATAAACAGGCACTCAACAACTTGAAGGCGAAGCTAGCCAGTGTGTGCACTGTACAGTACTTTGATGCGACGAAACCGTCAAAAGTGCTGGTCGATGCAAGTCCTGTCGGCATCGGCGCGATATTGTGTCAAGACGACAAAGTCAAGGCATGCCTGCCTTGCCAAGCCACGACCACGCACGGTTCCGAGCGCTGCACACCGCTGCGAATTTCTCAACTTCCAGACGCACCGTGGCAAGACCTATCGATCGACTTCATCGGACCGTTTCCGAGCGGAGAGTCACTGATCGTCGTCATCGATGACTTCAGCCGCTTCCCAGAAGTCATTAATTCAACAAGCAGCAACACGGTAATTCCCAAGCTAGACGCAATATTTGCTCGCCAAGGGATTCCACAACAAATAAGAACTGATAATGGACCTCCATTCAATGGACATGAATTCACGAAAGTTGCATCATATCTTGGTTTCAATCACAGACGCGACACTCCGCTGTGGCCAGGCGCCAATGGCGAAGTGGAACGTTTCATGAAAACTCTGGGTAAAGCGATCAGATCAGCTTTCATCGAGAAACGAAATTGGAAACAAGATCTTTACACGTTCTTGCGTCAGTATCGTGCAACGCCACATTCTTCGACAGGCGTGTCACCGAGTCAACTACTGAACGGGCGACAGATGAAAGTCTTGCTACCCCAAATGCACGAGAAGAATCCACAGAGAAGAGAGCTAGAGAATCGGGATGCCCAAGAGAAAGCCAAGATGAAGAGAAACGCAGACGACCGACGTCATGCGAGCGACAGCCATCTGCGCGTGGGCGACATTGTACTCGTCCGACAGACGCGTAAGAATAAACTGTCAGCTGCGTTCGACCCTCGTCCACTGAAAGTGTCGGCCACGAAAGGCAACATGGTCACTGCGAGTCGTGGAAACTACTCCATAACACGCAACGTCTCGCACTTCAAGGCTGTGCCGCGCGTGAAGTTCAACGACATCAGTGAAGACGACCAACTCGACCAACTAGACGACTACCTGACTCGAGAAGTTCGCCATCAGCAAAACGACGAAGCTGCGCACGCGAATGTTCCACAGAGACCTGTGAGACGGGTGAAGGCACCTACGAGGTTTAGAGATTTCGTGATGGACGTTTAGAGTAGCAACTCGTATCCTTGTATTTAAAGTATTTTACTGTTCTTTATTATGCGTATATCACAAGGACACTTAATTTTAGTTTCGGTTTATTACAGTCACAAGTATTCTTCCGAGACAGGGAGGAATGTAATGTAGCCGTTTACTACGCGCAGATTTGTATGTTACTTTTGAATACATTATGGAACTTCCGCTTCTATCCTTTTCACACACGGCGTGTTCGGTGGTTATCAAACTCACAGTAAAACAACCTAAGCACAACAACATTACACCGTAGAGAGTGAATCACCTATACTGAAAGGACATCAATCAACACAGCGAACGTCGAGTAATAGAGAAAAGACATGCCTTACCACGCTCGGTCCATACAAACGTCAACTTCGATTGTGAACAAAATCTGACAAAACGTACAACGCGGAAGGAGCCGTAACCCAGCACGAGTGGAGAAGGAAGGGATCGTTCGCCGCGCCACTGCGATGTCTCGTAGCTTCGAAAACAAGCGAGACAACTGGGTGCATAAACAATAATGCACCAACTGTTTTCAGACAATAAGGACGGGGATGCCAGGATGAAATGTGATTAATATGGTGCGTGGACATACCAGGCCAGGGTCCGATTGTACACAATGTTTTTGCGATATGTGTGTTCTAAAACACTCCTTAGATACAGTAATGTTATTAGAAATACGCTGAATTTTAGTCCATACGTAGTCGGATAAGTGGAGAAGACGATCCCATAGAAAACAAATGTATTAGAATAAAAAATTTCTACTTTATGACAAATCTCGCTTAAGGCGCCCGTTTTGCACGCCGTTCTCCTATATTGTTGATTGGTATTAAGCAATTTGAAACACACCTAAGAGGAATCTATCCCATCATTTTGTATGCAATCAACGCAGACAACAGAAATAATTGTATAAAACTTAAAACTAAATGCACAGAAGGTTTTGACGGTCTATCTACTAAACTTCTGCAAGCGACAATACATGAAGTAGCCACTCCGCTTGAGCATATACTAAATCAATCCTTTGTCACGGGAATTGTTCCTGAAAACTTAAAAACTGCAACAAAAGTCATTCCCGTCTTCAAATCAGGTAACAATAAACTGTTCAACAATTATAAACCTATAAGTATTCTACTCGCGTTTTCTAAAATAATGGAGAAAAAAAATTGTATGTAATAGACTAATAATGTTCTTCGAAAACGTAATTTTTTTTATAAACACCAGTATGTGTTTCGTGCAAAGCATTCTACTATTCAACCAATACTGCATTTGCTCAAGGATATTGCAGAATGCAGATGCAAACGATAAAATAACAAAATACGATACATTGGCTGTATTTCTGGACTTTTCAAAGGCATTCGATACAATAAACCATATATTTTACTGTACAAATTTTTTTTAAATGAAAATCGGGAATACAGGCTGTAAATGGTTTTGCAAGTTATTTATCAAATCGAAAACAATATACAGAGATACACAAATGTCAATCGTCTCCAAAAAAACATAATGAATGGAGTACCCCAAGGATCCATACTTCATACTTGAACCAATCTTATTTTTAATTTATATCAATGATTTAACTAACTCTACGTCTCTGAATTTGTTATATTTTGCGTGTGACACAACTGTATACCAATCAGGTCCTCATGTTGATACTTTAATTGACAGCATAAACCAAGAATTAATACATTTGTACGATTGGCTTTGTGCCAATAAATTGTCATTAAATATAAAAAGACACACTTTTGCATATTTAGTCCACAGAATAGCAAATACCAGGTAAATAACTGTATTATAATAAACAGTGAAATTATTAATCATGTTGGAAAGGATAACAAAGAAGAATCGGTCAAGTTTTTAGGATTACATATTGATAAACATGTAACATGGAAAAAACAATGTCATAATATGTTCTAAAATATCTAGAGCAATTTCTGCAATTAGTAGAATGAAAAAAATTTTGTTACACAGAAAGATAAAAAAAAATTTTAAACGCGCTATACGAATAAGTCACACCGATCCTATTTTTAAATCTCAAAATATACTCAAAATCGCTGATATTCACAGGTTGCATGTCTCACTACTTATGTATGACTATCACCATAATACATTGCCTAAATCCTTCAAACATGATATACCATAAAAAGAATCTAGCCACTAACAACAGAATTACTACACAATATAACCTCTTATACACAAAGAAGCCCAGAACACATTTTTCATCTAAGTTACCTAAACATCATTTTATAAAACTATGGAATAATCTTGAATATAAGATACAAAACATCAAATCCAGACAAAAATTCAAATGGTTATTATCCAGTCAATATCTAGACAATTAGCTTAGTTATGTGCATTGCCAAATCCCAGATGTGTGGAGTGCAATTAAATATTTCTTTACTTTTTATATCTATGTTTGGATCCGCACAAATTTCTTATAATTGTTTTCTAACAGTAATTTCGTACAATAATTCGTTTCTTTCTTCATCGCATCCCCAGTCCGCTGTCATACAGAAGATATCATACACTCGTAATAATCATCGTATACGCATATATGTAAATATATTTCGAAATTCATGTTGATGGGGTCACAGGAAGACTGCATATAACATGCCATGTGACCACAATGCAATACAATTTAAATTGTTATGCTGTTATTGCAAAATAAATTTGATTTGATTTTGATTTGAATGATTGATCGATCGATTAATTGATTGTTTGTGTTTGTTTGTTTCGTTGATTGATTGATTGATTCATGCATCGATCCATTAATTAATTAAATAGTTAATTAATGCACTGATTCATTCATTCATTTATTTGATTGGTGCAGGCAGTGATTGAAGTAACGTCGACATACACTTGTCACTGTACTTGCAGCCAAATGCAAATGCCAAAAAGGGAGTGCAGCAATAAACATGTCGTGTGGCTGTCAGTTGGTCAGTTTGTTCGTGAATTGTTCTGTTATTATCGTTGATAAAGCCATTCGGTGAAAATTGCTATGTAAAATAATTGCACGACTAGTTGTGATTGGTGTCACGGCAGTTCCAGAGTGTCGTGTCGTGTCGTGTCGTGTCGTGTCGTGTCGTTTCTTACTTACTTACTTACTTACTTACTTACTTACTTACTTACTTAGCCAGTCTGAACTTCTACCATGAATTAGACAGAATAGTAATTTGTAACAGGAAGTGTGCCATGTAGAAAGTAGAAAACTGGTTGAATATGAAAGGCTATTGCTGTTAACTCAGTCCGTCTCGGCATTATTGCCAATAAAGCTTGTTTACTATTTGAACATCACGGCCATATATATATTGATCATGTTGTTTGGTTGCCCGCTGTTACAACGACGACGCTGGCCAGGAGGATGTTTCTGTGCTGTCTTTTGATCGCTGCCGTGAATATTCCCCAAGGCCCGGGTTCACCCGCTTCCCTGAACGGTGCCCAAACCCCGGGATCACCTGCTGAATTTAAGTTCAGCCTATGAAATCGCTCACTAGCTCAGTGGATGTCAGCAGGTCAGGTGGTCATGTTACATGCAATGTTTAGGAAGTAGAAGCAATTATTCGAATACACAATACCGCTAAGCTGCCCTTGCTAATGGGCGAACGGGTCATTATATATTGGGATTCCCAGAAGTCGTTTATCCGTCTTCAAATTGGGGCGGGTATTTGCGCTGTTCTCACGGGTGGTGCAGTCGCGACTGGCGAAGTCAATTACAAGTTTGACTAGGCTAACTTCCGCACTTTGCGTAAGGGATCAGCCAGGGCTAATTTTTAAGTTTAGTTTTGTTGTTCAAATTATTGAACAATAAGACTTAAACTTAAAGAAATGTATTGTATTCGTGCCTGCACACAATGCACGTTATTGTTGTCTAACTTGTGTATTTATGTATATTTCTACAATAAACATTTATTAAAATATTATAATTTGCCGATCATGTTTTTGTATGTAGATATTGTTCATTAATTCATCTATGGCAGAATATTTCATGGAATCAACGACTTTTTAGTGGATGGATTGGTATGGCAAAGCAAGGCACATCAATATCAGCCTTTTGACACAAAAAGTAATATCAAAACAACACAGCATATTATATCTATATATACATATATATATATATATAGATTTAATATGCTGTATATATATATGTATATATGACAATTGTGTAGAAAAATACTGCTATGCTAAAGCTTTTGCTGGTTCCTTCCCTCCAGAGCTACTTGTAAGGTAGCAATAAACAAACAGTAAAGGCTTGTTTTTTTGTTAAATGCTGTGCCTCAACTCATTTAAGTGATAACATGATTATGAAAAATGCTCTTACGTATGTTCCATAATTAAAACCAAATTCAGATTAAACCGTATTGACTGTAACAAATTGTATCATTATAATTGTTTTTGCGGGTAAGGTAATACGCAATGTTTATTATTATACGTTAGAAAAGTGAAACCACAATTATTACACTGTTGCTGTATTTGGAGTGTAAATTGTGCTCTCCTGTGTTAGAGAGAGTAAAGAAATGATCCTGCAAGTTAGGGCTTTATGCTATTACAAAGCTCGTCTGGGTTGTCGCACAAGTAACTGGTGTTTGCAGCAGCGTCGTCTAACTATTCTATTATCAGTCCTTTACCTCTGCGAAAAGCTCGACACTGTTCAGCCGCCGGGTCCGTCTACGCTCCAATGTTCCCGGCTCCGCGAATGGGTCGAACTTGGGTATTACATTTTCTCACTCCGTCTTGGCGATTATTGTCTGATTACATTCAGTTCAGGTTTCCCCGTCTACAGTTGTACCTCCGTTCGTTCTGCTTCTGTTTTCCTCTTTCTGTTATCGTAACTAAAATCTTTCAGTTCTAAAATTATGTTTGTCGTTCTCCTCTGTACTCTCTCTAGCATATCTATGTCCTTCTTGAGATATGGACTCCACGCTTGCATGCAGGATTCTAAATGAGGCCTACCTATTGTGCAGTTGTACTATTAGTTCATTTTCCTTCTACGCTATATTTCTCCTAATTAATTCAACAATTATATTTCCTTTTAAAGCTGCAATTCCGTAATGTTACGAAATCTTCTTATAAGCACTAGTTAATTATTACTCCCAAGTCTTTTTCTTTTACGGTAGTAGTTAGAACAGTACCCCGCATTGTATATTGTACATCTTCTTTCCCATGTCCTGTGTGGAGGCATTTACATCTGCCATTTTTCAAACCATTTGATCAACTTGTCAACATAATACATCAACTACCCTTCAAAGAGCGCTACCATGGAAGTGACGCCGCACAGAAAGTCAGTAGCCATCCATTATGGGTGCTACAACCTTCCTCCCACATTCCAGTCTCACTAACCCATCACTAGGAGGTGCTACATAGGGTGTAATGTCATGATCATGTGACCAGGAGTAACAATGGCATACATTTTTATTCGCACATGATGATTAATACGTATATAAGACTAACAGTCTTATATACGTATACACACACATAGGGGAATGGCGTGCAAAACGGGCCCCCTGCCCAAAACGTTCTATATACAGCTTTATTTGTGGTAGCACTGAAAAATACCAAAACGGGTACTAGTGAATATTAGTCGGAATTCGAAGAGGTAAGCTTACAAATATTTTCCTTAAAATGTTAGCACTATTTTCAAAATATCATATTTCCGTTTGTGCGCGTTGAAAACAACGGAAACTGCGGTATGCATAAACCAAATGTATATGTTCTGATATATGTGTATTTTATTTTAAAAGCATGGAGAGCTTGTACTCAAATTGATAATCAACCAGAGGCCGTAAAATGCGCCAAAACGGACCCCTATAAGTGGTCCGCTATGCTAACAGGGGTTCGCTATCGTCGACCTGCTGTTGGTACAATACGCACCCCTCCATTTGTAATGTATTATGGTATTACATTATTTTACATATATAGGGTATTACATATTACCCAGTTATACCATAATAATAATAACAACAATACAAATCTTAAGCAAAACAAATATTAATAATTTATTTTCTATTATGTCAATATGAGCTTTATGGATACATATTATACTATCACGTGGTGCTAGGTATAAGTGTATTGTCAAGTTGCATGTACAGCTGTATCACCAAACCATGATAATAAACTCTGTAGAGAGTGTATCACCTATACTATAAGGAGATCAATAAACACAGCGAACGTCGAGCAACAGAGAAAAGACATGCCTCATCACGCTCGGTCCATACAAACGTCAACTTCGATTGAGAACAAAATCTGATAAAAAATACTACGCGGAAGGAGTCACAACCCACCCAGCACGAGTGGGGAAGGAAGGGATCGTTCGCATCAAAAACAAGCGAGACAACTGGGTGCATAAACATAATGAGCCAACTGTTTTCAGACAATAAGGACGGGGATGCCAATATGAAATGTGACTAATGTGCGGCGTGGGTACACCATGACTGGCCAGAGTCCGAGTGTGCACAATGTGTTTGCGTAATGTGTGATGACGGCTAAACAATATACAAGTGGATGTGCAGGGGGCCCGTTTTGGACGGACCTTTTCAGCGAGTAAAAAATCGGGTGGTGTTCTGAAACACCCCTTAGATACAGTAGTGTTATTACAAATACGCTGAATTTTAGCACATACGTAGTCGGATACGTGGAGAAGATGATCCCATAAAAAACAAATATATTAGAATAAAAAATTTCAACTTTATGACAAATCTCGCTTAAAGCGCCCGTTTTGCACGCCGTTCTCCTATATTATTGATTGATATTAAACAAGTACTGAATTGAGCATTACATTTGACAAATTTAATTACCAATGAAAACATATCTACACATTGTGCATGTGTGAGAGAGTGCGTTTGTGGGTGCAGGGGACGTGCGTTCATACATCCTTTTGGGAAGAACGGGGCACCCCTTTTTTCTGGGTCGGGACATTAAAACGTATTTGTTGACAAAAGAACGAACTCGTGCATTTACGTGGTAACCCGACCTGTTGCCATTACTTAACATTCCATGCCTGCTGGAAACCTTTGGCTCCACCTAAAGTGCGGTTACGGTGTCGCGCTTACATTTATCCGGGCGTTAAATTTCATCCGGATGATGTTTATGTGCATATGTAAGGCATAATGTTTGGCACCAATAGATCACGTAGTGATAAATAATATCCAGTAGTTAAATATGTTTCGTTTATTGTCGTAATACGAGCGTTATAGTTAGAGTACATAATTAAAATTTGCTGTTTCAGATTTGTAACCAAGTATAAGAGTAAGTCACGTGACGTGTGCGTGGAGAGGAAACTGTTTTTGTCAGAAATTGTTTATGTCTGTGGGAAGCAAACATTTTATAATTTATTTATATATATAGACATATACTGTATATAAATATATGTATATATATATATATATAAACATATATATATATAAATATATGTATATATATATATATATATATAAACATACATAACGCCCGAATAAATGAAAGTGCGACAGTCGTAGCTGGTACTAAATACATTCCCCTACATACGCGCACGCGCAGAAACGTCACCCGGATATTATTAAACGCCCGGATAAATGTAAGCGCAACACCGGATCTGATGACGTTTACAGATAGATGTCTGTGGAACAAATGTAATGGCATCGGCCCAAAAACCGAGTCCTGCGGAACACCGTATGTGGTGAGTTATGCTACATTGCGTATCATTATTGCGTTCGTTCTGCCTACGAGCTGATATGTGACCCATACAACCACTGCCTGGTTTAGTGCGATATCGCGTTGTGGATGCAATATAATGGCATAGTCTGGTGTGTGTTATCTAGTACTTAGCGCAAGTAACACGGCCGTGCCCCGTCAATCGGCTGCGTGATGTTTTCGTTAATTCGAACGAGAGCCGTCTCAGTGCAGTGTCGACCAGTATGTGCTCCGAAACAGGTCACTGGAGGCATTGGCGTCGAGAACAGGCGTTTTCAGTAACGGTGTCACTAGCTCATGTTTCCATTTCTGTTAATTGCCCAGATCCGGTTTAGGATAACAATGATGCTGGCGGTACGATGCCTCATTCTAGTGACGCACTAACTATGCGATGTCAGTCAGAACCGGAGCGAGTAGGAACTATATCGATGTTATCATTCAGCAAACCCATCAGCATTGGATCAAGGTCGCAAAACTTCGCAGTCGACTGAAGGATGATCTGTCTGATATCTCATGTCGTCGGCAGCGTGAACTTTTAGTTTTATGAATAGGGCCTACTGTAGGTAAGTATACTTATTCGGGGTGACGTCTTAACACGTAGGGCTCTTTGCTGTGGCAGGCCCTCGATTTCGAAACGACTTGCCGAAATGTATTCGGTCGGTACCTACTTATAAACCTTAACAGCATTTAAAAACAAACCTTATTATTCGATTAAATTAAAAAGTAATTACAACCTCCTGAAATGTTCACATAAAGATGTCTATGTGTTACTGAAATTTCGAGAAAAAAAATCAAAAGTCTCATTACTAAATTTTGATCGGTGAATTGGAGAATGAATCACTATGAAAGCTAGTTTTCCTTGTCTGGAAAACTTATTCATGCCTGAAATCCATCAACTATATGAAAGATTTATGATTGTGTGTTACTAGAATGTCATCAAAAAATCATAGGTCACGGTACTAAGTTTTGGTCCACGTGGTATAACGCGAATCGGAGAATGAATCTCTATTTTCCTTTTGTAGACAAATTGCTCAAGCCTGATATCCATCAACTACATAAAATACACTCTCTTCTACAATGCAACAAAGATAAAAGTTGTTATGACGTTTAAAATATATTTTAAAAAGTTTTTATTACATTTGATGGTTTATTGACATCATTGATTATTTTCTTTAAAATTAGTAGAGGGTATACAGGTACGTAAACGTCATTACACCGGCCTGAAATGTTGACATAATTTTTATTAGAAAGATGGCTATATAAAACTGGATGAGGTCACCATACTATATTCTAATCCACCGGGCATACTGTGAATCGAAGAATGAATTTCTATTTTTCTTTCTTTACACAGATTGATCTATCCATCACGTGATCTGTTGCCTAGCAAAACTTTCCACAAGGCATCATAAAACGGACGCCAAACACGTGGTTGGTTCGGACATTCCGTTGCACATGTTGTTGAAATTCTGGTCAATTTTTTTTTCTTTAGAACGAAAACGTAAGGTAAAGTTGTTTTAAAGTGACATCTATATGTGTGTGCGCGCGCGCGTGCGTGCGTGCGTGCGTGCGTGTAACCGTTATCTACATTGGCAAAGGCAAAGCTTGACGATGGTCACGTGCAAATTGTATATTGTGACGTAGGCAAACCGTGACGTAGTGGATACATCGATTGCTCCTGCTCGACATGTTACATTACAGAAGTACGTTACTTCACACGTGAAACGGCGTACACAACAATGACGTTGTCAAGCCTACAAACAGCGTTCCCGTCACCATCCATTTTGAATTAACGATCAAATTACGCCACTAAGCCTGTTAATACCACATTCATTGTGCGCTACAGTGGCGCTGCATGCGTTACTATAATTTGTCTTTAAACTTAAAGAAGCTGGACTAACTTTTAATCCCGGGTTTAAACCTAGGACTATGTTAGTCTGTATGCCAGAAAGTGGACTCAATTTAGTCCATATGCAAGAAGGTGCATTAATCAGAAGGCCTCAGCATGTCGTTTCCAAATATACTTGTCTTGCGCTATCCTCTGCCAGTTGGTGCCCTTCCAGTACTCATCTATTTCGTCTCTCCACCGTCTCGCAGGTCTTTCTCTAGATCGTTTCAGTTCATAAGGTCTCCAGGTTGTGATACGCGATGTTAGTTGGTTATCTCGTAGTCTGCTGATGTGCCCCGGCCAGGTTCACTTCTGATTCTGTCTTCTGATTCGTTCTATCACGTCTATGACGTGTGACCTTTGTCTTCTCTCTTACCCAGGTGTTTGTTTTTTCTCTCCCAATACGCCATGTTTAAAACTTCTTAATACTTTTTTCCAGCTTTGTTTGGGCGGCTGGTAGCTTTTTTTTGCCTGGATAGTAAGTGCACATGTTTCCAACCCGTACTTCATCGCTGGAAGTACGCAAGAGTTAGAGACTGGTTCCAAAAGTTACCCTTGAAGATGTCGCGGTGTTTGGCGAATGCTGTCCAGCCGGCGGTGATTACTCTTTGAATCCCCTTGTCTTGTATTTTGTCCTGATACTGTATGGCTGTCCCAGATACATGTAGCTTTCAATGTTCTCTAACTGCGTGGTGTTGATATATATTGGTGTGTCATTTTCTAGCATCATTTTTGTCTTCGAAATGTTCATCTTCAGACCTTGTTTTTCACTTTCATCAGCTAGCTCCTGCAGCATTTTTGTAGTTCTTGTGGCGTAATAGCGCATATGAATATGTCGTCGGCGAAGCGAAGATGACTGAGATATTCTCCGTCTATCCTCAAGCTTGGGCGATATGGTGTCACTCTATCATACTCCTCTCTTGATGTTGATCTTGTTGCTCTTTTTGTGTATGTGGACTGTCACCGAGCTGTTGGTGTAGATGTCTTTCAGGAGATCGATGTACACGTCTTCCATCCCCCGTTCTTGAAGAGAGGTCAGCATTGCTTGAGTTTGCACCGAGTAGAAAGCCTTCTCGTAGTCGACGAAAGCGACGCAGAGAGGGATATTATATTCTCGGCACTTCTCTTCCAGTTGGTTTACGGTGTGTATGTGGTCTGTCGTTGCGTACCTGCTTCTGAATCCTGCTTGCAATCGTGGTTGGTTTTCGTTGAGTGTTTTCTTTAGCCCATTCGTTAGTATCTTTTTTTGAGTAATTTGTAGATGTTTGATAACTGACATATAGGTCTGTAATTATTTAGGTCTAGCTTATTTCCCTTCTCGAAGATTATCACCATCTTTGTGTTCTTCCATGCGGTGTGTATTCATCTTTCTGATAAACATTTAGTATACTACAGTGTCTTCGAGATGGTATCTTCTGCTTTTAATGTTTCAATGTTTACGTGGTCGTTGCCTGATGTCTTCCCATTTTTCATATCATTAATTGAATTAGTGTGGCTTTATTGAAACTGTTGTGTTGTAATGTAATGAATGCACTTAAGTTAATCAATCAATTAATATTTCCAGAAAGTATTTAATTGTAATTAGAATTTTTTGTTCATATTATCTACCTGTTTCCTCCACTTTCACACAAAAATAAGTCATTTCGGAATTCGATCAGCAATTAATATATTTAATTATTGTTGTTAATTCAAATACAATTAATGTAATATAACAATTGTGTACATTAATTTAATTGACCTAATAAATGTTACGTATTAATTTTAAATTCAAGTTCTAGCAGACATATATAAATAGACAGCCAGCCAGCTGGACAGGCGGACAGACAGACAGAAATGCATATGTCGACATACTTGTTTTCTTATTTTTTCAACACTCTTATCTTCAAAAAAATTGTGTTGATTTGTTTATTCACATGTAGCCGCTAGTCACTGCTCGTGATCAACACGATCTGCTCTGTGTACAGCCACACTAAGGAATATCCTGCCAGATGTGAAATAAGAGAACCCTGTACTTCCCAACAAAATATGGTAAATATATACTTTCCCACCAAAATGATGGAAATGCCTTGGAAATTCCACGAGAGAGCCCCTTCTAACAACAATAACATGGGTTTAAACCTAGGATTAGTAAATCGCAGGACGAAAAATTTTCTAGCTTACGGACTAACTTAGTCCCGGGATTATATTAATCCCAAGTTTAACAAATCCCAGGATTAACTTATCCTGGGACTAAGTTGGTTCACTTCGTGGCACACGGGCCAAAACGTCTATTTCGCCGCTGCTGCCTGCCTTAAAGCAACCACTTCTTTCCATGTTAAAGCGACATTACTTTCTATGTTACGGTAGTGGTTATGTTTGTATTTGCTTTTTAACGTCTTTAACACTTTAAATATGTTACATAAGTTTTGATGGAAAAATATAAAGCATTTAATCTACATGGATTTTAACTACCAGTCAAACTGTGAAACGCGCTGATTGTTAATCATTTACCTAAAAATGCTATATAAAGTACCGTATTACCAAGTTATGTTATAAAATGTTATACGTTGCCTAGAATTGATCTTATTGCCCTTGAGGAATTTGATCGTCCAAACGATGAACCTTACATAAGCATCATACTTCTGGCGTCCTCCTTCCAATACACTATTGTTTCAATTTTTGCTTAGACTTTACATTTTATAAATGGCGTAGCATTCTGTATTAATTTCCAGTAAATTCATACTATTTGTTGTTGGAAATAAACTACTGATTGCTTGCTTGTTTGTTTGTTTGTTTGATTGATTGATTGATTGATTGATTGATTGATTGATTGATTGATTGATTGATTGATTGAGAACAACAATACCGTGGTGATCGCAACGATGCAGTAGAAACTGGGATTGACCCACATCGGAGCCGACCACCTGGAACAGAGCCACAGAATCGAACCAAAGCAGGATGAACAGGGTCATGCAAGCGCCCCGTCATTGTTCGGTTTCGCAGCGAAGCGGTGCGTGACGAAGTGTTTCGTGCACGCACTCATCTGAAGGATTACAACTGAAGCGACAGAAACAGGTTGCTGATTGTTGGACCTACGCGGGTCGCGGTCTTATCAAAATAAACACTGGCACCGTGAAGGAGATTCTCAAGGAGAAGGACCTGAAACTAAAAACTGGCATGTTCTTATTCCTTTTCTGTTTATTAAGATAATATCTCCTTTGGCGCAACTGTTTGGTTGTTTGTTTGTTTGTTTGCACTTCTCATTGCGTCATACATAACCAATGTTGTTTTTATAATGTAGAATGCAATACATTAAAGATTTGTATTATCTAAGTTTATTATTTATATAAATTAATTTGTTTCTACATGACAGTAAATAATAATTATTGTTTGCTTGTGCTAAGAAAGTTATTGGTATTTTTTCTTTTCTTCCTAAAAAGGTTTCTTAGAAAATAGACATTTTTCTAAAAAATATTTTCAACATAATACAGACGAATGCTACTTATTTTACATACTGTTAAAATACACGAGGTGTTTTATTTGCACATTTTCATCAAATTCATTGCTACAAACACGATAAACTGCTTTGCGTTTTTGGCTGAGGCTTTGGAAAATACTGATAGAACGAATGTTGCAACTGACTTGACGTTTTATGCAATATTTATATCATTGATCTCTTTCCTGAACATAACAAAAGCTCTGTAATGTAATTTATTTTTGTAATCAGCGCTCGATGATGTTAGTTTTTCTTTGTTTTTTCTGTTTCATCTTTCTTTGTATGGCGCTGAATAATAATTATTATAATGTATACATAATTGATGTTTTTCTTAAACGTAACAAAACTCTTTAAGGGTTGACTGTACAACGCAAATGGGATTGTTTAAATTAATCTGATATCCTTTCGAATGGTGCGCTTCAACATTGTTGGACGATGCAGTTTAATTTCAGTTGACGTAGTGTTTATTTTGTACAAAAAACGACATTCTCAGTTATAAAGAATTGTTCGTATTGATGTACGTGCACTACAAAATGATAAGTTCCCAGATCTACTTTGAGAAATGTTAATACATAGCAACTAAAGGTGTTGCTTATTTATAACGTGTCAACCCATATCCTAATGTTTGACCTAATGTTATTCCTTAGCGTTTTTACCATTTACTAATTGTATCTTGCAATACAAAATGGAAACAACATTTGCAGATATTATATTTTCTTTTGTTTTACTATTACACATACAGTTACGGTGAATGTTATAATGACATGTTACACAGAATGTACTGAGCTGATTATTCCTTTGCATTACAGGTTTTTTCATTTGTTTTCATGTTGCTTCTGGTAGTAGCGTAAAGGCGACGGACTGGGGAGTTTGGTTTAATATCATACACTTAACTAAATTTGTAAATGGATGATAATATTAGTATCGACCGGATCCAAACTAATGGAAACTTACAAAATTACACAATGAAATTAATCATTACGAAGATGAAATGTATCATGATTCCCCCTTTTCTTTAAATACCAATTATTGTAAATATGTCACTCCAACTGAATTCTCAAAAGTTTTCCACTGTGACAATATATCTATCTATGTTATGTATTAATTGTCGCAGTTTAGAGGCCCACTGGGATTCTGTGCAAGAAGTACTATTTAGCTTATCTTCAAATAGCCTCGAACTTGATTTAAGTAGCTTAACATAAATATTTAGAATTCGTGATTTCCAGCAACACATTATAAGTGGCTACAACAGTTTACTTTTTAATACATGATTACAAAATGACGACGGCCGCGGTGGAGTTGGAATATATATTAACGAAAGTTTGACCTATTCTAAACGTGAAGATCTGTGTATATTTATTGTTCATGTTTTTGAATCTATATTTTGTTAAGTTCAAAGTAATCACAATAAACTTTTTTATAGTAGGTATAATTGATCGTCCTAACTGTGATCCTCGTGCAGATATCAATATGTTTATAAGTAAGACAATAGAAATACAAGATAAAATATGAAATTAAAATAAAACTATTACGATTATGACATTAATTGCTAAACTTTGTCTCCCACCATAACACAAATGACTTCATAGATAATGTAATACCCCAAGCATTTATTCCGATTTAAATCGTACTCATCCTAGTTATGAATCGGGGATTATTATCACTGACTTAGCCTATAATTTTGGAATATTTCATATAATTTATGGTACACCTCGTCCACAAAAATCAGTATGTAAGCAGGTACGACAGTTGACCCCTAAAACATTGGATAATTTAGAAATCTATTAGATATGACTGATTTCTCAACTGTACTATTCACTGCCGATGCGAATAAAGCTTATAATAATATACAAATCACTTTTCGAAATATCTTGTCCAATTAAATATGTGAAAGTTAAGACAAAATACATTAAAAGAGAACCATGGATTACTTTAGGCACATTGATTTCATATTTAAATAAAGCAAAGTTACTTCAAAAGAAATTAAGTAGACTTAATCCAGATATTATCAATGAATATACAGATTTTTGAGTCTTTAATAAGATTAAACGAGCAGCAAAAAGTGCTTATTATGCAGAAATGCTAAAAGAACATAAACATAATCTCAAAGAAACATGGGCTGTACTGCGACAAGCAATACATAAACAAAAATAATTTCCCAAATATCCTGAAACCTTAATTATAAACGGACAAGAGAAAATAAATTTAAAACATATTACAGAAGAATTTAATAATTTTGTTTTGGAATAGTTAGTTAAAATTGATAAGCAATTCAATAGCTCTTCCTGTTAAGCAATTTGAAACACACCTAAGAGTAAACTGTCCCATGATTTTTTTCATGCAACCAACGCAGACAAAGGAAATATAAATAATTGAATGAAAACTTAAAACTAAATGCACCGAAGGTTTCGACTGTCTATCCACTAAACTTCTGCAAGCGACAATACGTTAAGTAGCCACTCCACTTGAGCATATACTAAACCAATCCTTTGTCACTGGAATTGTTCCTGAGAACTTAAAAACTGCAAAGTCATTCCCGTCTTCATATCAGGTAACAATAAACTGTTCAACAATTATATACCTGTAAATATTCTACCCGCGATTGGAACAATGTGTATGCAATAGACTAATAATGTTTTCAGAAAACATAAAGTTTTGTAAACACCAGTATGTGTTTCGTACAATACATTCTACTATTTAACCAATATTGCATTTGCTCAAGGATATTGCAAACGATAAAATAACAAAAGACCCTACATTGGCTGCGTTTCTGGACCTTTCAAACGCATTCGATACAATAAACCATGATATTTTACAGTACAAATTATTTGTTTATGAAAATCGGGGAATAAGTAATAAATGGTTTGCAAGTTATTTATCAAATCGAAAACAATATACAGAGATACACAAATGTCAATCGTCTCCAAAAACATAATGAATGGAGTACACCAAAGATCCCTACTTCATACTTGGACCAATCTTATTTTTTATTGATATCAAAGAGGTCCTCATGTTGATACTTTAATTGACTGTATAAACCAAGAATTAATACATTTGTACGATTGGCTTTGTACCAATAAATTGTCATTAAATATAAAAAGACACACTTTTGCATATTTAGTCCACCGAATAGCAAATACCAGGTAAATAACTGTATTAAAATAAATAGTGAAATTATTAATCATGTTGGAAAGTATAACAAAGAAGAATCGGTCAAATGTTTAGGAATACACATTGATAAACATGTAACATGGAAAAAACAATGTCATAATCAGTTCTAAAATATCTAGAGCAATTTTTGCAATTAATAGAATGAAACATTTTTTGCCACACAATGCTTTAAAAACTCTCTATTATACCTTAATTCAAAGTCACTTGATTTACGGTGTACAAGCATGGGGCAATGGAAATACCACAAGAAAGATATAAATTTTACAAAAACGCGCTATACGGATAATTATAAACAGATATAGAAGTCACACCGATCCTATTTTTAAATCTGAAAATATATTAAAAATCGCTGATATTCACACGTTACATATCTCACAATTTATGTATGACTATCACCATAATACTCTGCCTAAATCCTTCAAACATTATATACCATAAAAAAGAAAACTATGGAATAATCTTCATTATAAGATACAAAACATCAAATCCAGACAAAAATGCAAATTGTTATTATCCAATGAATATCTAGACAACTAGCTTAGTTATGTGCATTGCCTAAATCCCAGATGTGTGGAGTGCAATTAAATATTTGTTTCCTTTTTATATCTATGTTTGGATCCGCACTAATTTCTTATGATTGTTTTCTAACAGTAATTTCATACAACAATACGTTTCTTTCTCTATCGCATCCCCGGTCCGTTGTCACACACAATATATCATGCATTCGTGATAATCATCGTATACGCATATACAGGTGTATACAAAATGTATTTCGAAATTCATGTTGATGGGGTCACAGGAAGACGGCATATAACGTGCCATGTGACCACCATGCAATACAATTAAATTTGTATGAACGGTTGTTTTGTGTATGTATACTGTTATACTGTTGTTGCAAAATAAATTTGATTTGATTTTTATTTGATTGTTTGATCGATCGATTAATTGATTGTTTTTGTTTGTTTGATTGATTGATTCATTCATTCATTCATGCATTGATCCATTCATTAATTCATTCATTTGATTGGTGCACGCAGCGATTGAAGTAACGTCGACCACATTGAAGAAGATAACGATAGGCCATGCAGCGACATACGCTTGTCGCTGTACTTGCAGCCAAATGCTCATCTACGATCCCGGAAACACATGTAGTATAATAGCTAGGGAGTGCAGCAATAAACATATCGTGTGGCTGTCAGTGGGTCAGTTGTTCATCAGCTATTCTGTTATTATCGATGATAAAGACATACGGTGAAAATTGCTATATAAAATAATTGCACGACTAGTTGTGATTGGTGTCACGGCAGATCCCGCGTGTCGTGTCATTTCTTACTTTTAAAGGTAGCCAGTCTGAACTTCTACCATGAATTAGACAGACTAGTAATTTGTAACAGGAAGTGTGCCATGTAGACAGTGGAAAGTGGTTGAATATCAAAGGCTATTGCTGTTAACTCAGTCGTCTCGGCATTATTGCCAATAAAGCTTGTTTACCATTTGAACAAGCTCCGGGGCGTATCTTCCAAATTGCGAACGTTATTAGAGCTTACTAAACACAGTATGTCGGGTGGTATACCTTCAACATACCGTAGTCTTAGGAACATTATATTAATTAATAGATGAGAGACTAGGAACAGACTGCCTCCTCTTGATGTTTAATATTTATTACACATTGCAATCAAGCACACGATGGTCATGTGTTATCATTAATTCCTTCGTCTGGAGGACACCATACACCATGGCAAATTTGTCTTTAAATTACTTTAAGAGAAACACGAAGTGTACCCACTTGGTATATGTGCATAATGATAATATCACTGTTCAATGTCATGATTTAATATAACATGAATAAAAGGGTAAAAGGTTGTCTAGAATGAGCGAAAAACAAGACTGATGATCTTTTAGATACCAAAATGTTGAACACCTGTCACTTAATGATACAGCCAAATTAACCGTTCCGTTAAACGGACGGTCGCCATTACCGGAAATACCGAAACAAATTAATTACAGCCCACAATCTATATATAACATAAACACAACATATTCCATTGACTCTCATAACTGTAAGCAACAATAAGGCTTATATTACTAATGTCTAACGTAATTATGGATTGTGATAAAAAGAAAAATGTATTGTAGACCTGTGTGAGGAATATATGGCTTAAAATGTGTTGTTTACGCGAGTACGAATCATTCGATGTGCAAGCGATGCAAGTAACAGCAAAAACCAATTAGTGCATTGTGCTGCGACAAAAAACAATTAGATCTGTCAGTTCACGCCGCGGGCGATTGGCACGAAACGTGCGTATACGAAAGCTCGGTATTTCTGATAATGCGACATTTTAATGGATGCCACCGCGCATTATTAAAGCAACGCAATCTACTTAAACTGCCGAGCCAGTTAATTACAATTATTGGCAAGCAGCGTTAAGAGCTACCTCTCAAATAACCACGGATGCTCATCAAAATATCAGGTGACATTTTCACAACACTTGAATAATTGACAGAAGTTGTATCTTTGACATTATCTGGCACGACGTTAATGTAAACGAAACATGCTAAATAGTATTAAATTGCTTCATGCTGATAAAATTTTCCACTGCGGTTCACATATTAAAAGACCAATGACATTAGTTCATTGCTTTGCATATCTCTTAATGCGACTACCAATATTATCATTCGCCCATCACGGCAATATTGATCATGTTGTTTGGTTGCCCGCAGTTACCACGACGACGCCGGCCAGGAGGATGTTGCTGTGCTGTCTTTTGATCGCTGCCGTGAACGCTGCCCAAGGCCCGGGCTCACCCGCTTCCCTGAACGCTGCCCAAAATCCGTGCTCACCTGCTGCCGAGAACGTGACCCAAAGCCCGGAATCACGCGTATCGAGACACGGTCAGTACAATCACACTGCCTACGATGACAACACCTCGTCACAGAGAAACGACGACAATTTGGACGACGCGACAACACCAATTATAAATGTCACTCACAAACCTTGGACGATACAGGAACTTGAAGGCATTGCCTATGACAAAATGTGTAACACGTCTTGTGAACGCAAGTGTGGCCTTCGCAAATCCCGGGAGGACAGCCACTGCTACTGTGACTGGGCCTGCACTCGACTTGGGGACTGCTGTCTCGATTATGAAGCGTCGTGCTTGTCCGGCCCAAAGGTAACGCGCGACAATTACGCAGACATGTTACGAAGTCGAAAGTCGGGAGCGACCAGATGCGTCAACATTCGACAAGAACCCCCTCGCGACGAAGGGGAAGCAATATGGTTGCTTCCAGACAGTCTGTTGATGATTTCGTCTTGCAGGGGAACGATAACCACCGACACTGTCGCAATTCGCCATTGTGAACGACCGTCCGTGATGAACAGAACGCTTGACACAGAAACCCCGGTTATGTATCGTGACGTCATCTACCGCAACAAATATTGCGCAGTTTGTAATAATCCTGACGTCAATTTGACTGATATGGCGATGGCTAGTGTATTATTTAGCTGTGTAAACACCACCGGAAACGTGTCTGATCATTGGCAGCGCTACGACAAAGATATTACATACGACCAAGCAATTTCAAATTGCGAAATAAAGTTCAATTTGTCAAACTTTGCGAACCTCTGGCAAGACAGTTCACGCTACACATGTACGTTGGAAAGTGATACAACACCTGTGTGCCATTCCGACTTCACCGACCCGCTGTTTGACTCCGAGTACTTACGATCAACGTGTCAGAAATATCGGGCACGCATTTACCACTCGTCTAGCGGAACATCTTACAACAATCCACACTGTGCCATGTGCAGCGGCCTACAAGACCTATACCATTTGCAATGCTTAAACCCCTATACGATAGCATCCATGTCCATCGCAAAAATGATCACATTCGAACAGCCTGATTATGATCCGCCAATTATATTTCCCTATATCAAGTCATGCAACGACGGTACGGTGTTCAACCACGTGACTGGATTATGTGTCACACTCCCGTGTCCTGCTGGTCACGTGGCTCTGCGAGACAAAGGTTGCGCGAGACTGAATGTATCTGTGCCACAGGTGTTGTCAAAGAAACGTGACGTTAGAATATACATTGTCTTGTCGACCGTAAATGAAGAGTTCGGACGCATTGATCAAGAACTTATTATCCAAGATATTGGTGTTGACGTCGTTATGAATTCTTCAAGACTTAGCGCATGCAACGCTTTCAAAATGTGGAACAATTGGAATGACGTTATTTCAAACTCATCGACTTGTTTATTTTACGAAGCAGTATCCAGAAATTTCAATGATGTCGTATTTGAAGTAGAGTGGTTTTCTACAAAAGTCAAGAGTCGCTTCAATAACTCCATACAATTCGACATATTTGTACTCAACCAAGATGCTACCGAAACAACGGGTACATGTATCAATGGATCACAAAAGATACAACGCGATATATACTTACTAAGTGACGAACATGTTCCCTTTCGTTCTATGTTTCTGGTTGTGAATACGTCACAGGTGTTTGACGTCAGTGACGGGCCTGTTATTATGGCGTGGCGGATTAATCTTTCAAACAACACGCGATGGATCAAGAGTTTTACAGCCCTGGTTTGTGAGCCAGATATCTTCAGTTGTGATACGGTCACATTTCAGGCGGACGAATATAAAGACACGGGCGTGTCACTGGTGTTGTATGAAGGAACATTGGCAGAAGTGGAAATCCCCGAGAGAAGTGTCCTAAGGCTTGAGTCGAATGCGATCGTAATGTGTGCGTCCCAACTCTCCAATCTGACCGGCATTCGTGACATCCATCGCGAAGTTAGAACAACTGAAGTTGTCGTCCAGGAGATACTGACGATGATCGGCAATATGTTGTCATTGATATGTCTCGCATTCACGATCATCACCTACTGCATGTTCGGAGAGATTCGCACTCGCGCAGGGAAGTGCGTCATGAATCTATGCGGTGCGTTGTTCTTTGCCCAGCTATCTCTGCAAGTGAACGACGAGTTCGTCCCGTACCGTGCGGCGTGCGTCGCCGTCGCTGTGTTCCAGCACTACATTTGGCTGGTCGCCTTCCTCTGGATGAACGTACTTGCCTTCGATGTATCGTGTACATTTGGTGTGCTGAAGCGATCTAGTGGTGCCAGCGATACGTCTCGTCTTCGTGTCTTTGTTTTGTACGCCTGGGGCCTGCCTGCTGTCTTTGTTGCTGTCTGTCTGGTGATCGACTTCTGCACGGAGCTGCCGCTCGGTTACGGCGGCAAGACGATGTGTTGGATTGCAGATCCCGGAGCCATTGTGTATTACTTCGCAGCTCCTCTAGCCGCAGTCATCTCTGCCAATGCCGTGTTGTTTGTTCGCGCCGTCGTCGCTCTCAGACGCGCCACGGCAATAGCCAACACGGCGCGACAACCCGTGCAACAACGAACGACCTTCTTCATATACGTACGGCTGACGTCACTGATGGGCTTCACGTGGCTGTTCGGTTTCTTGGCAAACATCGACGTTCTCAGTTTCCTGTGGTACCCGTTCATTGTGTGCAACACTTGCCAGGGAGTCTTTATTTGTGTTTCCTTCACGCTGACGTCGAGAGTTCGTCGACTCTGGCGGGCTCGGTGTCGTGGGAACCACAGCAGATCTCCCAATTACACCGGCTCTTCACAGGACATCCGTCTGCAAGCCCTTACAAGCAAAAGATAAGTTAACGTCCGCTTGTTGACGTATGTCGAATTATATGTGGAGCGCTTTGGCGCTGTGACTAGTGCATCGGACTCTCAATCGAGAAAACCAGGGTTATCGGGTCCTGTGCTGCAATGTAGAACCTGTGGCAATTTCATTCACCCTGTTGATCCATTTCACTCAGTTGAAACATAGTCTTTCCGCATTAATAACTCGTGACTAAATGCTTCCCAGAGAAGTTCAGATGGTGTTCGATTGAATAGGTTTGCCAGGGAGTAAACTGTGAAGCGCTTTGGGCTGTCGTAGGAACCGGATACTGCGTTCGTTGTATAATAACTTACGTTTACTTTTTTGCATAGTTTTGTTTTATATCCAGCAAAAAGATGCCAAAGTGGTATTGTGTCTTCGTACATATGTGTGGAGCGAAGGGATGCATGTTTTACCAATACAAGACCGGTGTGAGGGATGTAAGTCTCCTCGATGTAAGACGAACACACGAGATGTGTGAATGGCTCGGCGCCTCTGGTTTTGATACATTTGATCGCAGTATCATGTTTCTTCTGATGTTTTTTCTCTCTGCTTTAATACATGTTGTTGTTTCTTATTTGTTTAATGTTGTTGTTGTTGTTGCCTACGTCATCGTCGCCTTTACTGATGTTGTTGTTTTCGTCGTCGCCATAATCGCGTCATTGTCACAGTCGCCGTCTTACCTATTGTCGGGGACAATGATGCTGCGAGTTTTGTGTGCGTGCGTGCGTGCGTGCGTGCGTGCGTGCGTGCGTTGAGATATGTTACTGCAAGCGGTTACACAAACCTCGCGAACGTACAGAAACATATAAGAATCCCGGGAAGCATAATATGTCAGGTTTCTTCCTTTCGGTTTGATTAAAGAAGTCGCCGTTTTCACACATGACGTCGTTACAAATACCGCCACTACGCCAGATGGCGCGTCGGACGTTTCGTTACGTCACAGTCTATCACCTTGCTTCCCGGCATCACAACACACCAAAAGTTAACGAGAGATCCGTGTTTCTTTAGGAATTTCGTATTTCACAGGAACTGAAAATGAACAAAAGGTAATTATTATATAATTGCGCGCATGCGCAATACGCAAAACAGGACCGGAATTTAGTTTCAGACTGGACCGGACTTTTTGCCAATATACAGGTAAATCGAACAACACGTCAGTGTCTCCCTCTGGCGAATGTTGCAATAATCAATTGTCGCAATTATTAGTCACCTAAAAGAAAATAACTTTAATTATCTACATTACTGCTTCTTAACCCATCGCAAATTCAGTGCGGTTTCTAACATACAACGTGGGACCATTGTCCACCCAGCCCTTTTCACTTGCCCCAGTCAAGAAATCCTACCCTTTTGTGAGGTATTTAAAATATTGATTGTGCAGCATCGTCTATAAAGGGCAAGCACATTCCTGAAAGGGTACTTTTAAATGTGAAAGGTTAACATTCTTTAAACTTGCAATTTGTTAACAGGAAAACTATGATGGCCGAGAAGGGCCATCGCGTTTTTGTGTGGCAACCTGCAGCGCCATGGAGCGATGACGCGATGCGCAATGCGATGGGCGATGCGATGAGCGATGCGCGATGCGATGGGCGATGCGATGGACGATGCGCGATGCGATGGACGATGCGCGATGCGATGGCCGATGCGCGATGCGATGTGCGATGCGATGCGATGCGCGATGCGCGATGCGAAGCGCGATGCGATGCTCGATGCGATGCGCGATGCGATACGCGATGCGATGCGATACGCGATGCGCGATGCGATGCGATGCGCGATGCGATACGCGATACGCGATGCGCGATGCGATGCGCGATGCGATGCGCGATGCGATGCGATGCGATGCGATACGCTTATAAAGGTGCCGCAATGAGCATGCGTACGTCGAAAACGAGACTTTGGCAGCCATTTGTATTTTATTAAACGCATTCCTTTTTGTGTTCAGAGCATATGATCATGGCTGATGATTCTGACTGTACGTATACGGTTACATATATATTTGGTTTGCGCACAGAATTTGTTGTGTTCGTACTTCTAAATGTTGTGACGAAAGTCTGGGGCAAACATATTTCATAACATGACATATATGTACTTCTTCTACCGCTCAAATGCAGTTTTTAAATTGTTTCCGTCTGGATATCCTTGGTAGAAAATATAAAATTTATTTTGTATACATGGGAAGAGACGACAACTTTTTTCAACTTTCGCTTATTGCAAATGCCGTTCATTTGTGTCCAAGTTTATGTTTCAATTATTATAAATAGCTACAATATTCGAAGTCGGTTTAACAAGAAGCATGTACATTAAATCATCGAAAAAACAGAATTTAGCCGTCATTTGCGTCACATGTTTTTTTTCTGTCTACAGTTTAATTATTTCTTTTTAGTTAAGTGAATCGAATAGCTGAGGCACAGTTTACCAAACCGTAGATACGCTACAGTGTAACTGCCTGTCAATCGCAGCGATTTACGATGCCGCCCAATATAGCATGCGGCACGAAGTGGTAATTATTGAGACTGTCTGGTCATAGTTGTGTGTAGGCAACTGCTTTGATGTGGTCACATGTGGATGCGATTATTGTTTTGAAATAGGTGCCACTAGTTAAGCCAGACATATTCATTAGAACAGATTATTTTGTATGTGTCTGTCTGTTCCCAGATATGGAAGTACTGTGGAGGCAGTCAATCTATGAATCGCGTATCTTGCATGCCCCCAGTAAATTACAACCATGGAAGATACATCTGTAATATATTCCCGTGTGTGTGCGTGCGTGCCTGTGTGATTATAAACCTATAATTATAGCATGCATGTGTGTCAATTGTATTGTTGTAAATACAGTTGTAACATCATTGCCAGGTCAAATAAAGGTAACTGCTGCAAACTTGTCGTGTATTTTTCATGAGAGTGCATTTCATAATAAATGTATATGTTCATTTTAGTTCACAGTTTAGTAAGACAGTGTTTCGTGGCAGGATACAGTAATGTTGAAATCTGTGCGATACTCAGCCACAATGGAATGTCCATCAGGTGTGTTCTTCATGAATATAATATGGTAATAATATAATAATCTGAGTAAAAAGCATACTGTGTTCGTAGATTACATCCTCGCGCGACAGGGGCGCTGCTGATTACACCAGTCTCAGTGCCCCCGGCAGATCGCCTTGCGGGACTCGGAATATAAGCTAGGCCAATAATATTGCGTGCCGGCAAATTTTCAACCACATGATTTTGGTAATGTTATGTGCAATGTTGGGGGAAGTAGAAGTAATTATTTGAATACACAATACCGTTCAGTCCCTCGTGAGATGTTATGAAATCACTGGATTCGTCTTAGAATTGAGGTGCGGGTGGGGCGGGTGTCTGCACTGTTCTCACGGGTTGTACAGTTGCGGCGAAGCTAATTTCTAGTTTGAATCAGCTGACCTCCATACATTGCGTAGGATATCTGCCAGGGGTAGTGTACGTTGTCATCGACCTGGCTTACGAGGATGATAGAGGATACTCTTTCAACTTGTATTTATCGTTTAGGCCCCAACTACTCAATTGTTTAGACAACTGTTGCACTTCCATTCGCTCTTTGTAAAATGAATGACGGTGTGTTGTTGAGTAACTGCGTCGTGAATGCTTAAAACGCATTGATTAACTAACCATGAATATACTGAACGCATTAACGTTTAC
>CM034540.1:56328463-56549037 GCA_020002185.1 Paraescarpia echinospica
AGAATGGAGGAGCTGGGGGAGGAGGTTGTTGAAAAAGACAACTTGATGAAGAAGCTGGTGAGGCGTCAGCTAAAGTGGGGTGATAGCGAAGAAAACAAATTCCGGGAAAATTGAAGAGTTGTGTAGAGGAGGACGGCCAAGACTGAGACGGGAGCTTTATATACATAAAGCTTTGTGGATTTGGAGATGAGTGGAGAATGAGGTCGAAATGTACGGGGCGTGGAGACGGTTGGCGGAGACTGCAGAGCAAGAAGAGTGGGGGGGGGGGTGGAGAAAAAGATAACACAAATCGAGGACCAGTATGGAGGGAATTTGGAAGCCGGGAAAGAAGAAGAAGGGAACCAAAGAGGAACAGGGAAGAAAGGGAAAGAGATCAACGTCACCGTTTTTCTGGCGCAACCCGATCCCCAACTGTAGAACGAGAACAACATTAATATTGGAGAGGGGGGACTGAGAAGCGGGGCCTCAGCACCACTCCGCTTTCAGATCATGACATCGTAAGACGGGGCGGGTGGCGGGTGCTGTTGAAAATGTGTTCGCCGCCGCGCCGCTGTAATACTACTTCAGCTTCTATCCGCTGTCTCGGCTGAACTGATGACATCGGAACATCAGAAGACGGGAGTGGGAGGGGGGGGCTGTTGATTTTGTCGTCGCCACAGCGCCGCTTACTACGGGGCAGAACCATTTGTCTGCCCTCTAATTGCAACCCCCTTTCACAGTCGCCAATTAAAACACCTTATTCATCTCAGATAACGTTCATCTGCACCCATTCTTGATGCTCACCAAAAACAAACATTCAGGCTCACATTTACTGGGCGGTAGAATCATATATAGGTCCCCCACCGAAATTCCAGAGGGCAGCAGCACGCATATTCAGACATGAACATTGCATGTTAGAATTTGTAATTGACATGTTGGTCGCTAGGTTGCGCTACAGTTTCTGTGTTGCAACCGAGTCTGACAGAATAGAAGCGTAGAAGGCAGATTGTAATTTTAAATCTCTAATAGAGAGCTATATTTTCACTTGGTTTGAAAGTAGTCATTACCGGTTCCTATTTTATTTAAATAGGTAATCCATTTACTAGAAGCCATTGGAAATAATCGACACTCGATCCATTATTTGTTTGCTTCCTGGCACTGTACCTAGGCCTACAACTATTTACATAATTTTACCTGATGACGAATTCAACTGCAGCGAATAGTGATCCGTGTAATAATACCTATGTATGTACAGACCCGTATTCATACGCACCTGCAGGCAAGGGAGTTCCGCTTGGAGGGAAGTAGTTGTGCTTGATCAAAAAACGTATCCACAAAAGCATTAACGCTACGGGTCTGGTGTATAATATAATAATTATGTAATAATTATAAGCGGACCTCCAGTAACAACTGATAGACCGGAAGGAGATGTTCAACAGGCACAGAATGAAAGTACGTTTGGAGATGACATCGGGACTATGCCTATGGGATGGGCAGCAAAACAAAGAGCTGGGAATACATATATGTAGGGGAATATACTAAAACAAGGCGACAGCTTTGAATGCCTGGGCGGAGCGGTATGTTTGGACGGCAGCACAGATATGTGGAGCGAATGGGAGAAGAACGGACAGCGAAGAAAACAGAATCCGGGAAAATGGAAGAGTTGGGTAGAGGAGGACGGCTAAGACTGAAACGAGAGCGTTATATAATGAGAGCTTTGTGGATTTGGAGAGGAGTGGAGAACGAGATCGAAAGATACGGGGCGTGGAGACGGTTGGCGGAGACTGCAATGCAAGAAGAGTGGGGAAGGGTGGAGACAAAGATAACATAAATCAAGGACCAGTATGGAGGGAATTTGGAGGCCAGGGAAGAAGAAGGGAACAGAGGAGGAACAGGGAAGAATGGGAAAGAGATCAACGTCACCGTCTTTCTGGCGCAACCCAGTTCCCAACTGTGGAACGAGAAAGAAATTAATATTGAAGAGGGGGGCTGTTGATATTTTTCGTCGCCGCCGCGCCGCTTACTGTGGGGCAGAACCATATGTCTTCCCTCCCATTGCAATCCCGTTTCACGGTCGCCAAAACACCTTAATAGTTTCAGATAGCTTTGATTTGCACCCATCCTTGACGCTCACCAAAAACAAACATCCAGGCGCACATTAACTGGTCAGTAGAACCATATATATGTCCCCCACCGAAATTCCAGGGGGCAGCTGCTCCTCTGCCCCCGCCCCTGCCCCCCACCCCCCGTTGCTGCGCTTATGGTCCCCAATGTCCACGTACACCCGCATCCTCTCCCAGTCTCCCGGCGTTTGCGACCGCGGTAAATGCCGGAAGTGGATAAATACAGTCAACTGCGAGCGCAAATGAGCTAATCGGTGGTCGTAATTCGATAATCGTTAATCCCCGTGTAAACAACACTGTTCGCCTTCTTCTTGTTTATCAGACTAATTGATATCCATGAGTAGCACTCACGAGGGTTTAGTTAGCATTCCTGTGGCCGACCGTGGATGTATCCAATCGGATCCTGATTACCTATGACCATCGAAACTGGCCGACCTGTGTTAAAAGTACAGAATCTACATATAATCAGAACATATTTACATTGCATAGGATGCGTAATTTCTTTTAAATCCTTCTTCTTCCCCTTTGATGTCTTGCGGGGACGATCCATGTCACTCAATGTGTAGCTTCTTCCCCTTTGATGTCTTGCGGGGACGATCCATATCACTCAATGTGTAGCTTCTTCCCCTTTGGTGTCTTGCGGGGACGATCCATGTCACTCAATGTGTAGCTTCTTCCCCTTTGCTGTCTTGCGGGGACGATCCATGTCACTCAATGTGTAGCTTCTTCCCCTTTGGTGTCTTGCGGGGACGATCCATGTCACTCGATGTGTAGCTTCTTCCCCTTTGGTGTCTTGCGGGGACCATCCATGTCACTCGATGTGTAGCTTCTTCCCCTTTGGTGTCTTGCGAGGACGATCCATGTCACTCGATGTGTAGCTTCTTCCCCTTTGGTGTCTTGCGGGGACGATCCATGTCACTCGATGTGTAGCTTCTTCCCCTTGTGTGTCTTGCGGGGACGATCCATGTCACTCAATGTGTAGCTTCTTCCCCTTTGATGTCTTGCGGGGACGATCCATGTCACTCAATGTGTAGCTTCTTCCACTTCGGTGTCTTGCGGGGACGATCCATGTCACTCAATGTGTAGCTTCTTCCCCTTCGGTGTCTTGCGGGGACGATCCATGTCACTCAATGTGTAGCTTCTTCCCCTTCGGTGTCTTGCGGGGACGATCCATGTCACTCAATGTGTAGCTTCTTCCCCTTCGGTGTCTTGCGGGGACGATACATGTCACTCAATGTGTAGCTTCTTCCCCTTCGGTGTCTTGCGGGGACGATCCATGTCACTCAATGTGTAGCTTCTTCCCCTTCGGTGTCTTGCGGGAACGATCCATGTCACTCAATGTGTAGCTTCTTCCCCTTTGGTGTCTTGCGGGGACGATCCATGTCACTCAATGTGTTGCTTCTTCCCCTTTGGTGTCTTGCGGGGACGATGTGTAGCTTCTTCAGCTTTTCTTGTCAACTCTCTCCGTCTTTCTCTGTCGTCCGCGATCATTTTCCATTTTTGGCTGTTTACACCTGCCCTCACAAGGTCCCGTTTCATGCTGTCATTCCATTTCAGCTTTGGTCTTGCTGTTCGTCATTTGCCACCCTCATCTGCTTCCCAAGCTCTTTTTAAAAGTCGTCTTCGATCATTCTTTACACATGTCCTGTCCATCTCATTATGTCCTTCTTTAAAATACTCAACCAGGAATAGGCCCTATACAGAAAGTAAAACTATCCAGAGCGTTATCACAGTAGCCGTACGGATACCTTGAATCGTGCGCGCGCCCTCGTCCAGCTCAGGAGTTTAACATTCCAACCATCACCTTGCACTGCGAGATCGATGAATGTAGATGTGACGCAAACATGTTCACGAAACAATCTGTAAGCATGACTAATTCTCTCATCCGCTTCTTCGAGTTTACATATCTGTCACCGATGGACATTTCGTGTAATCTTGTTAGAGTTTGATACAAACATTCTGAGAATGTTTTCGTGTAATTCTATTGAATTTTAGTCAGAATGTTGAGACGTATTGCGTCCATATGCATGGGAACGGGAACGGGTGGTAAAAGGTGTAGCTAGACAGTTAGGGATGTTGTGAGCTCCCAGTTTTTTTTATTTAGGACCTATTATAACATTTGAAAATATTGACACATTAGAAATTGTTTGCTGATAAATACAAAACAAGCTAGTCCGCTGACGAAGGTGGTGCAATACAACCGAAATATCCGGAATCAAAAACAAGTTTCTTGTGAGGTAATTTCTAGGACTGCTGAGAAGAGAAAACATAATCGTGTTCGAATGTGTGCATATTCTATCGCATTTTTGTTTGCTGTTTTCGACCGATATAAACTAACTTTTGTGGCACCTCAGTTTCGGGTCACATACCCCCACGCTTTAACTCAATGACCGGACGGTGATACGCAACAACGCAACAATCTGAACGCCCTGTGATTGACTCAAGCCCGCCCCCACGCCTACGCGTTGACTGGACCGTCGCCGCTAGCGACGTCAGGCGGCGGCGCTTGGAACGTGCCAGGTCACGTGAATCGCCGACGACTCTGCACCAGACGAAGCCTTGAGTGGAGTGACTGCAGTTGGTGATCGTTTAGTGGTGAACTGTCCGAGTCGGAACTTACAACGCTCGCAGCGAAGTTTGGCCCGATCGTCCCTAAACAGTGTGGTTCGGATTACCTTCGATAAAAATGGCGTCGTTCGCAAGAAGTTTGGTGAAGTGCGCGCTGCTGGCGGCTTTAGGTGAGTACCCGCTAGCGTGAGCGTTCGTAAGCGGTAAGACAAGCCGCGCTTGATTGATCGGGCTTTTCGACTACTCGTGAATTCGCTCGTCCGCTGGGAAGTCAATTATGCCGGCTCCGGTGTGAATTTGGCGCCAGCTTCACGTATGTAGGTGCCGCCCCACAAAATACCACCGCATTATGCGACTTTCGATAGCTGTACCCGGCGTATTCTGTCATGTGAATAGGAAGTTTTGACGGCCGAGACACTCGGACAGGTTTCTTGCGCTGACAGATCCCGCTGGGGCTGATGAATCAGCCACGGTTGCGTTGCGTGCTGCAGTAACAACGGGGGTGTCGCCTGCCCCTAGATCGTTGTGTATTGACAGTGCCCGACTTCTGAATCACAATAAACAAGAAATAACAGCGCAGCTACTGCAACGACAATTCCCAGTAACATACATAATGAAATGTGGGTTTGTCCGATTCGCGACTGATCATTTGTGAAGTTCAAATCGCATTCTGATCAAAACAAAGGATTAATAAAACACCCGCTCTGGGTGAAATATTGAAATGACGTTGGGACTATGTAATACACATTTATTTATGATTAATATATTCTCCCCAACCCAGTTTGCAGAACTGGCAAGCTTGTATGTCTGCTATGGTAACCCCAATCTCCTTCGCTTGCTGCCAATGAACAAGTCAGAGACGTTCCAAAGTTGAAGTCGAAGTGAACATGCTGGCTATCAGGTGCTGGTGTCAGTCTGCTTCGAGTTTCCCCCCCCCTCCCCTACTAGACCAAGAGGCAGTTGTCGCCGATTCAAGTGTTTGGCGGAAGGAATAAAGAGTACCGACAGTCTGGTCTGACACATGCCTTAGTCAGGTGGTCTGACAAGATGGACTTGAAATCTCCTCTAGAGAGCCAATGAACAGGTAGAAATAAATATCTTTCGACAGCAACTTGTCACACTGGACATCTGATTACACTCATGAATTGGCATGTCATTCGCAATGAATGGACATCAACACAGACTAGTGAAAGAAAGCCAGAGTGGAAAGATTCCAGTGTTATTCCACACCAGAAACGTATCTACCAAATATAAGTGTATATGGTTAATATCCGACTGCACCTGTATCGAGTCCAGCACCCAAATCAATCATAAAAAGAGTGCACGCTTCAGACACCTCTGGCGTAGACAACCACAGATAGAGAAGGTGAAAAAACGAGACGGATAGTTGTAGACATGGAGCTCCTGGAAAAAAACAGTTGATTATTAATGACAACAGATTCCTGCCTTGCATATAGCCATCGGCACCTTCGCTGAGAACGTGGGAATGTACCAATTGCGGGAATGTATGTGTTATGCATGTGGATATATTTAGGATGGGTCACTTCCTAGAAATATGTTAAAGTAGCATAATTACGCTGAGCACTGGTGTATTTTGATCACTTGGGTTGACAAGGCATGGCTAGTGCGACAGCCAATGTCACTGGACTGTCAGTCAGAATTAACATCCTAGCAATATTGGCAAGGCTGTTTTAATGGTAGTGGGGTTAAGTATGTGGGAAGTTAACCCAGCAAGGTCAGAGAGTAGTCTTTGTGGCACCAGTGGGTATCCACTACCCCCAGACATGCTATGTACCTATAATTTAAAGGACATCGTACAATTTTGTAAGACATCAAACGAATTGTGGCACTGATTACAGTGTTACAAAGGTGTTGGCGAAGGCTATATCTTATGTTGGTTTAATTAAGTGTAAATGGATGATATTATCAATTAGGATCAAAACTGTGGCTATGATGTGACAGCTGTCAACAGGAAGAAAGTCTTGGTGGGCCAAATATGAAACCAGACTTAATTGGCAGTTTGTATAGTGTTGGAGCTTTGCATATATATCTAATTCATTCAGTCTCAAGGTTGAGCTCATTAGCTGGGTATTGCAGGCATAAATAGCTTCATTAGTTCTGCTCACACTTCTCTTTGTCTGCCCAGCCTGGTCAAACTGGGCAGAAGGGTGATTAGGCAGGGTTGAGCCAGCTCATTATGTGGCTTCTCCCCCAGCTCCCCACAGTAGGCTGCATGTTTGCTGACTTTAGAGATCTCATTAGGCAGCTTACAACTGGCTGGGCATTGTTTCTAAGTGAGGGCTAATCCACTGGGTACTCAGTGAGTGTGTCATGTTTTCTTTGCCCTGGTGGGGTGCTGGGTGGGGGTAGCAGTGTGGATTCTCAGTGTACTGGCCAATGAGTATTGTAAGTGTCAACATGATTAGAATAACAACAGAAACACTGGAAGTGAATGTGATATGATTTACATAAATTGAACAATCTGTCTAGGTTATATAACGTGTATTAACTGCGATAACTTGTTATTGTTAAATTGTCATGTACCACATCTGTTGCTGTGTCAGTTGTAACAGCTCAGTCAACATGTCACATCCCTATTGTTGTATCTGTGAATTAGTACCAACAGTTTAGATTTTATGTAAAAATTCCATGGAATATTTTTCCAACTAAACTTGCACTCCCATTATTTATAATTCAATTTTAAATGCAGCGTTACAAATTATAATCTAGAACTAATACATTTGATGTATTAGTTCTAGATTATAATTTATCATTGCTTAATATCAGTGCTTTCGTATCCTTGTGGTGCAATTTCAAATGCAAACAAATTGTGGTCTGCTTTTAATGACAATGGAATGACAAAGTAGTGCCATTGTGCCAGGATGTTCTCATATCAGCAGAATGTTTTTTTGATAATGCCCAGTCATAAAAAACCGGAAGCGTTGCGTTCTGGAATAGTAACATTTGAAACGGGAGATGGGTATTGTAGTGTGACTCGCAGCACACTTTAGTGCCTGCTATTCATAACAGGTGGCCATTGAGGAAATCCTGTATGGCGCTGACTGTAGCGAATTGGATACAGTTACACTTTGGGTGTAGAGAGGTGTGATGAAGCTGCATTTGCCCCTGTATGGTCTTTTGCCTGCCTGGCTGGGTCTGAGTGCTGCAGTGTAAATGAGTCATTTTGATAGCATCCTATAATTACGGATACATGCGTATTGAAAAAGTTTGTAGAGTTGTAGAATAACTGCAGTAGACACAATGTAGATTTCAAAATTGTTCGTTCAAAGTGTATGCTGTGATCATGAGTCCTTACTGCAAGAAACCACTGTATGTATGCTGTTTGTAGGTGTTTCATTAGATGCACCTTACTAGAAAATATAAATACTTTGCTTACATTGATCACTGTTTTTTTTTATAATTTTTTTAATTTAATTATGTGCCAATTGGACTGGGATATGTATTCATGAGAAAATTGTGTGGTAAATTTCAACTACGAACATTGCTGGTTAAAGACCAGTAAATTTCAACCTGGGAATTAATTGTCAAAACCACAAATGAAGATATCGGAAAACCACTTGTAATAATAATACTAATGTTCACTGCTTTACATAGTCCATTTTATGCTAACAAATATCTTGAAATGTGTTTGTGAAACATGTCTATGTTGTTGATTAGCTGATAGTTCAGTAAGACAGTCACATGCTCACTTAGCCATGTGGGCACCCTGGTGACACACAGTATCAACTGCTGATTGTACAAATGTGACTGACTGGGGTCCTCTAGCCTGGTGACATTCCTTGTCCAGCTCACTCACTACTAGTAGTGGAACTTCCTTATCTTATCAGCAGGAGGTCTACTGGCTGGTCATAAGTCTGATTAACTTTGTCCAGATAATGGTCAACCAATGCTCTGGCTGCACACTACTCCTGTGCAGTGTTCCAGTGAAATGTGTATTTTGATTTGGCAATTTTTTTTTCTTTTTTTTCCAGAAGCCTGTTTTTGTATTTGATGTTCAAATCTGGTGTATTTGAAATCATAAAATACAGTGTTCAATTTGTATTTAATATATTTGAATTTTGACTTGTTTGAACATACACATTATTAGGATCTGAAATATTGGTAAATGGATATATATATGTGTGCAAAAGTTTATAATACAGGTCTAGTTTTTATTGTTTTATTTATAACTGCAACTTGTGTATATTTGATAAAATAATGTATTTGATCCCCGAGATTGCTCTTGTGTGTGGAAAGAAAAAAATCCATAAATACATGTTGGTGGAAATTTGTAAGGGTTCCTGCAAGGGGGGATTCAGGAGCTTGCCATGATCAGTGAATGAATGTCTCATGATATGTTCATGTGCACTGATAGAGGGGCGGGTGGCCATGTACTTGACAAAATAAACATTTGGTGCAAGACGTCTTAGCTCCAAACACAGTCAGCATTGTTCACGGTTGATAATAGAGTCTGTCTGTGTGGCAGAGAGGTATGTTTAAGATGTTTAGTGTTCTTTCGATAGCAAATGCTTGCATGTTTTTATACTTAGACAAGCTCCCAGTAGACACTGGCATGCTTGCAATTGCTTGCACAGACGTGAAATGTACGTGTTTGTGATGATGTATTATTTCGGCAAATAAGTAAAATTACAAAGTGAATTTGAAAAAGCATGTTTATTGTCATCATTTTTCTATGGCACAGGTAGCCCTGCTGATCTGTTTGCTAACTATTAGTATTGCTAATTAAGTGTACAGTGAACCCTTACTCTTAAGGTCACCCTCGGGACTGGGCAAGTGACCTGAATATGGAGGTGATCTCATTAGCAGGACTCATTTCCTATACTTTGTGTTTGTGGTAATTTGGAATTGTCCTAGGGTGACCTTATTTGCAAGGTGGCTGTATTAGTGAGGGGACCATAAAGCGACGTTCAACTGTAATATCAACGATAATTGTCGATGGTTGAATTAATCATCGATGTACTCAATAGTACACAAACTTTACACCAACCGTCATGATGCATCAATCGAGCTGGGACATTCTCCTCTGTTGAGGCAGATATATGTCCATCTCCAAAACCATGTGTGGTAGACCAAGCCATGGCAGACTTCTTGTCTTCTGGTACAGTGGCATACAAGGCTTGACCTCCTGGAAACTCGCAAGACCAGACTCTAGTTAGTCACCAGAAGGTTACATGCCTGTATGTCTAAATAATCTACATTCACAGTCGGGAACAACCTGGATTCACGGTGGGCAGCATTGGTTTGGAATGTGGAGGTGTTTCTGTGGCAACTTCAGACACAAGGTTGAATAAGTACATGACACAGAGGTACCTAAAGAGCTTCATGATCTGAAATAACACAGTATGTTGAAATAAATTTTATGGGTCCCTGTGGCCAACAAGGATTTGAGAAGGTACCCTAAATTGGACCTGGTCAGGGTTGGGTTCAATTGTACCCTAAATTGCTGTCTAAAACTGAGCAAGCATGCAGCTGGTCCATTGTGTAGTGCTCATAGTAAATTTAAATTTGAAATGCTGTAATTGAAAGTATAATTTTTTATGTGCCATCATTAAGCGCCATCATTGTACTTGGTATTTTTTAAACACCATAATTGAGATGAAACCGTTTTTTTAATTTAAATTGTAATCGTAACTGACATTTTAAAAGTGATATTGTAATTGAACTGGTATAATGTGATGCTTTGTAGCTAATAATTGTATTTGAATCTAATCGTGATTCCAAATATAAATAGGATGAGACATGATCCTATTCCTACAACATTGCACAATCACATTTTTATTGATTTTCTTGTTCTGTTTATAATCAATACCGGGTAGGTATAACTTTGAATGAGAGCTAATTTATGTCCTATATAACTCGGAGAGTCACACACGATTATCTCTCTGCTATTGTTTCATCATCGTGTCCAAATAAGACATACATGTACGTTACAAGCGATGTCTGTCCACATTCAGGATAATTCTGGACTGGCACTCCTCTGTAATGTGACACAAGCAGGCTGGTCGAACAGTTACATGCCTCCATACATCGGAACTGTCTCGTAGCACCAGTTGTTATCCTTGCCACGAGTGCAGTGTACTTGTATGCTTTGGCCAGACATCATATTCAGCTGGGCCAGTCAGACCCCATCTAGTTGTGGTCTAGTACAGTGCCAAGAAGCCTGGACAATGCCGAATGAGCTGGCATGATTCCTGGGTGGCTCGTTGCATATTGTTTTAATGATTACCGCGCTGTTTTAAATAAAACGCCAGGTTTGCAGCAGGGTGATGTTTGCAGTAATACTGAAGCTGAAAACCAATGTAAAATTATGTTTTAAAGATTTTTAATTAGGAATATACTTTAATGATTTGAACATGCGTTGGGTTTAAATAAAATCCTATAACTGTAGCGGTGTAATGTTTTTGAAGCAGTCCATTTATGGTGAACTTAAAACAAAGGAAATAAAGTATGTTTCATGGATTTGCATTAGGAACAGTTTTAAAACTGAACAGACATCTGGTGCATACTTCCCTGAAAATTACATGAATGGGAAGTAAATAAGGCATAATTGTAAATATTTTAATATAATTCACACATGCACAAAATGTCCTACAATCCAAGCCGGCTGGTCAGAAATTTCCTGTTTGAAGGAGACCATACCATACCATGACAGCGGTGTTGAATCTGTGCCAACCCTACTGTGAACTACCATCAGAAAACTGACACTTCTAAATCGGCTGCAGCCGTCCTCGACGGGAAGCATCTCATCCATTTGGCAAGGATGCGACTTAGCTCGATACACATCCCTGATACAGGAGTCAGACTACTTTTAAAAACTATCTGTTGAGACAGCTGATGGTTTCACTGCGACAGCGCCAGTTTCCCACTGATCCGAGTTCGGTAAAAACTGTTGAAGGGTTCGATGTTACGGAATTGGGTTATCACTGTGTGTTGTCAGTGTGTGCGTCCAAGGAGAGGGAGGATCGCAATACTGTGGCGACGTCTTATCCAAGTGTCCATTGCCCTGACTTGAGACAATAGGGATTGTTTCACTAATATTATGAGCTCATAAGCTCGATTTTGCTCATTAAAATCAATTTCGCTCCTTAACAGTGATCTTGTATACTGAAAACTGTCAACACCAGGGTGCGCCACTGGGGTACTTTTGTCACGGAAATAGTGTCCTCTGTGATATCAGAGGCTTTTTTAAAAAGCCCCTTATGTAACTTGTTACTGATTCTGATTAATGATAGATTTTTGTATGAGCTTATTAACTTGGTGAAACGACCCCTGGTTTCCAGCACCACCTGGAAAGTTGCCCAAGACAGATATTTCCCAAATGTGGGATTTTGGGGCTGGAGGCAGTAGCTCTGAGGGTGTCATGTTTTGTTCTCTCCCTGTGGGTGGGGAAATGGGCTCTTGGGGGATAGTTACAACATCTCCCATGGGAGCTTCTCCCTTAAGTGATCCCAGGGCTAACAGGGCCTGGGGGCATACAACAGTGAGCTTGGAAAGTCACAAGGCGCAACCAGGAATAAACTCCACTTTATCCCTAGATCAGGATAGAATTATAGGAGCCATTTTCACCTAGAAGTTACACTAGCCTGGTATGCTTGACCGGTTCTATTTGTCCATTCCTGTACTGCACTGTCCAGTCTGTTTGTCTTCTTGTGGTTGTGGCTCCTGTTACCCTCTATGGTGCCTTCAGGGTGGTTTTAGAGACATGTACCAAGTGACAGGACCAAACCAGGGGGCTTGATCTGTTTCACTACTGACAACAATAGCTCTTGGGAGAATCCGCATAACAATGGCTCTTGCTTTCCAGCGAACAACTCCGCATGCTGACAGACATTGGAATGCAGTGAACTGCAGAATTTAATACAGTATCGTCCTTCCACCTGGTGGTTTTGAAGTGGTTCGACTATTGCAGCTGATTTGTATTAAAGAAGCCAAAGAACAGGCGTGACTATTGTGTGGGTGAATCGGTCAAGTGTATGTTGTTTTATTCTTCAGAATGGCATGGAAGCATTTGAAAGTGTGTATCTTGACTTGAAACAAAGGTAGGCCTTCATACTCTCTAAGAACAATAAGACGTGTCCTTACAATAGAGCAGTGACTCCGTCCATCTCTGTTTTCAGTCGGTCTTTCCGTCTTTGTTTTCGTGTGTTGCGTCTCTTGTGAGGGTTTCTACATTGCTGGTTTAATTGTTTGAATGAACTAACTGTATTGGTATCACATAGGACAAGTGTAGATGATCTCTTTCCTGGTGAAACAACATTGCAGAATGTCGGCTGGTTCGAGGCCAATATGCACCGGGTAAAACAGAATATCTGGCACATCTATCAGAACATTGGGTGAGAGATCTCCATAGATAAACTTAAAGAATGTCACCAAAGAATGTAGGTTCAGTGCCAAGTCTAGTGGCCTGGTTAAGTTGAAATATGAACACCCAATTGTGGTGGGGTATTTTATTGGTGTGTGGAAGAATAAAACATCTGTTAAACGTCATACTGTAGGATATATTACAAATCCTTAGGTTTTTTAGAAGGAAATTATTTTATTAGGTATGATCCATAGTTGAAAATTGAAAAACATTGTAATTTATGAAGGGGAGAGCTAATGATAATGCCTTGGAAATTGTTAGAATATTTTGTGACCTAGTTATAAGAATGGGCAAGGAGATCGCGATTACCTAGATAGGAAGCAACCGTAAGGGATGAATTAGGGGAAGACCTTAACTTAAGGCAATGTATTGACAGGAAGGATTGATGGAGAAATGCGGTTAATTGGAATAAATTGAGACACCTTAAAAGAGGACATGTGGGAACTTTGGGGGGTCCTCAGGTGTGCTATACAGGTGGGTTGAAAAAGAACAATCTGGTGCTTCGCCCCGGGTCGATTTACCTGTAGAGATACCTGTGCACAGTGCTCCTAGAAAGTGCACCTTGTAATGTGCAAGTTGGAAGCCTGGTCAATGGCCATTGAAAGTGGCCTGACTCCCAGTGGTTGCCTAGCAACAGAGGTACCCAGTGGCAGTTGGGTCAGGGCACCAGTCTGGCTGATTGTATCCTGTAGACTGATTGCTGATAAAGCGCCTGATAAAAACACTGAGACCACCAAAACCAGCTGTGTCATATTGGCTGACAGGGCCTCTTAGCACTGCCTAGGTACATGCACACTCACTGTGCGTACTTGGTCTCATAATTTTGTAAAAGTCCTAATAATATGGTTTTCATATTTGGTTCAAACCACTATCCACCTGCAACACTGTGGTGCGGGAGTTTAGGGTTTGAGTGATCTAAAATGGATTCCAAAAGCACAGCCAATATCTGTCAGATTCAGCTGTTTTGACATTGCTGCAAAGATATCACTTACCATGCTGCCCGCTTCTGATGTGGACAATGTGTGCATTAATTCATGTTCTTTTCAATAGCTGGCACCACTGTTACAATTTATTTTCCCTGCGATACTTGGTGACAATCAAACTCATAATGCTATGTTTTTTTAACGTTGTGAACTTACATATGCAACCGCCACTAGAACAGGATTGGAGTGTGCAAAAATATAAATCATAATTTCTCACTTGTTTGTATATTTTTTTTGTAGATTTCTATCCTGGATGAAATCTTAGAATTTATCATGTTCTAGTTGTCTTAGCCATAAAAGCATTTTTGCTACATTTGATAGTATTGAAGCTGGTCATTCTGTCTTCCATCCTTGACAAGGCAGATTCTATCCCTGGGAATGAGAATCAATAGTGTGCGCATCTAATGGAATCATAGCAGCGATTTGAGTTCATCTGACAATTCTGGTAATTACATTCACTATTCCGGTGACCTTTATTGTCAAGACAACTTCCGCTGATAAATAACAATCTTTGCCGTAACAGTGTGTCTGCAGGATACAAATTGAAATATGTCCGCCAGATAGGTTTGAGTCAGTCAGACAATGATTAGGCCCGCGCTAACAACTGATAGTGAAAAATATATTTGGGTAAATAAAATGGAAGAACTTGGCAGTTTCACATGAGATTAGTTGGTACATAAAGAAATGTCAAATGTCTAATTGAAAATTTTTGTTGACGAATCCAGACTGAATCATCATTTTAATAGTAGTTTATCATATTAAGTTAACAAAGTAGAAAGAGCACTTTTGTAAAACAAGTGTAAACAACAGTGTATTGTAAGAATACACAATAGTGTAAGAATACACAATAGTGTAAGAATACACAATAGTGTAAGAATACACAATAGTGTAAGAATACACAATAGTGTAAGAATACACAATAGTGTAAGAATACACAATAGAGGCGCTACTATTTCCAGGATGGTGTACAATGGCCCGTTAGTCGGATGTGTTTCGTATGATAAGAGCTACGTGACTGTTGCCAAAGTTGACCAATTGTGGATAGATAATTGACTGTTTAGCTGGTATGTGCTGCCAATTATGCCCAGCCACGTATAGTGTATCGCATCCGGATACAGGAAATGCGGCACTGATCCTGATCCGATGAATCACAATGAGTCATGTTTAATAAGCCCTCGGAAATGTCTACCTGCCATTATGGTCTTGTTTCAATGTGATTGTCGGTGATAAATTTGAATTTTGCCACTGACAATGTCAGTATTTGGTATTTAAAAAATAGTGCTTATAATACCAGCAGGATTGGGATACTGGGGAATGAGGGAATGGATACAAGAGTGAAACAGGAAACAGGGGAATACAACAAATCAAAGACCAGCATCAGTGTTAACCTCTTCAGGGACAAAGACTGTTACGCATTTACCCCCCCCCCCCTTTCCAATGTGGGATCTTTTATTCCCACGACACAGAACAGGTAGAAGTTTTAGTTTCTTCCAAAAGTCACATGAAAGTGTGAGTGAATGAAATTGCCCACATTTCAAGCCACAGGAGGTTGACCGAACCATAACGCTCTGGATGGACAGTCCCTTGCTATGACCCTTCACCTTAGAGGATTATTATTATTACAGGTGGAATGGGCTAATCATGATCTTAATAGAGACCTCATGGGCAGTGGTGCTAGTGCTTGACCAGTGTCCAGTTATGTGAAATGGTGCAGTAGCCCTGCCGCCAGTCAGATACCCTTCTGCAGGGCAACCAGGGTTTAATTAAAAGCATGTGCTGGCAAATTGCACTGGTCTTTCAAGTGTTTACCCAGCAGTGTCCAGGGATTCTCACCTTGACCACTGCCCATTTTTTTTCAGGTCTGGTGGACACTGGTCATTTGGTCAGTTATAGTAGCTATGGTGACCAGTGGGGGGAGTGGGTAACTGGGTAGCTTTGTGTAATGGTTGCCTTCTTGCTTAAGTGGCCTGGGATATCAATTCATCCCACATTCAACAACCTTTATGTTGCCCCAGAGCAGTTTTGTGGGGCACTAATGTAGTCACCCCAGTGAATTGGGGTGGGAGGAGGGTGACTGATCATTTGTGTAATCAGGGCAATGTCAGTTTGGTAGTCTAGCAGGGGGAATTTTAGAAAGACAGCCCAGGCTGGGTGGGTCCTTTATCAGTAGTATTTCAGTTCTACCATTCACAAGTTCATAGTTCATCTTAACCAGTTGATAAAATATTGTTCATCATAAACAAAGAAATAGACTAAAAATATGACAGGTTTCAGGGCAAAATCTGATATATCCGTTTGACAGTATTTCATGCGTAGGTATTCCAGGAACCAAGGCACTCGTATATGTCCGCCTTCAGTAAATTACGCAGTTGTCGCTGTATAGGCCATAGAGTGTAGAGCCAGCGACATACAATTATGGTGTAAACAGATCAGATGCATCCTTGAGAAAAAATGACCCTGACTTGTGCCCTCTGAATCATCTCGGCATGACAGCTTAGCTGGTGTGTTTATTTCCTTACTGGTCATTTGTATATATTATCTTTTGTAGATGCAGACTAATACTTTCTTTCTGCTAACTGAACAAGCTGTTGCATATCTACGTCTTCATGCCAACTTTGAAAACAGAAACAAACATGCTGTTTGTGGAAAACTCTCTGAACGAAATAACTTGGAATGAACATGAATGGAAATTACACAAAATGTGGCTATTATAGGTGAAAAGTTTTCCACAAATTTCCATAGCTTCCACTAAATAAATATTAAGGCAGAATGAACCCTTGTCTTATATTCCCATCTGAGATAAATGCTTTTTAGCATCATTCTTTCTAGATACATAAATTATATGCTCAGCAAAGTTGCCTCTAACTTAGTTGTGTTGGCTGCAAAATCTAGTAATCTCTTCCTAATCATTAATGGCTGGACTACCAAATCACTATCAGTGCATTATATCGAATATCATAAAATACACAACTGTAACATACTGCTGAAATCATCAAGACAGGTCCCGGGTGAGTATCTTATGAACACACAGAATGCCAGACATATGAAGTGTATGTAAGCATGTTGGTTTTGGGAGCAGTAATATTTAAGGGCTATCAGAGTCTCCACAGGCATGGAGACCAGAACCAGCATTCCACAGGTGCAGGTCTCTATACTTACTGACTGGGTCAGAATGACAGGGGTCTGTCAGCCCACTGATACCAACCTCTTATCATGCTTTGAAGTCTTGTCATACTGACATACCACACCAGTGACCAGTTTCTTTTGAGGTTCATAGCGTGCAGGGAACATGTTACCTGATTTCATTGCCTCTGTTAAGGTGCGTTAGGGTACTTATTTGAAAATTTAATGACCATTGTCTATGGTAGCGATAAACTGCAGAGCACTAATTTTTCCTCTTGATACCTTGTAGGGTGGGGCGGTGGGGGTGGGTTTTCACAACAACTTAATTTGTTCCACCCTCCCACTCATGCCTCCACTTATTGATTGGTCATCTGGCATTTTCTCCCACTATTGATGGTTCCAACATGGCTGCACTTTGGATAGTTTTTTTAACACCATCTCCACCTTTATTGTCGTCTTAGACAACAGCTAACTATCTATATATATATATATAATATATATATAATATATATATAATATATATATATATATATATGTATTCTGTATATTATTAATACACTAACTACTTTATTAATTTCCTTGGACCATTGGCCTCTGATCAAATTGGCGATACATTTAAAGATAACACAAAAGTAGTTATTTAGAGTTATTTACATAGTATGGTGAAACATTCCCAGAAGGCACTGTGGTTTGTTTCCGGGAGGGTGAAAGCTAATAGGTATTAGAAGCTTTGAAGTTGCGTTGCATCACTGTCTTGTCCATTCTTTAAGTTTAACACCATCTGAGGCAAACATTCTGTATCTGTCACCTTAAGCAATACAAAGGTGTCCCAGGCTGTATCCTCTCGAAGGTGTCTATCCCACACCTCCCTTGAAAGTATCCTTCCCTCTTTCCCCCAGCAGACAGTTTATTTCAGCACAATTGACAAGCTTAGACAGGAAAGGGGGAGAACCATAAAGCTTGGAAACATGTGCTTGGGTGACAAGTTGGTGTGGCTGGTGACAGCAGTCCGTGCAGGTGTCATTTGATGTCCTCTTATTTATAGAATTTCCTTCTAAGTCACTGGCGGCCTGACAACAAAGTTATCAAATGACCACCACAGCAAGGCGCTCTGTATTAAGTTCCAATAATATTTTTATTGAAGTGCAATTTACAGTAAAATCCTCAAACCACTGTACAGAGTGTAATGACTTCTAAATGTTAAATGTAGCATAAATATGTGCACTATTGCAAATAGAATGTAAATCGAACAAAATTATGGTGTAATAATTACAAGAAAAATTAAATACTTTGAGATAAAAATATAATAAAAGGATAAAGCCATTAATTAAAGGTTAACTTTTGAAAATCTTTTATGAATATAGAATCACAATAATTGTCCATAACAATCTAGAGGCCATCGTATCGGGCATCTTTGGGCAGCCCTAATGATGCACAAACCACTACTTTTCTCATCCCAAATAAGCGGTTTGCAGTGGTGCTTTGCCAAGAGATAGGAGGCCAGTGCAACTGAGAACTTGTAAAGAAGTCTCCCATTTCTATGCCTCTGGTGTACTATTAGTTTGCCCGCGCTGGCTGAGATAAGGATGCTAAAAATGGGCTCTCAAGAGAGACTCAAGTGGCACTTTTTTCCCAAGTTGTGTACCACATGTGCAGGTTTGCTGGTTTCTCAAACAAAGTGATGAGTCTCCTACTTACAATTACAATAGGATGTCGTTTAAGTGACATGTGAAGTAGGCGGTATTGTGGAGACATTTGACAGATTATGCATCTGTTCTTATAAAAAGGGCGGACAGACGCGACTGCCTGAAACCATGACGGAATTGATAAAAGTCTCCTGGTATTCCTGAGAACGGGGAACATGGCAGTACAGTTTTTAAGCAGGGTAAAAAAGGTTTATTTAGGTCAGGATCTTATCTGGTACTGTTACTGGCATCCATTAATAAAAAGGCAAGTGGGGTAAAAGGCATAATAAAACATGGCACTTTTAATGCGCAATTACTGGACCAGATGTTGTTTCTTACACAGGCAGCCTAAGCCTTGTGGGAATATGATATTTCTACATTTTGATGGCACTCCAGCTGCAAGATTTATTGCCTCGGTGGGGTAGCAAAATTATGAATGTAGGACATCCCCTCAAAAATGCTCCCTGGTCATCCCCCCAGCTCCCACCAATAAAATGAAAAGGTGGATGTTTTCCCCCTTTTGTGGTTACTGGCGAAGTCAAAAATAGACTGAGAAAGGGGTTGTTTTGGAGGGCGTACTGTTTGTGTGAGGGAGGATGGTTGAGAACCAGTCAAGAAAGAGTAGGGTGCTTGTCCGTTGGTCAAGCCAGTCAAGTCAGGGGTGAGTGATGATGATGATAATGGGGTATGGGGGCTTGCTACATGGCACCCCAGGACAGGTTAATTAGGACAGGGTAGACATCCCTACATTCTAAGTGCTTGTAGGTGTGCCTCTGTTTGGCAAACATTGGTGTACAGGGGCACGTTGTAAAGGTAGCAGTGTTGCATTCTGAGTGAGTTGGTCATTAAGTGATTAATGTTCAGTTCTAGGGTCTTACCCTCTTGAGTGTCAAGGGTAAGAACCGGAAATATCCCAGTGCCTATTTCAACATTCTTACGTTCATGCTCAGTAGCGGGTCCTCGTTAAAATCACTAATCTTCGGCTTAATTCAGGATTGTAATGATGACACAAAATATTTATGAACAAATCTCACGGCCATTAGGAAGATGGCATGTACATTTCATCAGATTTATAAATCTTGAATAAACAATGTTTATTATTTACATCAGGTCATATATTCTCACCTTTTGGCAAAGTTTAAAGTTAACCTGGGTTAAAATTAATTAGCATTTTTATTTCTAGGTTATGGAAATAAAAGGTATAGTCTGTGCAGTGATTAACAAGGAGAGATGATGGTCAGTCAGAGGGCTAGAAATTTGTAGTAGCCTTCCTGCTGACCAACTGGCTGGTCAATAATTATACCAATCCATCAGGAGCGGTCAAGGTGTCATCTCTGCCCATGTCCATCTGTCAGTAACATGTGGACTGGTCACTACTATTTAATCGGCCAAGTCTAAACATGGCTAATATGGCCAAGTGTCATTTTAAATTCTCCCAAGTGACAGGGTGATAGTTTTAAGGATGTCTCACTTTCAGAACTAATAGATTTTATTTAGTATTTTACTACCTGTAGGCGTTAACATATTTTATTTTCTAACAATGGATAATTGTTGAAACTTCAAAAGGTTTGATTTTATTAATTGAGTGGATACTAATTGCTAAAAACAAAAAAACATAAATTATGGTGGCATCACTATGAGAATGTGCCTGTTGTTATCTGTTTCAGCACTTTGTATCTAAAAAGTTATAGTGCCCCCCTTAGTCCGGTCATCGAACGTTGGTTTGGTACTCAGAAAATAAAATAGTTTTGGCGAGTAGCAACTTTTGTTTGGTACTATTACAGTCAGGAACTGATCATGCAGAGTTTGAGAGATTTATTGAGAGAATCACTGTATCCTGTTGCAACTGTCAGAGTGAGAATAGAGTCACCTGCCACCTGCTGTGTGAATGGTCAAGGGGGACATTTACCACAGTTGACCGATTGTGACAAATTGCCAATAACTGTCCCCCTCTACCTGTTCCGGAGCCTGAGTGCTATCCACTTGATCAATGGGCAATTCAAAACAAGTAAATGTTTCCGGGCCACCTTTGTGACAGTTGGCTAATATATTGCCATAGATCTGAAAGGGAGACAAGAGTTATATACAACGCTCTGGTGTTGATGAACATTGGTACGTTTCGGCTTGAAAACCCCGTTTATGTTCTAGTTCATCACCAGATCTGTGCATCCAAACTTTGCTCGGCCATTGTCGGTAAATTCTCCATTTTTTTGTGTCATCCACAAATTATGTGCATAGTTAAGTGACTGAGTGAATGAAATGTTTGCCAGAGCAATCGCTATCAAGGAGATACACCAGGGAGGAGTCCTCAACTGTTTAACCTACACTTTATGAAATATTAAGTGGAGTGCTCGTGAAGATCTAGATGCCAGATCTGGCCAGTTTCGTCGCTCTCTTGACATTCATTGCTGAGTTCTGGTTGTTTGCGTGGTCGTAAAGTTATTTCGGTATTGCTGTCATCATCGCATCGCTTGTGGTTTACCTGGTGTCACTCTCTGGAATGTTGCTAGTAGTAAGATAGTTTTTGAATTTTATAATAATTAAAAAAGCTTCTGGAGAAATTAATTTCAAAATTAAAAGCATACATGGTAGTTTTCCGTATGTTTCTTGTATTTCTACAGAAATTGAACACTGCAGGGTTTTTGTTTCCATATGCAGCCACTTGCATTTGCACCTCGAACACGAGACAATCCATTGTGAATGTTCACACAAAGACAGCAGTACTTAGTTGGAACTAGTTCATGAACGTGAGCTGTTGCGTAGAACAGTAGGACTATTAGTATTAAGGCCACCCTCGGGACCTTGACAAAGTGACCTGAATAGCAAGGTGTCTGTATTAGCGGGATTCATTTCCTATACTTTACTCTTACAGAAATAATTTGGGACTGTCCCAAGGTGACCTTACTTGCAAGGTGGCTGTATTACGGAGGTGGTCGTAAACTAAGGTTCTACTGTACTTATTTGGAACTGGTTCATGAATGTGAACTATGGGTGTAACAGTAGTTCATGCATGTTACAACTGGAGTGTGTGACCTTCAGCCATATTGTGAGGCTTGACCACTTCACCATCACTGGCCACAGGCTTAGTGACAGGTGGTCAGTGTTGGTGACAAATCTGCTTGGACAGCATAGGACCAGATGTCCACTCCCATCTGCACACGTGGCCTGCAGTCATTTGTCTGAGCAAGTGACCATTGCTTGCTGTCATCTCTAGTCTAATGACCAGCCAATCTGACATACTCCCATTTGTCACTGGTCTGTCTGTACCTGACCATTTCTGAGACAAACACCAAACTATGTAATTTATTACATTAAAAATAATATTTATACTAAATAATTATCACTCACATAAGAACTGATAGCTAATATTTAATTTAAAAAAAAATTCTTCTCCCCTTAGTTTTTTAATATTTAAGTCTTAGCATTTTATTAAAATGTAAACATAATAAACAGAGTTTGACTCTGGATATATTAGTGTGTAAAATAAATAGTTTGCTATTATTGTTATCATGTATTCCACCAAACATTGCAATAATGATTCCTTTTGCACAGTTTTAGACTAATACTTTTTCATTAAAAGAATAGTTAACTAATGTTCTTGTTTCTAAAGAACACCCTGTCTTTTACAGTTTTCCACATCATTCGCTCACATGGTTATCATTTGTTGCCATGGCGTTGCCTAATAGATGCCCTTGTGACTCATCGTACAGTGATTTTGAGGCACCGTACAGTGATTTTGAGGCACCGTATAAGAGCAAATGTTATCAGTACTTTGAGATTATGAAGCCATATGATATGGGAGTGACTACAAAGCAAATGTAGTCTCTACCTTGAGTCCAAAATAGGTGAGATACTGCTCCAACGTTGTTAATTTTTCTCCTCTGCTGTTATTCTTGTGAGGAGACAAGACCATTCGCCATCCAGCAGGGGGAATAGACACTAAAATGGAGATCGTTTTATTATTAGCCAGTATTATTGGTGGCATAAAGTTTAAGAGGGATTTAAGAACAGGATTCCACATTCTGTAGGCGATTATTGTCATAATGTGGGGCATTTTATTCTACCCCTGTGGGTGGGATTGGGGTGAATTGCATAGTTCCTCATATAGATCTCGGCAGGGGGTGGGAAATTTAAGGGTATCATCCCCCTGTTATCTGATGTTTGCCCAGTATAAGATGTTAATGCTCTTTTAATAGGTAGCAGGATGGAGTTAACTAACTGCATTGGTCAGTAAGTGCATTTTATATTAGTTTTTTGCCACTGTTGATGTTTGCTAACCCTCATGGTAAAAATAATAAAATGTTATACCTGAATAATAAATGAGTAAATGTGGAGAAATCCCTTTAAAAATTAAATTAGACAGAGGAATTGCAAAAATGTATGTGAACATGGTAATTATTGGTCATTAGGCAAAGAGAAGCAATTGTATGTCCAAACAAGCTGACCAGACTTCAGTCTATTCAGAGGATTTGATTGAAGTGGCAAAGTCAAGCAACCCTTGAACTCATATTTACCCAAGCACAAATAGATTAGCTTGGTGATTTATTTGGTCCAGACTTGATCTGGGTTCAGGGCTTGACCACAGAAACTGGACATCAAGATCGAATCAGTAAATAACATTTTGTCCCGTAAGCAGTCTAGATATGTAGTTTATGCCTTTGGGTATAACCTCAGAAGAATGCCTTCTCTCATGTAGCTTGCAGCCTTACCGCTATATGTTCCCAAGAGTTCATGTAAGCCAATGAGGAGTGATTTGGACCCTGTAATTAGGCAATGTGAAGGACTTTGGAATGCAAAAAATGTCCTCCCTTGCCTAGTCTTTTTAGGCAGATGGGGTAGTTCTGTCAGTAGGAAGGGTAGATAGGTCAGCCAAAGGGTGCATGACAGAAGGTTGCCAGACAATCCAGTTGATCGTTTATTTGGAACTGGGGTCAGGAGGTGCGGTTTGGGAGGATCAAAGTTTTGGGGTCCAAAAGGGGTTGTTGGGTTTGGGTATTCCTGGTTGTGTGCATCCTATCCATCTAGGGGTGATCTCATCCGGACTGTCTCCACCGGTTCCCGTTTTCATGTTAGGCAACTCGAGTGCATTAAACTGGGGAAGTTATTAGCTTAGTGAAATAATTACACTTGGGAAAACATCCTGGTGCCCGAATGTGTAGTAAAAGGAATTAAAAAATGATTGCAAAAATGTAATTAAGGAATTGCAACTGGCCATGCCCTGTGTACACTGTATGATGACTTGATATGGGGTACAAGCTGTAATTAACACCAGGATAGAGGTTAGGGGTGATTTCCCAATTGAAGGGGTAACTGTTATCAGAAAGCATAGTTTGTGCATTGTGACACATTTATCTGAAGATGTTTTAGATAGTATTACAGGGACGTAGTCTGTTCGTCTACCTGGAATTAGCAGGAGTAGTAATTTCTAACTGGAAGTCTGCTGTGTTGACTCTGGGAAAATGAGCATCATTGAACATCAAAGAGTATTGCAGTTAACTCAGCCCGACTTGATCGTATTGCCAATAAAACTTGTTTTTAAGCTGGATGTTTTGTTTACTATTTGAATATGCTCCGGGGGTCATACCTTCCAAATTGGATCGTTGTTGCGGGCTTAATAAACATAATTTGGCGAGCAGTATACCTTCAACATAGTTAGTATAGTCTTAAGAACATTACATTATTTGATAAATGAAAACTACGAAGAGACTGCTTCCTTTTAATGTAGCCAGAGTTCACAAGAGTTTCTGTTGCTAAACATATTTAGTAATTTGGAAGATAATCAGTTTAAGCCATGTCGCAATGACTCATGGAATGATCGATCTGAGAATGAATGGTATATATATATTCAATGTGTATGTATGTATGTGCATGCGAGTTTGTGTGTGCGTGTGCGTGCGTGCGTGCGTGCGTGCAAGCGAATTCTTGTTAAGATAGAAACTGTTTTAATAAATTCCATGAATTTTGTTTATTAGATGAGAAATTTTTTTTCATTTAAATAAAATCAACGTTTTTAATTAGGGTAATACTAATAGTAGAGTATCAAAGATTCGCATCAATGTTTTCTCTCTCCCTCTAGCTTTGGCTGCAGGTAAATGTAGTTGAAATGTTCTACACACCGCGGGAAATCTTTATGCTGGGAGACATTGATTAACTACTCACCACTGGGATGCCCTCTACTGGTGAAGAAGCACACTAGTAGATGAGCTGTGGTTTTGAGTCTTCGGAAACTGGAATCTGGCAATGTCTATGTGCACGCTTTAGGAAGCTTTGTAACAACCCGTGTGTGTAAGGTCTGACCCAGAAACAAGTGCAGGCAAGGCATGCCAATTGGGAGCGGCAAGCGGGAGGCAACTAGGAGTACTAATGATGTCTGGAAAAATGCTGGATGCTTCTAGTAATTAACTCAGATACATGTCAGTGCTGTACAGGGGGTTATGTAGTCTTAACTTGGAAAAAGAAGCAAACATTTGTAAAATCACTGCTTTGTCAAGAAGCTGGAAAAACCTTTGTGTTAGTTGGCATTGTATAACCTTAAATATAACTTGTAAAACCCTATAATCGTAATTTTAGCTTAAGGTGAGGTTTTTTGTTCTGGTACTTGGAATCACCCGGGTGTGGTAATCATTAGCAGGAAGTTCACCGAACCACTCATAAGTGATGGACATCAAAGGGCCTTGTGATTAGTCCATGTAGTCTCTGCAGTATTGCTAATAGAACATGTTAAGAATCTGAATATTGTGTTTACAATTTGAACATTTTACCGTCAAAATATTCAAATTGTGAACACTGTTTTGGTTTCATTTAACATAATTTGGCGGGCAATACACCTTCAACATATTTATTCTAGTATAAATTTATAATATCATATTAAAAAATGAGTAGCAGACAATCTCGGCTTAATCTGGCGTGAATCGGCTGATGTCATCCATGACTGTTGACATGCTTTGAAAGAGACGGGTGCTTCTTAAATGTTTACTAGCTCTGGCGATGTTGTAGTATTGTAGGTGAATGGCCACTATTTTGGGGTCTCTGTCGTCTAATTTCTGGGTCGTTACTGTAATTTTTTTTGAGATGAGAATAGTTCTGTACTTTGGGTTACTTCGGCATTTTTTGTGCAGGTTTGATGGTTTTATTTCTATGAAACACCAGCATCGTTGCCAGGGGACGAGCTGTTTTAGAGAAGGTTGATGACTACAAATACCTTGGCTCCTGGGTCTACACAACATACAGAGACATCAAAACCAGGAAAGCTATGGCTTGGAGAGCACTCAACCAACTAAACCTAATATGGAAATGTACACTCTCACGCAAAATCAAACAGCGACTGTTTATTGCAACAGTAGAGTCTGTGCTACTCTATGAATGCGAAATATGGACAATGACGAAAAACTTGACAAACAACTAGACGGAGAATGATTCGAGCCGCATTTAACATTCATTGGCAACAGCATTTGACAAACATAGAACTATACAGTGGAATGTGTAAAGTCACTGATAAAATAAGAAGAAGATGACTGAGATTTTCCAGACACTGCTACAGACATAAGGATGGAATGGCATCTAAGACCATCTTGTGGCAACCGACACATGGAAGACCCAAGGCAGGAAGACCAGCAGCAACTTACATCGACTGATTAAAGGAAGATGTGGAGGAGTTGAAGACAGCAATGGCAAACAGAGAGACCTGGAGACGGATGATTGAAGCCACTGATGTTTGACCCCAGTGGCTGACACGAGTGAGTGAGAGACTTCTAGGAAAAAATGCCTTTTTTTCTGCAGGTTTAAGGGTTCTAGGAAAAGATTGACAATTTTGTTTAGTGGAGTAGAAATGAAGGCATGTTTCTGTGCCTGGTGTATTATTGTGATTAGGATACAGTTGGGGAAGGCTCCCCAGCTGTATCTATACTGGGGGTCTATTGGGAGCATACAGTGATTGACTGGGAAACTACAAGTCACTTGAGTATGAGGTTGTACACTTGCCGTTTACGCCGTTTAAAGGAATCAATATATAACACGCTGCGATAGCATTAATTATTGATGTGCATAATGCAGTGCTGATTGTGTGTTTGGATGGATTGCTGTTGAGTGCTGGATATCGATGCGTGCATTATTTATTTCTGAATGTCCTTGTGGTTGATATATCATGAGATAAAATGTACTAGGGGGGTCTTTATTAGTAAATGTGTTAATAAAATTAGAGTACTGTGTATGCGTGTCAATGCATGCATGCATGCATTGACATTGTATGGTCTGACGAATCGTTTGATTTAATTAATGCTTGTAGATGTTACAATTAGAACACATTATAAATAAAAACACGATGCCTGCATTTTTGTCATGAAACTGACAGATTGAGGCTGAGCAACTGTCCGCTTTTTCATAAGGGTGAGCAACTGTCCGCTTGTTTGTTTCCATGGTGAGCAAATGTCCGGTGAGCAACTGTTTGAGCACCGGTCTGACTGATACAATAGGAAAACATTAATAGACTTTGAATGCATAAACATCGACAACTTGGTTGCTGAAAAAGAGTAATTTATTGAATGGCGGCCATAGAAAAGTTGAACGAATTCCATACAAATTAAACTGTATTTAACAAAACATCTTTCATGTCAACTCTGACAACTCTGTTATACCCCTGAGACCAGTTACATGGAGACCAGTTACCTGGTCTCTATGTGCCATGCTTGAATGGGTAGTCAAGGGTGGGACCATGCAAACAGTTTCCAATCAGCTTAACAAGAGCCTTGGCAGATGTGTAAACACTGATGGAGCAGGTGTTAAACCCTTTCAGCAAGGTGTAGGAAGCCTTCCAAACTTACATGCTTCGCTGCCACTGGCTGAAGGTTAGCCAAATGCCTTGTGATATTAATGTCTCTCAATTAGGCACAGTCAATTGAATGTGGTGGTTTATCTACAGATTATTGGCTTTGACTGGCAGGAGTTGTCTGAAAGGAATGCCAGAATGACAGCTGTCATTGTGCATTTAATAACAACAATTGCAGAAAATTTATATATATTCAATATGGATGGTGCAAATGGGCGTCATGTGAAAAGCAAAATCTATTGTCCAAAATATTTTCAAGGATTTTATTAAAACAGGTTAGGACAAAAAAATAAAAAATTTAAGATGTCTGAAAAGTGTTATCATTTGAAATAATCTGACGAGTATTTCTTAATTTAATTTGTAGTAGTAGTTTGAGCAACGTTTAATTTCCAAATACACCAGAAAATCCACGAGCATCACGTACAAGTGCCAAGCACTCTAGCTTACAAATATAGACGCTATAAATCCCAATTTGGCAAAGCAAATACGTATTTAAGGTCTGTGCAGCTTGTGTGTTTTTACATTTAAATGCTTCCACTAGTGGAGAATGCTTCAGTAAGTGGAGTTGATTCAGCAGTTAATGTAGATACCCCACCCCACCCCACCCCATCCCTCTGCCTGGGGGGTAGGCTGCCACACAGAGTTCCTCCATAATACTCATTATGTCCAGTATTGATGATGATGTAATTTGTATTGGTCAATTTGGGTAGGGCCCCATTGGGAGGGGGATTGTCCAAAGATGGACATTAGTATTCAGTGGGCTGGCAAGGGCACAAAGTGGTCATCCCATAGCATTAGAGAGTACCAGTAAATGACACAGCTGGCTCTATAACCAATTTATGACTAATAAACGGCCATTTGGGATTCGTAGGGTAATCTCCTTCTGTCGTTTTACTGCTGACTTTGCTGTCATGTTGTTGACATGGACCATATTTGGAACTGGTGTTGCATTCTTAGAGTCTTAGACGTAGAAAGGAACGTACATAGAAATGGAGGTGGAATAAAATTACCTCTGTGGGTAACTGTTCAGTCTCGAACGACGTCCTTGTTATGTTGGAGGGGGGAGAGGATGTTAGTTGAGAGGGAGAAAAATAGAGGAATGTTTTACTGAAGGCACAATCGTGTGCATGCAGGCATGCACACACGCACGCACGCACGCACGCACGCACGCACGCACGCACGCACGCACGCACGCAGGTATGCACACATATGGCATCATACACACACAGACGCACGCAGACACTCACTAATGAACGTACGTACGCAAGCACTCATACACGCATGCACCCCACATATAATTATAACTAAACATTAAACATGCATGCACACAGCGTGTATTATAAATACAACCCAGACACAATGAGTTGACAACATTCATCGTCACATATCTAGACTACATATGAAGGTTGAACTATATATCCTCCCTGCCTCTAGCCCACAGCGCTCTGACTGGCTGTTGACCCACAAGTTACCTGTACTGAGATCCAACGACAGGTGTGCATCTGTAAACAGACCGAGGCTGTTTCATCTCCCTACCCAGGGTTCTCTCCTGCAATGTTTGCCTTGTTACCACGGTAACATGCACAGGCTGTGGTGTTACCAGTGTTTACAATGTAGGTACAGACACACAGGCACTACATGGCAGGAATGAAGAGGATGGATCAGCTAATTGGGCGATTCAAGTGGTCACCCTGTAGGTAAAGAACATGGGAAGGGGTGATAAAAATATACCCTTGTTTTACTCCAATTTTCCCTACATTGGGTTTTTTTGGTTGAGCGAGAGTCTTGGTTGTCATATCGTCAACTTAATCCTTGTTATAATTATAGTAGTTTTTTTAATTACACTTGCAAGAGCGCAGATGTTTAAATGGAAGAAGAAACTGATTAGAGTTGTGTATAATAAACTAATGATTATAGCAGACGTTATTAATATTTATATTTTCTATAGTTAGTTATGTTGAATCAAAGCGAACAATAATTAGAGTGGCCATGTTCGTGTCAATGCAAAAGTGAACTTTATCCCTCCTGTTCAGAGGCAAGCAAATCTTTCATAAGAAACATTATATCTTTGAAAGGAAACATTCCAGTGGAATAATTCTTTTAAAAAATAATTTATATAAATAAAAATATAAGTCTCCCTTTTTGTCTGCCCAGCTTCATGTGGTTTTGCTGGACGTAATTAGAAGGTAGAGGACGGGTCATGTAGGGTAAGGAAATAAATTTACACTTTCACCATCCTGAGTAAGCCCCTATCACCCAGTCAGAGAAGCAGGGAGAAGTAATACAGTTTCCTGCGGTTATGATTTATGACTCGGCCACCAACAGCTGCCACATTTGCATAATTGAAAAATTGAAAAGTTGACTACTGACATCCAGCAACTGGGAAGTCTGTGGTGTATGGTTACTGGATGTGGGGAGCAGTGCTTAACTCATATCGAGGTGAGAGAGAAGGTATTAATCATCGGTGGTGTATGGTTATGCAATTGTGATATACTGGCCTGGAGGTTAACCGGAGACTTCCTGTTCTTGTTGAAGTCTGTGATGTGGGTGCACTGCCTAGCTGGCTCTCAAGTGGAGGATGCTATTTGATATCACTCGCTGAAGTGGTGTAAGTTTCCCAGAGATCAGTGTAACATGATGACAGTAATTGCTGTATCTGACTCATTCGGAACATGCATAGAAGTACATGCGTTTTAATTCACCCATTGGATGGATATCAGTGAAGATATTGATCAGATATCCAGCCTATCTTTCAGATCAGGTCGTTAAAATGTAGTTATGGTAGAATAGCACTTGTCATTTGTCAGTGACATAAACAGTTTTGCAGCAGTGTGACAACTACTTTCTGGACTGTTCGCTGAAAAGCAGATTGTCATCAGCTGTCATGTCCTGCTTGAATGGAGAAGAAGAAATGTGTGGTAGAATGCAGTGTCTTCCCTGGTCTCTATCATATCTATCATAAAGAGCCTATGGCAAAGTTCACTGATCTTGTTACTGTTGTCCTAATTGGATTCTTTCATTGGGGAATTTTCTCCAGTTTGGCAAAGGATGATAACCTCTGGGCAGATGATAATATTTGGCTGCAGGCCTGTTGTAGTGCCAGTGTACCCCACCTTTTGGAGAACAACAAGCAAGCCTCTGCCCCCCCCCAGGGTGACTCATTCCCAAGGGTGCCACTATACAAGTCTTCCAGTCATATACCCTCTCTCTCTCACTAGGTAGTTCCCAGTGACATGGGGTTGCTACTATAGCTGATAAAAACAAATAAACATCCCCAGGTGTGGACATCAGCAGGATGCAATACAGTCCCTGGGGAGGCTCGTAGGGATGTTTGGGAGGAGATGCCAGTAAAGGGACTCTGTGGTCTTGTGGAACAGGCGTTTTACTACATTATTAAGGAACAAAAAGTAGAAGAAGGAATGGACTCCTGACTTTTGAGGGGTGACTACCCTTAGCAAAAATTCTATAGAATTCTGTAGATTTTCTGTATAATTATATGGCCACTTGCTGTAGAATTCTATAGAATATTTTATAGAATTAAATAGAATTTTCATGGCCACATAAATTTTGAAAAAAAATCTTGTACAAAACTCATAATATATATATATATATATTTATATATATAGAATATTCTTTGGAAAATAAATTAGTTCCTCACACAATGCCAAATTGCCATTTCTGTTATGGCAGTAATCATACAAGAATACATAGAAATAACCCTGGCAAATATGCAACAGATGTCAGGTGTACAGTTAGAAATCAAACAGGGTCCCCTATGACTGGCTCAGTGATACCATCAGCATGGTTACATCAGCCCCCCATCACCCAGCTGTCAACAGTCCTACCCCCTGACTCAATCAACCCTACAGGCTGGTGGTTTAGTCATTATCATCCTTAAATTTCTTCCCATCTGCTGTATTTGTTTACGGGTTTAGGAAGTGATGGAAGATTCAGCAGCAGAAGAAGGGTGGGGTGATTGGATCGGATGTTGAGTGATGTAGGCCACAGACTAATTCCCTGCCTGAAACTACTTTTTTCAAGTGGGATGATGTCATCCTAGAATCCTGAAATGTTGCCACGTTTCTTGTTTGCTTCACTGGGGGGGTCTCAAAAAGTGGTATTTTTGGATGACCCCTTACTTAAAATGGCTTAATGAAATACTTGTAATTCTGGGCATTTATATATGGCATTGATTAAATTGTAGACTAACAATCCTTTCCGTCTTGAAACAGTTTGGTTTGTATGTACACATTAAACTGTTATTTTTCTGGAACTATTAAACGTTGAACGATTACGGCTCTTGATTCTGTGCTATCATTTAAAACAGATTCCCACCCAGACAACACCAATCTTTGTTGAAAGCCTTCACATTTTGTTCCCCTTCAGACCATAAAAAATCATTAACAGTTTCTCTAGTAATTTTATGTTGATTTCTTTTCACTGTTAGTGTTCTTTCTTTAATCATGCCTCATTTAAATTAAATTTTGTGCTGTTTCTTCTCACTTGGTCTGTGTTCTTGGAAATTTACTAGCGGAAAAACCATAAAATGTCCAGGCAGCCCGTGAACAGGAAGGGGGGTGGGTGGGAAAGAATTGAGGGAAAACACCCGTGGGTATTAACAATAGACGTTAATTGGTGCTTTTTAGCATTCGCCTCCCACCTGCTCGAGCATTAAAATGTTATTTATTAAATGGTTCGCACTGATTTGACATGTTTATATGCCGACACTGATCAGTATGCAGGACTGATTTAGCATTGTGAAGCAGGCTTTGTGCATTGTTTAATCTAATAAGGAGTCACATGAAAAGAATAAATGCTATCGGTGTGTTTTTGCTGATTGTTAAAGGTCTGTCCTTAATTAATTTTTTTCGCTCATCTCATTTGGTAAAAGTAAACCTATCCACTACAGAATTGTTTCTTAAATTTGTCGGATTTTGATGGTATAATCAGACAAACGTTAAACTATATTGACCAGGTCTGGTAAAAATTCAATTAACATTACAAAAGTGGTCTGGTTAGATACTGCTATAGCAAAATGTTATTCAAATATAAGTTGCCTGATCTAACAAAGTAAATTCTTTTGATGCTTTTCACAAAAATATGCACTCTTATGATAATCCGACAGAACATGTTACTTTAAAAAACCTGCAAATTTGAACATCAATGAATGTGTAATTAACGAATGGAGCAAATCAATTGAGACGGAAGTATTAACGTTAGGGGAGCGAAACACTTGTCCACATCGTTTAAAAACCCAGATCTGTGTGGCCACAATGTTTGATACGAACCCACTAAAACAAAGGAGGACAGAGATAATACTGAGGGCTAGTTGGACAGCCATTGTGTACTCGCAACTAGACAGACGTGGCAGCCACCCACAAGTGATTGCCGTCTGATCTAGTTATGTCCCCAGGCCCTCACATATTTTATCTCGACATTATAACAGTAGCAGTCTACAAGCATTGTTAGATGACATCTGAGATGTCGGCTGCTCATGTCTCATTTCCACCACTGTCCTGCCCCAAGCGTAACAAAGCCTTTGTTTAGACAAGTTTCAGGAAGTTCAGGGTGATATAAGTTAATTAATAACCTATTCTACCTGGTACAGTACAAGAGGGTGTGACTGACAAGAGTTCTACAATCTCAAATTTCCTGTTGAAGTTTTTGGACAACAAATTTAGATTACAATATGACATAACATTACACAATGTACCTTCTAAACTTAAGCTGCATATACAGGTTGCTCAGATCGTGTTATAAGTATGAATTTTTCACAAAAGTTATACAATCTCAAATTTCCTGTTGAAGTTTTTGAACATTTGGGATGGTATAACGTTTTTTCAAAACTTCATATTTATAACACAATTTGAGCAACCTTTGTGTGCAGTTTTAAATTTGTAAGAAGATTGTGCATTTTTCTGTCTTATTGTAATACAAAATTGTTGTTCATTGAATATGGCATTGTATAAACTTCATGTTTCATTATTATTTACTAAGAGAACAGTGATCACCGGTTGTGTTTGAAAGACGCAATTCTAAAGAAGATTCTGTGTTGTTTTTGAAGAGGTTGTTTTCATGTCCAGGCCAAAACGGATTGAACATTGTCAGTGTCAATGTCACTGACCTTCAAATGACTTGTGTGTTTTACATGTGTTATGAGTGGGCAAGTGTGTTTGCTCATTTTCAAAGAAGAAGATTGCTAACTGTTTGCCAAGTGTCTCAGTACACATCCTGCTGTATCGCAAAGGAGACATTACTGATCTTAACAGCCAATTGACATTTTAGTAAGGTTTCTCAATCATGAGTAACTTTGCAAATCAACAATGACCTTATCATTATAGTCCTACAAATTTCCGAGTAACTTAATGAGTGCTCTCTATAATGTCGTATAAATGATATGACATTTGAGCTGCCTTTGATAAATGAATATTGGGTTATCAAAGAAAAAACATTACATTAAGACAACATAAGTTAAGATATAATGAATTGGCACCAAGCAGGATAAAACAGGATAAAACAGGATAAAACAGGTTTGCTGCTTAACAGTTCTTGATTCTGCAAAGAGACGTTTATTGCAGAGATTTAAGTTTGCAGATTTGCTTTACTAAAACTATCATGTTGACGAAAGACTGTATTCGATGTTGGACAGCAGGAAATGGTATTTCCCATCAGAAAATAAAAGAGAATACTAATTTGTTTAAACCTCGTGTTATTGTTAACATTATTTGTAGATTCATTGTAATAAGCATGGAATAGAACTGTCCAGTGACAACCGATCGATTTCCCTTGGTAACATTAAGTTCAGCAAATGATTGATGTTTCATATGGGTGGCGCTATGAAGACATTTATGTCACACTGCAATGTGCTATATTGACAATATAGTTTATGTGACCTCTTTCTGCCCCCTCCTGCTGGCTTAATTAATTGTGATGTAAATTACAAATTCTATGGTGTCATTTTACTCCAGATGGAAACCACAGATGGTCCTAGGATTAACTTACAATGGACATGACTCGGATATTTATTGAGGATATTGGTTGATTATAATAGAAATATTATTACTAGAATGGTTAATCTGTATCAGTCATGGAGATAATAATTGAAGCAGGCAGAGAAGAGAGAGGGAGGGAGGGAGGGAGGGAGGGAGGGAAGAGGAGGAAAGATAGAATTAAGTAAACAGACTGTGCCCAGTAATGGAAACCCAACAACATGGAAAGATTACTCGTTCAATCAGGGGAGTTGAGCCAACCTTCTGGAAACGTCTACATTGGTAACCTGGACAGATTCCAATAGATACTCGCACCACATTCGCTGTGTGTCTCGGTGCACACGTCTGTGTTTCTGGGCTTGGTGAGCAGGAACGTATAAGGGACATTTGTGGGCGGAAATAAAAAAATGAGTCAGAAATCTCTACAGGGCGCCAATGTTGTGGGCTAAAAGAACCCTGTGACCCTGCTGAGAATGTATAGCCTTGGACTCAGCCAACACTTTCTATACACCAGCATTCTGGATGTCCGCAGTTTCTTTTGAAGTTTGCAAACACCAGTGGGTTCTCTTTGGTGGTTAGTTACATTGCTTCTTCTAGCAGAAAACAATTAGTATGATTGATCAGTCCCATGTGCAATTTTTAGAATAATTCCTTTTGTCGTAATATCATCTGACATTTTAATCAAAGAGCTGTCATAAAAACAATGTATGATGGAATTCCGATTTGGCAAGAATGGAGTGGGAAGAATTCTGACTAAATTAGCATGTTCTGCCATCCATATTAATTACAATTGGCCGTAAAACACATACATATTATAACATATATATATATATACACAGTGATATTTATTGCTGTAAATTTACCTGAACAAAAACCACCATTTGGTCTTGTAACCCAATGCTTTGCTTGCCTGTGTAGTGCATAAAAAGAAATCGAGTATAACATATTGGGGCACTGGCCTCCTAATAATGACAGATAACTGTAATGGTTGCCCTAAATACCTTGTATACTTGCCCTGTATACCCCCGTGGTTAGGTGCAAAAAGTCACCTGTAATAAATCCAATCTTGGAAAGATGCCAGCTACAGTCAACTATGAATGTTGCAGTTATGTTTATGATAATATTTTTTAAAGCAGTAGGTGGTCCTAGTCCGACAAGTATGAGGGGTCCTGGGAGGGTCATTACAAATGTTTTTGTTTGACAATATCTGGTTAGCCATTAAATCTGAGTGGGGTTTTAGCCCCAGTGCACTATCTACCCCATCCCATTAACCACACCATTCAAGCCCACAGATAGGCCTAGATTCTACCCAGTCACCACCAGCAGCAGAGACTCCCAGCAAGCCACAAACGCCTGTTTAATGTCCGTTGTTGCCTTCCTGGAACAGCTATCAAAGTGCCGGTTCATAGTTTTAATGTAAATCAGGTTGCTATCGCAGTCTTAGCCCTGGGGAGTGGCTGGTCCAATTGTATGTCCCGTACAGGGTGTGGGAAAACCATTTTTTCGGCTGCCTTTGTAAGGTATCCTTCCGTTGGCAGATGTTTTTAACATTTCCCAGATTAGGTGCAAATCGTGCTGGTTTATGGGGAACTCCGAAGGTACAATTGGCTAAACAAAACAGATCTTTTTCAGACATTGCAACACAGAATAGATTAATATTTGTACCATCTTGGTTGGTTAAAAAATAATACATGTTACATTTAATATTTTTCAAAAATACACAATTTGTCCCTTAATTAAAATATTCATGTTTTAACTTTTGTAAGCGAAATATAAATAATTTTACTTAATGATTTATTTTCCTGTAAAATACCCATTTTATTAAACTTGTGACAGTAGCCTATATACGCTAACAAAACATGTAGTATTAGTACTATTATTTACATTGTTAATTGTTTTGAGATTTAAAAACAAATTGGGTATTTTATTTAAATACAAAACCACTCAACTTGCACATCAGTTGAGTGTTTAAAAATGGTGACCCACTCCCTTTAAGTAATGATGTTTGCTGTTCACTTGTTTGAGTTTTATTCTGTAGTATTCAGGTGCATCCTAGCAAGAAACAATAAGCAGTCCAGTAGGCAGTAACTAGATAAATAGCTGACACAAGGCTTCATGAACATTGCCAAGATTCTGTATTTTATTGAACACAACGTCAATCGCATACGTCCCACTGACATCCTCTTCATGGCTGTCTGTGAAAGCTGCGCTTGTTTACACGGCGATGCCCTCAGTCGCCATCCCTCGGCGATGTTGTTGGCAGATTATTCGACCCAAGCATTCAACTACCTGGCTTCTCTTTTTGCCCCCGGGTGAAATCAGTCGGCTAATCGCCCCCAATCACAGACTAGCGCCATTCACAATCGTCGACAGGAAATTGGTGAAGAATCACTTTTTGTGTGCACATAGAATTGGCTTGAATGAGGGGAGATAGTATCGGAGGGTAGACTGGTGGTTAATGGTATCAGGCAGTCAGGGTTTGTGTGTGGTTATCTCCCAGTTTTAACTGCTGGCAGTGGAGGGTGGTTTACAAAGAATGTCTGTGTTACCGTGGCCTTAGCCATTCGGGGTCATCTATTGACCACTGGAAGTGGAATGACCCCTGGGATTATTGATGTCAGTGTTGGGGTTGTGTGATGGTGCGTACTGCCTGCCTACATGGACACAGCACCATCACGTGTTAGACATCCCTGCTTTCAGTGTTGGGGTTGTGTGATGGTGCGTACTGCCTGCCTACATGTACACAGCACCATCACGTGTTAGACATCCCTGCTTTCAGTGTTGGGGTTGTGTGATGGTGCGTACTGCCTGCCTACATGTACACAGCACCATCACGTGTTAGACATCCCTGCTTTCAGTGTTGGGGTTGTGTCATGGTGCGTACTGCCTGCCTACATGTACACAGCACCATCACGTGTTAGACATCCCTGCTTTCAGTGTTGGGATTGTGTGATGGTGAGTACTGCCTGCCTACATGTACACAACACCATCACGTGTTAGACATCCCTGCTTTCAGTGTTGGGGTTGTGTGATGGTGAGTACTGCCTGCCTACATGTACACAACACCATCACGTGTTAGACATCCCTGCTTTCAGTGTTGGGGTTGTGTGATGGTGCGTACTGCCTGCCTACATGTACACAGCACCATCACGTGTTAGACATCCCTGCTTTCAGTGTTGGGGTTGTGTGATGGTGCGTACTGCCTGCCTACATGTACACAGCACCATCACGTGTTAGACATCCCTGCTTTCAGTGTTGGGGTTGTGTGATGGTGCGTACTGCCTGCCTACATGTACACAGCACCATCACGTGTTAGACATCCCTGCTTTCAGTGTTGGGGTTGTGTGATGGTGCGTACTGCCTGCCTACATGGACACAGCACCATCACGTGTTAGACATCCCTGCTTTCAGTGTTGGGGTTGTGTGATGGTGCGTACTGCCTGCCTACATGTACACAGCACCATCACGTGTTAGACATCCCTGCTTTCAGTGTTGGGGTTGTGTGATGGTGCGTACTGCCTGCCTACATGTACACAGCACCATCACGTGTTAGACATCCCTGCTTTCAGTGTTGGGGTTGTGTGATGGTGCGTACTGCCTGCCTACATGTACACAGCACGATCACGTGTTAGACATCCCTGCTTTCAGTGTTGGGGTTGTGTGATGGTGCGTACTGCCTGCCTACATGTACACAGCACCATCACGTGTTAGACATCCCTGCTTTCATTTCAGTTCTTATTCTTCTCTGTCGCTGGAGACCAGGGTAAGGCTGACATCAATACTGGGTCTTTATGTTTCCTTTCTCACTGATCCCATTTCAAAGAGTACAGTATCCAGCACTACCCCATTTCTCGCTCTCATTCTCAACGCTTCCTAATCCTTCCAAGTCTTCTCGTGGTTCTCCCATCATCATCTTGGTCTTCCTTTTCTATCCTCCAGTCTGAGCACATCCATTACGTACACCTTTCAGTCTGTCCACATGTCCAGCCTTAAAAATCCAACTCCAGCAAGGTTCTGCATGGGCCCCGTTTAACTAACACGACGAGCTCAAAAGCATTAAAAAGAATCCTTTCTTAAATTTAAAGAGGTTTTATTATAATGCCAAAAGCTGCCACTGTATCACCGAGGAGAATATTTCATGACACACCGATGAAAGTGTCCCAGTGGCACACCCTGGTGGTGACAGTTTTCCGTGTACAAGATCACTGTTAAGGAACGAAATTGATTTGTAAGGGCAAAATTGGGCTTATGAACTGATAGGAATGTTAGCAAAACACTCCCCTGAACTACTGTCATTTTATAGTCGAGTCAGTCCAGTTTAATGTCACAGTAACACAACAGTAACCTATCCTACACACACGTTGTGACAACGTTGTAGTGCAATCATAATGTTTAGTTCTATTTATACAGGGCACTTAGAGTACAGTTTACAGCCTGCATGAGGCTACATGTACCTATGTGCCAACCCGCACACTGCGGTGACCTTGGTAGCAAAGTGACGAGTTAAAACTCTGAACCACAGGATTTGATAGCAGTTCCAGGAATGGTAGGAAACGATAACCAGATGTCAGCCACTTGTTGAGTTCCTCAGGAGGTGGTGACACATGCCTTGTGCTGGTCATCTGCTGACCACCCTAGTACCCAGTACCCAGTCACAGGTGATAAATGACCAATAGGTGGAGGTCATTGTAAGGATCACTGACTTGCTGATGTTCACCCCTCTGGCTGGATGTTTGTCACGGAAGGGTGGTTGTGTAGATGGAGTAGAACTATCAGGCGTCTGTGCTCATAGCCTACAGATGTACTGGCTTTTGAAGATTAAGACGTTAAATACATGTAATACCTACATAGATGGCTGGTAGCCCAGGTCAACTGGTTCACATAATTATTGGGGCACTGGTAATTGTGGTGTGGCTGATGGATAGCTCAATTTAATTATGCAGAAAGTTTGACAGATGTGAATAAAAACACAGTTTAAGCTTGTATGTCTATATGTATATATAAAAGAGTTGTTTGTATCACTAAATGGTGCCCAGCAGAGCAAGTGTAAAAATAATAGGAATTATGTAATGATACAATATTATTACTAGGTTATCAGGTAATAATATTATTGATAATAGTATACTTGAAAGTGTTAGACGTAAGTGCATACTAACATTTAGTCATTTTAATGTTAAATTGTTTGTGTAGTTAAGTTACAATGTCAAAGTACTTGACTTTGAAGTATGATCAGTGCCCCGTCAGCTTTCCTGAAACTTGAAGGATGATCAATTTACCAATATTTATGAAGGTTGTTAGGGTACAAAGAACGTACCTTCCTAGTTCACACGGGGCTTGACCTGTCCAGTAAGTGTGGTTATTGATCTGTAGTGAAACTAGTATACTGCTTGGCCTGACCGGGTCTATGGCCACTTTCTGATCTCTTCTGGCTGCGAACCAAACATGAGACTGCCATTAAATGAATCCATAGAGGGTGTAATTAGTATACATTGGGATCAGTTTAACTGTAAACGCTGGCAATTAACTGGACATATTATCGTATCAGGTAGTGAGCTGGCCCACTGCCCATTGGCTGTGAGTGTGCGATGTATCTGTTCACAAAGTGTACAGTTGGGATGACCCCGTTTGCATTTATGAGATTAGGGTCGGACATTGATGGCATGGAAATGAGATACTCCCACAAGTTTCAGCATTCAGACCTTTGGCACTGTATACTGTCCACTTTGGGGAAGGGATCTATTATTAGAACGGCCAGATGGACAACCATGCTGTCTGTTGCCATGACTGGGCCAGCCATGATGCAGTAAGCAGATAGCCCGGGATTTGTGGAACATTGCTAGGGTTCTGATAAGGATTAGGGATAGAAGGGTGCCTTGCTGCTTTGGCTGCTTTCTTGTGTTGTTGCACGAAAGAGCAGCTATCAATCTTTGCCCGTCTGATATTCTCATGTCTGACACGTTGGCCTTGTTTGGGATCTATCAGTATTCCTGTCTGCTGCAGCAGAACTAAGGTTAAGGACACCAGACTGTAACTGACGCTTTACCACATATGTTAACTGGTGTGACTGTTTAATATGGCCTTGTTTACGGAATAGAAGTTGTGGAATGCTGTGGCGGAGTAGCTAGAGCATTGGATTCTCAATCAAGAGAACTCGGGTTCGAATCCTGTGCTGCCGTTTTGAACCTTGGCCAAGTTTGTTGCTCCAGTTCACTCAGCTGTGTGAATGAGTACCTGGCAATAGAGAGTGGTGGATGTTTGTCCAGTCTTTGCGCATTAAATGCAGCGTGGCTGAATGCTTCCCAGAGAAGTTGAGATGGTGTTCGATTGAACATGTCTGCCAGGGAATAAAATGTAAAGAGCTTTGAGGAGTCTTAAAGACAGGATACTGCGCTATATCAGAAATAACCCATGCATAAGTTGATCATTATATCTTAGTACGAGACATGAAATCTCTGTTGTGCGTCTTAGAGAAGTTGGAATATGTGTTGGAAGATGGACAAACTCAAAGAAAAACGTGTAACGGATTCGGTAGATCGCTTCTGTAAATCATCGCAACATGCAGCAGGAGCCTTAACGTTGTTGACACAATTAATAAAGTAGACAAATTACCAGCATAATCGCTGTGGGGAATCATGTATGTGCTGCAATGACAAGGAAATCCCCATTTACTGGTGGCCTATTTGGAGGAGCCCAGGCACAGGTCCATGAATACCCAGACCCATGTTGGCCAACTGTGTGGTACTCTGTCATAACAAAATGCCTATGTTTGTGTCTGGGATTCATAGACAGGGGAAGTCATCAATGTCTGGTTGACAGACATTGGCTTATAGTTTGCACTGTCTCTCATCAATGCAGTGCATAAATAGGCTTTCCTGAAATATGTTTTTTAGTTAGGAAGCTTTTAAATGGCAGTCTATTTTCAAGTGCAGTGGTCCTAGTGGTGGGGTGATGTTACAATTGCACTCTGGGTTAAGGGCCTGTCCCTCCCTGCATTAATGGAAACTTGTACACATGTCAGTGAGGTGCTTTTTGCACCAGGCCTGTCAATTTGTCACCCTGCCATATCGTATCTAATAGAAGAGCACATCCTTATTAGAAGCCACCCCCATTTTGAAAGTGGATGCTTGCCAAATAGGTAGAACATGGAGTTATGTAAGGATTAGTTTATTCTAAGAAATGAAAGACATTTGTACTGTGAAATGTGTAGTGCATATACTATGTTCATTTACTTTTAGTTCAGTAGCGCTATATACGATTTAAATGCATGCACTCAACCTACCTCCAATTTTACATCTCTCTATGCAGGCACATCGTGCTGTCCTTACATCCATACACTTGTATGATAGATACTTGTAGATACGATTATATAGAGGGATAATGGGAGATAATGAAACAACATGAAGTACCTACCAGTGTTGATATGAATACTCACCGTAATGGCCGCTACATAGTATAAACCTAAACCTGATATAACGATTACTGTCTCATTATAACGATCTTCATGACATGGCAGTTTAATGTTATGTTTGCGTCCTCACTGCTTAAGTAACACTTTACGGTAAACATCTGGGGCAACAGTTTAAGGTGACATTTTAGGAAAACAAAACATATTCTGTTTTGTTTTAAAGAACATTTTCAACATAAATCCTATTACGAATTGATCGCGGAGAGTTTCAAGTGGTTATAAAAGGTGTTGACAGCTGTTATGTTCAAACAATTTAGCTACACCGGGCACGTGTGAATAACTCTGCAGGCAGCTGTTGGCATTGCGCCTTTGGGCTCGTTGGTAGACCTGCCAGGTATATTAAACTATTGACCACTTGGCTAGTTGGGCGGCATTCCAGTCATTAATGACTTATGGACACATTCCCACTTGGCAGCTCTGCCACGTATATCATAACCCTGGCTTTACATCAACAGTTGTCAACAATATACCATGCTAATAATACTCAACTTTCTGTTGTTATTTGGCCGAGAAATGAACACATGTTGCAGTGTGTTTCCTGATGATCAGCTTGTTATAGATGTACGTGTAATTTGTTGTTTCCGGTGGGAATGCTTTGTTCTAGCCAACGAAAAAGCCTGCCTGTTTTTCAGTGTAAAAATGCTATGGTGTAAACTGATGATATCTCTATGCTTACAATGCATCAGTGGTTGCAGTGGGCTGTGTTTGGTAGTGATCTGATAAGCCTCCCTAGGTCTGTTGTCTGTCTCTGCTGTCAGAATCATATCAAGCTGTTATCAGGGTAGACTAGTCCTGAATCAGGCTCAGTCCGCAGTGAAGATATTGATCAAGGCCTTTACTGATAGCATCATTTGGACATGTTGTTTTGATTGTCGTCTTTGTTTTACAGTAAAACTACTGAGAAAATATTCAAATGACTGCTTCACCTGAAAAAAACCCACAAGAATATGAAAAATCCTGTCCTACCTACCAACCCTGAATTTGAGATAATGTAACTGAAGACACAAATATTATTCTGAAAAGCCTAATGGCTTATTTGTACAGTGACAGCGTGCCATGGAATGAGCTCTTTGAAAATGGACGTGAAAATCTGATTAATTCCTTGTGTTCTGAGTGGGGCGTGACAGTAGCCACAAAAACATGATGAAATCACAAGGAGAAGGCTACCATTACTATTCCTCGACATTCATAAACTGGTCTGAAACTTGCGGTGAATTGAACGCAGCTGTTATAGAAATCCGACCCACAATCCATTAGTTGCCACTTGTAGACGCAATGTTTTTCTCGATTTCATTTTAACTGTTTCCAGACCTGTTCCCACAGTTGGTTAATTACAGCCTGTTCAAGAATGGGTCGGTTTACCATTTCACTTTGTCGTTTCATGAGTTCTGTTGACATTCGGTTAATTATAGGTCGGCATGGTTTCTTGTACTTTTGCCGGAATAATTGTGCTTTGATAGCGATCGTTGACCACTTACTTCCACACGGGGCAAGCTGTTTGTCCAGAACCTCTCAGCTACAAAGACTTCCGTCTCTGGTCAACAGTTGTTTCATAAATACTAGGTGCAACTCTCCGAAATAGATTTTTTAAGTCAGCACAGAGCAGTAAATTAGTGACGTGTTTTTGGATTAGACTGCTATGGGGAGCCTAAGCCATAGGGCGTTGAAAGTCCCACACAGGAAGAAAACATCTAGGTTTTGAACACACAGGGAGAGACGATAGTGATCGCTAAACGTTGAAATATAAGTCTTGCTTGAGGTATTCATCAGATAATTATGTTAACAACATAGGGGAGGGAATAGAGTAGTGAGCCGAAAGAAGATGGGTCGGCAATAGCTTTGTTAGGAGTGTGCGGTTTTGTTTTTATATCATTGCTAGCAAAAACACTTCACTGATCCTTTCAAACATGACCGATCATCTTATTGAGAGTAGATGCAGCTTGTCATAGGCACCAAAAGCCGTGAAGTAAATACTCTCTCAAATTACGTCTTTGCTTATGGCTTCGTTGAAGAACGACCTAGTGTAAGATTTCATAGAATTGCATTATGTCCTGTTTATTTGTTGTAGAACTAGCCTTTTTTTAAGGCATTTTTAATTTGGGCGCTAGTTTCGGTTTAGGGTTTGTGAGGTCATCCATTTGCTAGTTGCCAACTGTGGCACCTTAGGAATAGTATTGAACAAACATGGTTTGTTGATTGAGTGTCTATTTAGCTTGTGCAAGTAGAATTCTGAGTTTATTAATTATGACTTCATGTCTTTGCTTCCTGACAATCTACGGTACAGCTCTGTATAAATATTTAATGTTTGTCCAGTTCGTCTTTAGCTGTGTATTCGGAGAACTCGGCAGCCATGTTTTATTATTTTATTATTTGGTGCACATTGTTAAGCATTTAATCCATACAATGGCAGAATGACCAATATTTTGTGGCTAGCTTTCTGTTCTATCTTGGGATATAAAACAAGTGCATTCACATTGAGAATGTGGGTTTGATTAGTTGTTTTGCTGATGACGAAAATGGGGCTACATGGAAACCTACGGTGTAAATGTTACCTTGTGGAATGTGGATATCCAAAATACAACACAAATGTCATGAAACAGTCAACGACTAACGTGATTGTATTTAATTCAAGTTATCCCAAATGTATGGGCATGCTTTTTGTGAAATAGTTTGCCACAGAACCGGGCTCTGAGAATCTGCAAATCTGGCTCTAAGAATTGCAAAAATCTGGGAATTAGAGCATTACACCTAATGAATTACACGTGATGAAAGTTTTTATATTTCGGGGTCTACGTGAGAACTACTTAAGCCTTGGGCGTGTTACTGCATGTTTCATTCATTGTAATTACTCAGTGCAGCAGATGAATATAATCTACCGTGTGACAGCAGCTGGGCGCAGCTGGGCGAACACAATGAATGTTTGCCCATTCGTGTCTAGTAAGACCGGAAATAAACGTTTTTGCGCTGCCATTGTATCAATAAGGGGAGTCACATATTATGGTTGCAGCTGGCGTAACATAAGTGTTACTTATTATTAACAGATGCAAGCAGCAACCTCTAGGGACAGAGTAGAGACAGACTATAAGGGGGGGGGGCAAAGAAGTTGTGGGCCAGATGATGTAGATACTAGATAGACATGTTGTTCATGTTTCAGGTATTTATAAAGTCTAAATTGTCGTGGAGTAAGTCATTTTCCATTCTGGATCGTTACCGTATATTATAGTGTAACTAGCTGAGTTACCCGGCGTTGCCCGGGGGGAAAAGGCAGTCATATACATCCTCAAATCATTTGCACTGAAGTCTAAAAAAGTATTGTTGACATAATTATGAACACTGAAAATAGACCAAACCTCAAATGCCCAACATTTGAGTTCCAGACACCCCAAACCCATCCCAAATGTTTCCATATTTACCTGCGTTAGTAAATTGTAACTGGTCACTGGCCTAGTTGTTAGGACAACCTTTTGCCAGAAATCGCATGACCTCACCCGTGTAACTGATGTAACCAGCAACAGGCAGCTGGGTTACACGCCCAGGATTCTGTAACGTTAATAACATAACAACTAATACATTTGTCTGCATACACACAGTGACACATTTGTACATGGAATAATTACCTGTACAATGATATAGAAAAACATTAAATTTCATGGCTGGAACACCACGGAATTGTTGCAGTATGTTGTTTGCCAGAAGTAGCACGTGCTCAGGGGGCTGACGCGGCGAAATGCTTATGTGACCAGCAAAAGCTAGACCTGGTGCATGTTAAGCAATGAAGACTTTCAAACATCAATAACTTTAAAACTATTCCAAATTTCTGTATACATCCAGCGACATATTTGTAGATGGCATAATTATCTTTACAATGATATACAAAAACATTAAATTCCATGGCTGGAACTCCACGTACAACCTTTTGAAATATTGAGCCCCCCAAGTTCTCCACCCCCCTGGACGAATTTTGAAAATGTATAAATCTATGAACCATCTCAATGGGCCCAGTAGATCACATGCACAATTTCAGCCCAATACATGTAAAACTGACGGAGATGTGGCTGCACATATAAACAGAGAATGAACTGTTTTATAATATAGATGTTTGTGCACAGTTAGTAAAATCTGCGTACTTAGTAAATTATTGAAACAAGTAAAAACATAGACATCTATGTCTACCAAGTTAGCCTTTTCCTTGGTCTGTCTTTTTGTCAGTCTGTCCTGTCCATTTGTCCTTAGGTCTGTCAGTCAATCAATGGGAGAGGGCTGCCTTGGTGCCATGCATGCCCCTTTGCCTGAGACAATGAGACCATTGGGATCAGTCTGGTCTTCCCTCCATCCCTTCCTCCTAACTTTGACTGCCCATTACTTGGAATGCTGTAACAAGAGAACCTATACATACTCAGATTGGGTGGTTATTGCACAGAGTTTATGGCCCAGGTTTATCAGTGTGGCATGATAGTTTCAGTACTAAACAAATATTTTATTTCCGGAAATAACCTATAAAACATACCTGTGGCATCCATATTGGAATTTCTGGGGTGTGATATATAATCCTACCTGCCCTTTCCGATAAACAGCTCTAACTTACAGTGGTAAATCAACCCATTTTTCAGTATTCAGAAATAATGGCCGATCCCTCAGAAGAAGAGCATTATAATATCCGGAGAAATTGTAACTACTAAATAGCTGTAGGGAGTTCCCATTTATCTGTCAAGACCCTTTTCCAGAGCCCTATTTTAACCCATATACTCCAGGGTGACAATTTATGGCATCAAAGGGGTGTCATTGGCAACTTTTGATGGCAGTGACAAGAAAATGGAGGTGGTAATACACTGTGTCAAGTGTCCTGTTGCTAGCTTTTCAGGGCACCTTGATTGATTGGACAACTTATACCCATGTGTCATATACAGGCTGTTCCATATTCTATATCATCTTGGCACCCTCCTGAAAATGTAGATCCAGAATAAAATATTATGAAATAAACAGTTTTTCTCTTATGGGTTATTTTATGTTTTTGATGATGATGATGATGATAGCAACATTTCATCATACACATTATATTTTGTAGACTCTTTTTAGGGGGATTTCTGTATTAATATATACCTTTGGGACTGTCCTAGGATGACCTTAATTGGGAGGTAGCTGTATTGAAGAGGTGACTGTAAAGTGAAGTTTGACTGTAATAATATCTAAAATATATATGGCATCTTGGATGGACAATTAATTTGAATCATAATTGAAACTTTTAATGTAATCATACGAAGTAGAATATTAAACTTCAAGTAGTAACATGTGATCTAAACACAAAAGCTAAAATCGAATATCTTTCTTTCGTTGCAGTATCGCTGTCGCTAGGCAACAAGAAAGTCTCAGAGATCGGTGTCGAGGGAGAGAGTGTTCTCATGACATGTGACCTTCCTCTTGCTGACCCACCAGTCGTCGAATGGAAGGACTGGGTGTATAACTCGGCCCGTACTGCAATCCCAATTGGAGACAAAGACGGAAATATTAATTCGGAACATCCCCAGAAGGAAAATTTCGAGGTAGACATCGTGAAACACCAACTGACGATCAAGAACTTCAAGAAAGAAGATGCTGGAGACTACATCTGTGAAAGCAAGATCAACGGTGAAGTACTGATGAAGACGATCACTCTCAGCTTCGTTGGTGAGTGTCACACGTGCAATGATCTCCCTTGCAAGTTTATGTTTCTTTGAGAAACTGGCTTTTAAAATTCTAAGCTTTTCTCACCAAAATGTCTATTCAACAAACGGGTTTTTGTTCTTTAACTGCGCTACAAGTTTCTTATTTGAATTTATGCCTGTCTGAAGAATACAAAAAAATATGCATTTAAAAAAACCACTTCAGTTGAAGGAAATCCGTATTAAGTCATTACAAGACTCTTCAGGATATACCGCAATGTACCATTTTAAAGCTAGTATTTAAAAAAATATAACAGGTCATATCCCAGATTCCCAGATGTGATTTTCTTAGGACAAAACAGTCATAATTGTATCATGATACTTACAAAATAAAAAATATTTTTTTTTACAAACAATTTCATGTATTCAACCAGTGAACCAGATGTTCATTTTAAATATATTGGCGATGTATCGATGATGTGTTGTATATTGATATTGTGTCGAAGGCTGTGTATCATGATTTGTCAATTAATTGTTAAAATCCTAATATGAATTATTACTTTGAAGGGCTAGATGAGAAAGCATATTCGTCGGCATCAGTATATTAATACACTAACTTTTGAGCTTTGTTAGTGTACCTCCTCCAAGACGCCAATGTCTGCATGTCTCTTTCTGTGTTCATTCACCTCCTCCGACAACTGGCCTCTCATCTACCAACTGGCTATGCATTTAAAAAAACACAATGAGAGCTACCTAGAGTTATTTAATCAACATGGATGAATGCGTCCCAGAGAAGTCGAGATGGTATTTTATTGAACATGCCTTCCATGGAATAGAGTGTAAAGCGCCTTGAACAGTCGTAAAGACTTAAATTTTTACTTACGGTTTTGTTGTGCATGCTTTTTCTGGCCAGTATTATGAGTTTATTCTTCCCATCAGGTGCACTGAAGTGTGTCGGCAAGACGGACTTGAAGGAAGGAGACAAGGCGGACTTGGTGTGTGAAGTCGCGTACCAGGGCAGTCAACTACCGAGGCCAGAGTGGATCAGACCCAAAGTCATCTCGGAGGGGCTCGATTTTGAGACGCGCGACGAACTTCTCATGGCCCGACGAGCGGTCGTATTCACGGCGCAGCCCGATATGAACGGCGCCACATTTACGTGCCAGATCAAAGTCGGCGAGAAGATTCTCCAGACGAAATGCGAGAGGACACTCAGCGTGAAATGTATGTAGATCGTTTTTAATTGTTTGGTAACATTTCCTAGAATGGCCAACCATAAACCGATTACTTTGGCCAAACCGTTGATCGATTATGAAAACCAAACTAATTCCCCAAACTGCTGTCAGCTGTGAACCAGTTTAGCTTGATACAAGACTGATGAACTTACTCCATCATCTGCAGGCATATACCATCTTTCTGCAGTAGTTGTCAACAGTGAGCCTACTCTGGTGGACATTAAGCAGAAACATGTTAGACTTTCTGTGGAATGATGGATCAGAGGAGTGAACCTGCTGACAGATCAGTGCTTGAGGGTTCTGTCTGTGGTGGCACCATATAAGAGAGAAGATGGGAAAACTTCACCAGTATTATCTTGTTGTTGCTATCTCCTTTGCCTTTGAAGTATGTGGTGTTGCTGACCTCAATACCCACAGGTCCTTCATTTTAGTATGTCTCCTTCTGTTATAGGTTCAGTTGCACTGCTGTCTCCACCTCTCATCTCCCATCTTAGTAATGGTCTTCCTCTTTCCTCCACTCTAAAGGCATAGATCTGCACTCTTTATTAACCCTTCCTCCTCCTGTTGTTCCTCTTTGTGTATTCAATGACAATGGTTAGATCATTGTTGAGGTTTGATAAACTAACTCTTGATTGGGGTAATCCAGTCATCACTACCCATCTAGCATAATATTTTTTAATTAGTGGAACACTGACAAGGCAGAGTTTTTATTCGGAAGGCTTGGCCAGAATTTATTGTTCTGTCTTGTGTGTGCAGCTGCCGATTGGCAGAGATTATATTTACTTCTCACGATTTCTGATACCACTGATGCCTCACATGTCAAAGTCGGATTTTCTCTTACGGTCTAACTTGATGTTTAAGTATTTAGCCAGATGAAGATTTATTATGTTACTGAAATATAATTATGCACTGGCTGCGTCTGTAATCACACAGGATTCTCTTACGGCTGTATCCTATCTCTTCAGGAGAAATACAATCTTTGCTTAGTTTGGATTAGGTTGGGGTAAGCTGTTACATGGTAAACAAGATTTTGAAAGGGTATGGCGATTGTAATGCTTATGTTACATGAGAAATGGGGTAAATGGTGTTCCTACGTTGTAAAAACAAGGTTTTTTGTTCATTCTCCTACCCGTCAGATTTGAGCGGTGACCAACTCTCCAGGTGGCGTCACTGTGAACAAGGTTAAGATCAAGATACTGTAATGGTGATAACTGCTGTTATCGTTTGTGGGTGGGCATGAGTTAGATGTTGTATCAACTAATTAGGAACAAACAGGATGAGACTGCCTCAGTTTAATAGATGAGTAACCCATCATCCAGTGACTAAGCATTAGATCCTGCACTGATGAATGTGATGACACTGATTTAGAGAAACCATCAACAAGATGCTGACTAAGTTTGTGGTAACATGTTTACAGTTCTGGGTGGTTTTTGTTTTCCGGTAAACACATTAAATAAATACAGCTGAAGATGATGGCGTTTGCAAACTGGCTGTTGTTTATTAACTCGTACTTTGCCCATCAGCCGGCTGATTTCAATATTAATAGGTCAAGGGTCTCACCTCCTTGTTGTCACTGCCTGATAACTCGACAGCTTGACAAGAAATCATATCAACAGGTATTTGGACATTGTCATGAGAAGGCAATGCAAACAGGCTGGCTAGTAACAATCTCGCAGGAAGGGAGCAATATTGATTCGTGCCTAGCAGTAAATCGGTTATCTATTTGGTTGTGTAACTTTTCGCTGTAAAGATTTTGGTTTATTAAGTCGCTGAGGTAATTAATGACAAAATCAAGACCATCAAAATTGTGATGGCAAGTTTAGCACGGCATGAACACATCATACAAGTGTCTAGGTTTTGATATGGAGTGATCACATCAAGTGTCTAAAGGTGACATGGAGTGAACACATCTAGTGTCTAAATGTGAAATGAAATGAACACATCAAGTATCTAAAGGGGTGATATGGAGTGAACACAATACACCAAGTGTCTAAGGAGTGACATGAAGACATCAGGTGTCTAAGATGTGACATGGATTGAACACATCAGGTGTCTAAAGGTGACATGGAATGAACACAAAGTATCTAAGAAGTGACATGGAATGAATACTTCAAATGTCTAAGAGATTACATGGAATGAACACCTAAAGTATATCAAGGTGACATGGAGTGAACACATCAAATGTCTAAGAGGTGACATGGAGTGAACACATCAAATGTCTAAGAGGTGGCATGGAGTGAACACATCAATGGTGACATGAAATTAACTCATCGGGTTTCTTAAGGTAACGTGAAATGAACACACCATGTATAAAAAGAGATGACATGGAGTGAACACACTTAATGTCTAAGAGTGAACACATCAGCATCATCAGCTAAAAAACATTTAAACACAGAAAATGTCACAAATGAAAATGTTTAAGGAAACTTCAGGAGCAGCGTAAATATTATCATCATTAGTGTACTTGGCCAGTGATGCACGGTTTGCTACACCTTCTCATTTGACAGTCATCGTCTAACATATTCCTGATCTTGATGGCTCATTAACATAAGCGCCTGCCATGTTCAGCAGACAATGTCTGGACTTGGCAGCATACTGTCATTGCTTCAGTGAGAAATGGAGAGAGCTTGAGTGCTTTGTTGTTGATCACTGCCAAAGTCACTGCTCTTAAATGGCACTTACCAGTCTTTGGGGTGAAAGTCTGCCGCATTAATTAGAAATAACTGCAGAAGTTCCGGAGGTTTCTCTTGATACTAAATGATACTCCAAGATTTATGCATCATGCTTTTGTGCCGGGTGACATAGATTGGTTTGATCTGCGGGAAATGCCCTATTTGTGGGAGTAACAATTAGAAGAACCAGTTTGGTGAATATTGCCACTGCTAGTGCCAGTTGATCAGTGCTAATCACATGGCTAAAAAAACCCACCTGAGTTTGATATTTTTCTCTCCAAAATAATGTTATTAAAAAACGCAGACCTTTCGTAACTGCTACAATATGCCAGTTTGTATGTGCAAATTTTATGTGTTATTTAGTTTTTATTAAATTATCGGAAGTATTAAACCAGATGACATATTATACTTAAACCTGCACAGAACATATTTTAGCAGCAACCTTGATTCTCATTAAGCCTGGAACTTTAATCCCCGATGTTTGATAAAGTGTCATGATAATACCAGATCATATAAAAGTAACTTTTATTAATTTTCTAAATCACAGAAACTTTGCACTAAAAGTGTAGAAAATTGCAAAACTAAAGGCTATAAATGTGGGCTAATTTAGATGTTGGTTCAGAGAAGGAAGGTGGAAGAAGACGAAGACCACAAATGAAATGGGAAGACTGTACGAAGGGAGATTTGGCGAGAGGAGTAGAGGTGGATTAGGAACACGGCAGTATGGGATCAGCGACAGGAGAAGGAAAAACAAAAAAATTATGTTTCCTGATAATAAACCAGAAAGTTAGCACTAGCAAAATGTAAAGAAGGAAAAAAAAAATCAAGGACCAGTGTCGAGACCGACCTCACCAGAGACAAGGAGAAGAACAACAAGAGGTGACCTCACACCCAACCCAAGACACACTCCGCTAATGGACATAATGGGACTCTCACATAAACCTCCTATCAGCTGCCAAGCCTGCCTCTCAGTCCACAGTAAATATATTTCCAGTGTCAGCAAGATAAATAGCACAGATAAGAAAAGGGTGCTCTAAAGTCATGTGACCACCACACAAAACCAGACTTGTAATCGGGTGTCATCTTGCAGCTTCCATGTCCCACAGGGTGTCATATGTTGGTGATCCTACTATACAAAAACATTTGCATCGGATGTCACAAAATGAACCTGGTACAAAGTCACCAGTGCGTGACCGAACTGACAAAGTCGCTGGTCCATGACAAAAACTCTCAGTCATAGGCTGATTGTACGTGTCCTTTGATATCAATACCAAAGTTCATGACCTACACCGATTTTTACTATGTTATTCCCCACATTGGTGTCTGTTTCAAGTTGGTGGGCGCTGATTACACTGAATCTGTCTCCATAAGCGGGATTGGTGAAACAAACTGTCGGTATTAATCACATGTCTGACTTACGGTGGAGCGTCTTGTAAGAAATGCTCCCTCGAGGAATGGATTTCAAGCGGTTATGTCTCCGTCGTGCAATGCCGTGAACTTAATCCCAGCTCCGCCCATATAAATCTAGGTTTTTATTGCCTGCCTGATGTTATCCAGATCTCACTATCTTCTGATGCATAGATCTAGTGCGCATGTGTAGTTGCTGAGCCACATTGCCAGGATTGACTCACAGAATTCCTGGCATCCACAGATGCAAGTTCTTAAGGTTTTACTCGCAGCTGCAAAAATAGTATAACAACTGCTATTTTCCAGTGAAAACAGCAATGGTAAAATTGAAAATATTAATCACAATACTAAACACGCTCTGGTGTTTTATTCTGAGCTGCAAAGACGAGGACGTGTCCAAAAATAAGTGGAATTTAAAATAAAAATAATGAAAAATATATTAAACATGCTCTAGTGTTTTACTCCCAGCTACAAAAACAAGTACAAACAAAAAACAACTGCAATTTCCCCTACGAAAACTGTGACATTTGGAAATGTACCTGTAACAAAATTGAAAATATAAAAATCTCGTGTTACTAAAACGGTGCTCTGGCACGGAACTGGGACAATTTTCCCTGAAACTGGGGAAGCCGGACAAAGATTGGTGGAGGAAATTGAACTGTGAGGCTTCCCAGCTAGAGTGGTCTCGGAGTAGATCAGCTGACTGGAGTGATCGTGGGAAAGCCAGCATAAAGCACCCATTACACACTGCCACACATGATTATATGTGTTAATCTGCTGGGTTTCGTCCACACAAGAGTTGCCGTGGCGACGGTGTAGCCACAGCATCACCCATCCATCAAGGTCATTCTAATGGTCATTGGCAGGATACGTGGCTTTGTCAGGCCATTTAATCAGGTTCGCTTTGTGTGGCCATGCTCGGGAGAGAGCCTAGGTGGGATAGGGCTGGAAATAAATCATCAAGGAGATCTATTGTTGTTGTGAGATATCCATCATGTATGACTTTGTTTCTCTGAGCTGTTTAGAACAATAACATTGGCACTGACACTTGTGATATCATCTGTCTATGATATCGCTCCCATGTCAGATATTACATACCAATATAGGCAGCAGTCATGATATGAAGACCTTCAACGTTGTAGCATTAACAAAATAACCTTTAGTATCTGACATGAGTGCAGTTTTATTGCACTCGTATGCAATAAAAAAACTTCCATTGCACCAAAATTCTTGGGAACCCAAGTTCAGATGTCACTGTCAAATCCGCAGGGTTAGGCAATTTAAAATCTAAAAATCACTTGAATTGATACCTTGGCAGGAATTAGAAAAATACAAAAAGTTGCACAAACAAGCTACCATGGCGTAGTGGATACTAGGTAGGTTTGCTGTTTTGAATTTTTTTTGGAAATGTGACGTACGAAAAAAAACAAATTGAGGAAGCCCCTTTAATTCTCTATATTTAGCAAGTTCTCTGATCAATGCTATGATGCTGTGGTAGTCAGATCATTGCCAGATGATCTCGCATCTGGTTTGGCGTCTAATTCAACTCTCCCGAGTCTGATGTTTGGCATTCTTTAGACACAACCGTAACTTCGCACTCAATGGTTCAGGAGCTTCTTCTATTTCTCTGTGATCGTATTTCTAATTCCATACTTCCTCCTAGTAGTTTCTCGTCTGTGTTCCGTGTACGTTTTCACCAAACAAACTTTATTATCTTATCAGGTGATTTGTTTCACAAGTACAGTTAATCCCACTGGAGTATGTGTGTGTGCTTTCATACCAGTTGTGACCTCAGGAATTCAGGGCCTTCGTGTGGTTGTGACTCAGTGACGTGCTTCTTGGTGCAGGTATTACGGTACTGATCCTCGAGATATTTCCCAATTTGGGTACTAGGGATAGGTCTCCCAGGCAACATTGCTCATTTTGCGTTTGTTTCATCAGGTTCTGGTACCCAGTTGGTGCACCCAGAATCTGACGTCAAATTCCTAACTGTGGAGTTCTACTGTAGTAACATTATATATGTTTATATAATTATGTATAAAACATTTATATGTTTATATAATTATGTATAAAACATTTACATTATATAGGAAGGAGGCTTACATCTGATAGTTCAATCTTTTCCACTTATTGTTCTCGCTCAAAACGACTGTCCTTTTTTCTGTCGTAAAAGAATAAAAATTTGGTGCAATATTCGACAGCTTTATATTTACAGGGCCTTTTTATTAATGTTGTCAGACCTGATTGCTATGTGCAAACAGTGACGTGATGATTCCGCTAATTATGTAGATCCTTCTGTTTATGTGATTTGAGATCGAGTTAGAGAGTCAAATTTTAGATTATGATGATTTGTATATGGATTATGCAATAACTTGTGTGCAGTTTTCACTCATAGATGTTATCAGAAATGTGCAGATCGTGCCAGAGAATTCAATTCTCGATTGTGATGATTTGTATTTCGATGGTGCAATAACTTGTGTGCAGTTTTCGCTCACAAATGCCATCAACAATGATGAGATCGTGCCCTAGAACAATTATTTGGATGGGGCACTATATAAGAAATGTGTTATTATTATTATTGCATCAGATAATCCGGTTCTAGATTGCAATGATTTGTATTTGAATGGTGCAATAATTTTGTGTGCAGTTTTTAAAAAATGTGCAGATTGCGCCCGGAAACCTGATTCTAGATTGTGATGAATTGTATTTCGATGGTGCAATAACTGTGCGGTTTTCACTCGCATATGCCATAAAAAAATGTACAGATCGCACCAGAGAATCCAATTGTACATTATCATGTTTAGTATTTGGATGGTGCAATAAGCTTGGTGTCGTATCCCTCACAGATGCTGTCAACAATGTGGAAATTGAGCCGGAGAGTCCTTCGTACCACGCCGGCGAGAAGATCAAGTGCACAGCCAACGGAAACCCACCCCCTAAGGTGATGTGGAAGCCAGCGCCCAAGGAGGTGGAATCAGGTGTGGGATTCCAGATAATGACTGTCCCCGACCCTAGCGAGGATGACAAATCGATGACCTATACCTGCAGCGCCAGCAGCCATCTTGGAGATAAGGTCGAGATCGTCGATAAAATCATCAAGTTCAAAATACTCGGTGAGTTGGTCGCCACGTAGGAGAGTTGGGGATAAGGTTCTTTCTTGCATGGCATTGCAAGATGTCTCTCTCTCTCGTTCTCTGTACTTCTTCTGCGATTGTCTGTCTCTTCAGGTCTGCGATTGGGTCATATTCTGTCTGACCTGGCCAGATCAGGCAAACTCATGTTTGCCTAGATTAAAGTTGTCTTTTTAGATCTACGTAAGTTTTGTTTCAAAAGTATGTTTTCCTAGCTTCTCAGGCTGCATTTCTACTGAATCTTGTGGCAAAATGACTCCTCTGTGCAGAGCTGTTTGAAATCGGTCCAATTTTTCACAATGACAGGTGTAATTGCACCATTCATGTACATAATTAATGGTTTATTGCTTACAGTGGAGTATTGTTTGTGTTGGGATTAATTGACACTACTACAGAGAGAATGTGATTCACGTAACTTTGAGTTGAAAATTATCCCCCATGATGTAAGTTTGTGTGAACATTTTCTTTAGTGTTAGCACTAAGAAGTTGTTTATCTGACCACATCTATTCTGAAAGTTTTTTTGAAACCTGCCCCCAATTTCTGCCGCCCTCCAGGGGTCAGTCAGTAATGGGGGTGGTCAGAGATAAGATTCACCCTGTCAAAGATTGTTCAAGAGAGTGGACACACCTGAATCACCCTTGTAAGACTTTAGAAATAGAAACATTCATTTCATAATGTGAGGAGAAAGACCGGGTATGAAGCTATGTTTTCTGGTATCACACTATTGACCCTATTGAATATTCAAAGGATGATCATGATGTTGTCACATCTGTAAAGATTCTTGTCCCGCTGCTGCACACTGATACTTAAATTAATATGAAAATTATGAATATATATAGTCTCAGTCATGACTGAATATTTCTGGTTGCAACATGTACAACATATTGTTCCAAGAACCACAAGTTTATGTCTGATATTGTCAAACAATGGCTGAACATTGGACATCACCATTGCCCTTGATAACTCACAAGAGTCATGGATTGTGCAATGCATTGTGGGATTAAATGCACCAAGTAAGATGCAAACACCATCTGCATACCCAAAATTACCCATCTTGCCATTTCTGATTTTCACCCAGACTGTTTTTACAATTGACAGTGTGAGTTCTGTTTCAAGTTTCACACAAACGAGTACATCAAGAACTTTGCTACTAAACATTTGTTGGGTACATCACTTGTCCCGTCAGTCTACGTAATTCTGTGTAATTGATATTGTATAGTTTGTTGCACCACGTAAATTTATATCAACAGGATCAAAACGACCATCGGTTGATATGGAGAAAGGTAAGTGGAACGACCACATCAAGTGAAAGACAACGATTGTGCAAGAGATGCACTTGCTTCTATATTCCACCCTCGCATTCTGCTGTCACGCTTTGCTAGATCTTGCTGGTTGCTATAGCAGCAGTTGCTATTTGCCCCGTGCTTAAACTGGAGATCTTGTGCTTAAGATGGCTTGCCGAACAATCTTGTACGAATCAGAACGACAGCAGTCACCCTAATATCAGGTGACTGGTGTCTGCTGCTCCGATTGGCCCTTGATGGTTGCCATAGCAACGGGTTCACCATATCACATGTTGGGTTTGATCACATTTTGTTTTTTCGTGCTTCTTTCAGCAAACCTGTCTCCCATCGATGCACACCCACACCCCTCCGTTCGACCTCCCCTCTCCCCCACCACCCCTCCACCTGCATTCAGCTGCACTAAAATAATTACTTTAATATTCCCCGCACCCCCTTCTCTACCACCAACGTGGTTTGCCATGCGAATGTACCAAGATGTTCCCGAATGCACCCTATCACTCTGTGCCCCCACCTTTTATGTCAGTGAAAGGGGTATGTATTTACGTAGACGTGCTGAAGCTTTGCCTATAAACAATGAATTATGAATGAAGAGATTCGTCAGACGGGATGGTTCAAGTTGTTTTTCTTTTTACCTATTTCTCAGACAGTTTACCATTTTTCTTGTAAAATTTAATTTGCTATTAAGCGAACGTCTTCAGATGAGTACGCAAAGTGGCGGCACTGTAGTCCTGTCACAGGTGCTCCGGTCGCGGCCAGGGTTGTTCCTGAGGGGATGGTCATAGATATGTTGTAGTTGTCTGAAGAAGTTCTTTGATAGCAAACAAAAAATCACAAGAAAACAGGTAAATTGACTGAGAAATATGTAAAAACAATAATGGTATAAACAGTTGGTATTTGTGCACTACAAGCGTCAACAAAACATGGATATTTTATGGATTTTATCCGTATTTTTGCTTATCATTAATCGCCTGCAGGCAAAGCATGTAGTGAAGCCATAGTCATTGAGAACAGTACAGGCAGCTTTTGTAACTTACAGTGCTAGTTTAGTGCACTATAGCTAGAAAGTGGAATTATGTATAGTCCCGTATGACTAAACTTATGTGTTATTGATGTTGTCATTCAGACTATTATGGTCACTGTGCTTTCTGACAAATTGGTGTGACACCTAGTGACAAGTAAGTGAACTATATCATATATGGATAAACAATTTGAGTGTAATATCATTCAAAATGTCACCTTTTACGGAGACAGATTTGTTTAGTTTTAAGTGAAGTAAGAATAATTTAAAATCAAGTAAGAATTTCAGTTATGATGTTGGCGATCGATTGCAAGAATATTTTTTACTGGCATTACATGTAGAAATGATAAACTGGTGACATTAATTTCTGGTAGGAAAGAGAGCCAACTATATATCTTTATTTTGTTTTAAACATTGCTTAACAATTTCCCACCAGATGTCGCTTCAGTTTGTCAGAAGCCACATGATGCTGTGCGAACGTCAATTAAGTATAGTCATACAGGACATGTATTAGTAGCTATTGCATTATATGGTGGAGGTAGAAAGCCATTTTTTTATTCTAAACCAAGGCTTTTAACATTTTTGCTGCTGTAAATAAATTAGAGCAGTAGTGACTAAATAAACATTGGTGTACCATTGTTGGGTTATTTTTAATCATTTTTTTAATTTCAGTGTTGGAAACCAGTTAGGGTCGTATTAGTAAGATTGACTGCAGTTTATTTCATTGCAGACAAATTAAAGCAGTGATGATTAAATAAAAAATAAAAATGGTCTTCGATTGTTGGGTCGTAAAACTGTGTAAATTTTTCATATATGCCAGGAGATTTGTGTCTGAACATTTGTCAGATTGACTGCGGATCGCTGGCTTCAACCCCCACCTAAGCTACCCCCCTTGTACAGCACTGGGTGCATCAGCATGTGCTGTAGCTGTATATATGGCACTCACACACCTGTGCATGTCAGATGTATCAAAGACTGGATGCAGAATGGGCACAAGTCTTCTCACCGAAGCTTGCTGCTTGAGTTGAAACAGAACGCAGTTCCCTTTACTTTATGTTGAAGTGGAAAGTTTAAACGTTGGAACTATCAATCATGGAAATCCTTCTGAAGTTTTTGTTGTTGTGCTCGGTCCGATGGGAAAACGTTTAATCGTAGCGATCATTGTTTTGGTTAAAATATTGCGATCCTCCAAGAAGCCAGTTGGTGATGTTTATGCGAGTGTTAAAAGTTTGTTTTGTTTTGTTTGTCGTTGTGAATCACGGTTCTATTCTTCCAGTTCCTCTCGTCACTCGAATTCTTTCACCTTCCACTGTCATTGCCATCCAATTATCCATCCTACCTATCCATTCCATTCCAATCCAGTTATCCATCCCATCTATCCATTTCGACCCTATGCCAGTTCACACATCAGGCACAATTCTGGATCATTGTTGTGAAGATATTTCATTCTCTTCTCATGGCTTAAAATTCACGGTATTTGTCCATGTCGTCACAGTGCTATGCCATGTTTACTAATTAAAATTGTTTGTTTTCAGAGCCGACGGCTGCTCCCACAACTGGTAAGTGCAGCTTTATTAGTACAATATAATGAATCAACTATTGTTACGACTGTGTATATTTTAACACCAAAAAGTATTTAAATTCTCAGCTGTCCAAAAACATACAGTATAACAAAAAATTTTGATGGCAAAAAACATATTTTTATTCTGTTCGTAACATATTTGTTGTGACTGCTTGGATGTCACATGGGGCTGTTAAAATTGTAAATGTGTGTAATGTTAACTTTAATTAATAAATTTAATTTAATGTATTTGCTACCAATCCAAATTTTTTTTTAAATGTATGTACATACATTGATGCCATACACATACTTCAAATCAGGTGTTTGTATTACAAAAACTATTAATGGACTAGAAAGGAGGGAGGTCTCATTGGTGTGAGGGAGGGTTCATTGTAATGAGGGGCCTTTGGAATGGTGGAGTGCTAATTGGCATGAGTGAGGGTTTGTTGGAATGGGGAGGGTTCATTGGAATGAAGGATAGCTCATTGACATAAGGAAGTTTTCTTTGGAATGAGGGAGGGCTCATTATCAAAGCAGCAGATGTTCCCCATCGAATATGCTTAACCTAGACAGCACTACCATTTATCCACACGCCCTCTTGCATTTTTTCATGGAAACCTGCCCTCATTCTCTCCCTGGTGCCAGAGGTCAACTGGGGTCAGGGAGCCATGCAGGGAGTTGGGAAGAGAGATAAGTTTAGCCCTGCCAGAGATTGTAAGGGAGGGGAAACAGACATGGGGTGGTTCCACTCAGGGCTGACCAGATGTGATGTGATATGATAGGAGAGTGGACAAGCTGATGTAATGCGAAACTACATCAGGAGAGGTTATTTCTAAGTCAATAGCTTCAAGGGTCACCTTCAAAGTTGTGTTACATGTAGGTGAGAAACTAAAATGCCTTTCTTTTAGACGTTTGACTCTAAAGTGTTGCTATTGTCACGTTGGGTTATTATTGGACAAATTACGCTTCTTATTCTGTTGTCAGATTTAATAAAACAAAAACAAAAGACTGTTTAAATAATTAGAAATGTTATAGCTGTAGTTGTAGCATTTCCAAAATAGCACCAAAGTTTAACCTACTTTGGCTTGCCAGCTGGGATAGAAATTAACGTTTTTGCATAACCACTTTTATTAGCAAACAATAGCTGAACGTTGGACATTACCATTGCCGCGATAAACAACTTGTTTTGAGGCGTCATATCTTGAATTGTTCTACACACAAGTAAGAATAAACCGGTACGAAGGATAATTAATGTCATGTTTAGTTCAGTGTCGTTTTGCAGCTATTGTGTGTTTCTGTTTCTGAAAAAATGTTCCAGTCTTTGTGCAATGAATCGCTCCATAACCCCAGCGGTTTTCTTGATAAAAGCCCAGGTGGCCATGGTTCTGGGGTTATTATCATCTTACAAAGCCAACAAGCCAGCATTCCAGTGTTCCAGGAATGTTGGTAACATGTTGTGTCAGTGATATGCAATCTGTGGGATAGGGAGTATAGTATGTAGTACATGCTTCAAAGACCTAGTTCTTGGGTAGCAAATGGAGGTAAATTATGCTTTTGTGGATCTAGAGGAGAACCAGCACGAGAAACAGAAGAAAAAGTAACGATGTAATGTTTACATAGTTAGAGAGATAATAAATAGCAAAGACAGAGAAGTTGGATACAATACAATTTACAATACCATTGAATTACACTGTATTTAGTTACAGATGCACATAATTATAAAGTTCAACTTTTCATATGATTAGTGTAACATAGAAATTCTCTGGAAACCTCGAAAGTGTTATGGCGAGAACCACATTGTGAATGAAATTATAAAATAAAGTAAAAACGGAAAAACACAACAGAAAAAAAAAATTATAATTTCAGATTCATTGCGATCGATGGTGATACAGATGTAGTATATAAAGCTGCAACATTTAGCAGCAGTTAATCAACACATCAGGGAGATGAAGGGTTTGACAGTGGTGATTAATGATTAGAAGAAAGCAGATAATCTTGCAGAAAGAAGATTGAAGAAACTCAAAATAAATTAGACAACTAATTTTTGTGAGTTTAATTCTTTTTTTTACTTGAAGTCCTGTATAAATTAATTTAATCCGGTTTTGTTATATGTCTGGCTAGTTTTATCATATGTAAGTCAGGAATTTGCCTAGCATCAAACGTATTCTCTTTCACTGCTATATATTTCTCATGCAACATTATACTTTTGTGATCAACATAAAAATACCTGTACTTTATTTTTTAAATATCTGTATGAAGGAAATCGATATTGATTTTTTTATGGGATTCAGCTATGTTCCTTCCAAAATAAAAAAATGCTTTTTGTACAGGAAATGCATATGATTTGGCAGGTCTGAGTAAATTTGATAAATTTGGCACAAATCCTGCAGTGAACTTGGTAATTTACTAAGATCACAGAATCAGTGCAACAGTCTAAATCAAAGGACATTGTAATTACTGCTGCATGTTCTGTGTGGCCGACCATACTGGTGGATTGCACACGGACAATGATAGTGCCCATAACCTTGAGTGACCACCATTTATGGCCGCAGAGCAGCGAACCTTGAAATGTTTGAGTCTGTGCGAGCAAGCAACCATGTCATGGCCTCCTCTTATGTTGTTGCATTTGACAGGCAATCAGATCTCAATCGGTGCCTCTTGGACGATTCGCCAGAACCAAACACAATGATGCATTCATTTTCTGAACTGTGAATCGATAAATAGCAGTGTTTGACTTACGCACATTTATGCTGTCTAAGAGCGTAATAAATGGGCGTTTTATGCCTCGTAGCCCAGCTGGGATGTCATACGCGTCATTGCTGCGATGAGTATTAGCAATATACAGATGTTGAGCTCGTCACATTTTTGTGGTAATTATTTCAATTTGAACATTTGTGGTCAAAATAAATCTTTCTGTCCTGTCATGTGTGTATGTAAAAAATGAGAATGTACAAAGTATTCTGCCACTAGATTTCACGTATATAATACAATTTTTTTGTAATATTGGCGATAGTGGAGGGCCATATCTCGTTTTAATAGAGATCTTTAAAAAAAATAGTAGTGTTTGATATTGTTTCAAACCATCACCCACAAACCCTCCAATACAGTGAGATTTTCAGAGATCAAAAATGGTTACCAAAACTACAGCCACCGCCGACCGGATTTAACTGACGTGACGTGGTTGCCAAGACGTTATCCACCACGCTGCCCAGTTCTCACAGTGGCATCAATATGCATTAATACTTGTTCCGTTCAATAGGTGGCACCACTGGTTCAATTTATTTATCCTGCGATACGCTACACATTTTTCCTGTAATTTACAAACTTATAATGCCATGGGTAATGGGTTCTCACTGTCATCCCCCAAAGTGGGAAACTGGGATGGGGAGATATTGTCGTTCACTGCCTAGGGAGATGGGTGAACAGGGATTAAATGACATATTGCCTGGTCCCTAAACTGTGTCATGATCCAGGGGTCATAACCGCGGGTCACAATAGTGGGGTCGATTTTGGCGCCACATTTCCAGACTGCTTAATTTCTGGTGTGGTTTTCAATAGGTGATTACAGGCGATAAATAATTACAGTTGTAAATGATTAGTACAGTTCAGTTCAGTTACAACATATCGATTACAGAACATTTTAATTATAACTACAATTTTTTTTAATGTGAAGCTGATGTTCAGTGGGAAAGTTACGTTAACAAATTGTGTTCATTAAACACATTTTGGGCAGGCACGATGTTAGCACAGATTTAGTTTATATTAATACAAAAACATGATTTACAATAAAACAATAAGATCAGCAAAACATGGCATAGAGTTGCGATTAAAGCATGTGACATCAATAAAAAAGAAAACACTACATCAGGGGTACGGGGATAAAGAATGACTCACAGAGTCTCCAGAACTTAAAACATACGTTATCGCATTATGCACTGCGCCACAGATAGATCATTGCACTTAACATGGGACAGGATTTATTACGAATCCATTGCCTAAAGCTATTGAATAATGATGCCTCTGTTAGCTGATCTAAACAAGACAGACCCTAACACCCAACTGGAGACAGATTCAAAAGATACCAGAGACACAGACCACTTCTCAGCATTAAGTCTAGTGCATTCGGTGCATGTACAAGTCGGGACTGGGTCTGTGCATCGTCAACGTTTTTGATAGTGCTGATCTAAAACATCGCTGACCCACATTTTGAGGCTTTGAGAAGAAACATGCGTGTCTTGGGAACTGTTTCCTGCAGATCAAAAAAGTCGGGGAGAAATATATGGGTGCCAAAATGCACTGGATGACTCTCGTGTTAAGATTATGATAGAAAAGGGAGACAAATTTGTAAAAAAAAAAAAAAATATATAATTCCAGTCCTGTTATGGCACAGGGAGAAATACATTAATGATGGGCTAACAACAGTGGAAACATTATAATTATATAAAGATATCCTAAAAATCCCAATATTCCAGACTAAATTTTCTTGATATTGTCAGTCCTCCTGGTGGGTGCAATCAAATAATTGAACCCATTGACCTGTTTGAACTGCGAAGAAACGATAGTGTTTGCCATACATGTGCCATGCCTTTAACATTACTTGTTTTCCACAACAGGTGGCGCCAGTGTAGGTGGCATTATCATTGGACTAATCGTCGGTCTTCTGATCCTCGTCATCATTATTGTCGCCGTCGTTTGTGTGCTGAGGGGACGACGATCGAAACAACCCAAAGGTACGTGTATTGAGATGGCGTTTGTGTCAACATACATGTACGATGTGTTACATCGATGATCTACGATCTTAAGAATGTGAACTAACTTGTGCCTTGACCATCTCTGCTGGTGGTATACATAGATCTGTAACCGATATAACAACTTTGACATTTACATGTTCTCATGTGGGAATCATATATATAAGAAACACATGTTGCCTGTACGTTGAGTTGGTTCAGATACAAATGCCGAGTTATAATTTTCTGTAATTCATTTTTTTCTCATGAAGTCAACACAGTTTGAACTTTGTTTTCGTTAAGACAATTCTGGTTTCCACGGCAACTTGTTTTCAGTAGTTGATTAAAGTCATTGTAGCGGTTTATTGTTTTGTGGATTAAATAGATTGCATGTACATTATTAGCCACTGTTCATATAATGTATTCATTATATTTTAAACTTTCTATATTTTCCACAGGTAGGGAGCAGAGCTACTTAATCTAAAATCATAATACCGACACAATGTTTATTGTTTATTTAGAATGTTTTGTAAAACATCCAGATGTGTTTTAATTTGTACTGTCAGGAAGTGGTAATGTATATTTTGTACTTACACTATCTCTGTCAGTTAGCCATGTATCAGAACACGTTCTAGATAGTTAATTTGCATGGTGCCAAATTCAGAACACGATACTCCAAAATGGCACTAAACTCCTGTGAGAGATTCATCAGAAGATGCACATCATAGCTACCTTTGCTTCTTGAAGTATAATTTCTTTTCAAAATTCAGCATTATATATCGTACCACAGACCTGTCAGATTTTGTTATAAAATCTTATAATTTTGTATGTTCTCATTGTCAGCATAATCAATGTTTTCTGTGAGACACCCCGTAACTGCTAATCAGTTCTTAGTTTGACAGCTACTGGAAATGAAGTGCCCGTTTTCTTTTTCGATGGCATTCTTCGGTTCTTTGAAGTTCGCTGACATGTCAGAATGCTCCAGTGAAACGGCCACTTTCCCCACTTCTAATATCTTGCTTCACTGGCCATCTGAAGTTGTGAATTCGGTGCTGATGCGCTTCATGTGCGAAAGCATACTTTAGTGGGGAGCATCAACATTTTCATGACAATAGTAGTTTATCAGATGCTGTAACGTCAGGCATATTTGAAAAAGTAGAAGTTGTGTTACAAACATCTCCAGGAATCTCAGGCCATCTCTTTCACAACAGTCCTTTGTTCCTAAAACTAACCTTCTCTTTAGCCACACCCAAAATCTTAAATGAACTCCCTGTTACTTTGAAATCGTTTGAAATTACAGCTACCGTTTGTAAAAAATCGAGGCTTATTTGTATGAAACTGCATTTCCACACTAAATTTTCAGCAGTTCCGTGCTCTAATGATGACTCCTGCATGTCCCTGTTGATGATTTTACCTAATGATCTTTGTTGTGCCTCTGAGCTCAGTTCCTGCAGATACCGACAATATAGAAGTCTTCTCTTAATATCGTTATTATTATTATAAAAAACAAGACGTTTGCTTGACGCTTATCTACCTGATGTTGGCTTCCTAAATAGTGTGGACAATTATTGATTTACCTCACATCCTATATAGTGGTTATGTGGTTTGTGTCTGTGTGTTTTGCGGCTTCACATATGCCCTGCTATTTTTTTAACAACGTGACAAATGTTTCAAAAATTTTTCGTTTCTTCTGATGCACAGATAACGAATGCAGACTGATTATTTACACCTCTGACTGATGCAATTAAGTCTTTTCAGTTCAGTTACCCTCATCTTAATCACAACCATAATATTATGGTATACTAATTTTATGCGAAACCAATCACTGTTCAAACCATATCTGTAGCCTTGACATCACTTCGGTTTGCACGTAAACACTCTGCCCAGTTCCAACAAATCACATTATTTAGCATCTATCACTGATGCAGACGATAATTCTACATGACCAGTTTGACGCAGTCGAACGCGCCTCTCTTCTGTCAATTGAAAATCGAATCATGTACAATGCTGCTATTGCCGACTAATCATATCTGCCACGTAGACTACTAATCAATTGTGTTGAATGGCGACCGGGTCAAGTATTTCCTACCTCACCCCTCCCTCCCCATGTTTTCTATTTTATTACCATTACTAGTTGCCAAATCAATCGTGTTATTTAATTTCGCTCTTTCCGTAGCTAGAACTGCGAATTTGGTTCTAAACATTTTAGGCCGGTTTTTCCCGTTGAGCTATTACTTGTTATAAAGGTTGGCTAGTCGCGTCATGACATTCCCGTAAGTGGATGATTTGCTAAAGACATTGTGTGCCGATATTGGAATGGCGTCTGATGATTCGTTTTGCCGGCTCGTTTTCTGAATGCACTGCACCGTTAAAAATGTGGAAGTCGCTAAAATAAAAAGCAAGTGATGTGTTTCTCTTTGCTGCAGCAGAAAAGAGGGTTATGGAAATGTTTATTGATGCATTGAAATACAAATGTAAAGTGCGTTTTTATACATAAGTAGTTATAATGGAATGACTGGTTAGTTTGATGCTTGCGATGCATTTGTGGAGTTTATATTGGCAGTACACTCTTGTGCAGAAAAATGGAACTTGACCCATTAGACTGGTGTAAGGCATGATGAAAATTTAGGCTACAATATTGTTGGAGTGAAGTGCCGTGCATGCTAGGTTTGTAGTCCTTTCCGCATATAAATATTACTAAGTGTTCTTACAACTGCTCTGACTACTGTAATAATGCAGTTTGTTTACACATTTTGCTGTTTCTGTTTACAGGTTCGAAGCCAGTGCCATCTTCGTAAGTACCTTTCATTTTACCATAGTTAGACGGCAACTTAGAATGAATGAATGAATGAATGAAGGCTGTCTGATGTTTAGTAGATGCGTTTCATTGTAATGGCCCACATAATATTGGATATTGTAATATGATTGATTGTACGTTGCACTGAGAGCAGGTCGTTTTACACAAGGTTGTAAATGACGCAGTCGTAATAGAGGCAATGTTGGTGGTGGTCGTCTTTCCTGATATATAGTACAACCTTGTAGTGCAGTCGAACCTTGCATTACGGTAATACGGCATCTCGTAATTTAAGTTACCCTAGGATAGTCCCAAATTATTTTTGTAACTGAAATGTTGGAAATTATACGGTCACCTCGCAGTTAAGGTCACTTTTGTCCAGTCCCAACGGTGACCTTAATAGTGAGGTATTACTGCACTACCGGCTTGCTCAGCATTCATAGATATCCCTCTATTTCCTATATTTTAATTGCATTTCTTATCATTTACTTTCACAGAATTCCAATTAATTTTCATAATATGTAATTGTGGACATTTAAAGCTTTCACGTGATTTGTCACCACAAAAAAACATTTTTCTGTGTAGAAATGTACATTTAGATGACTACCTCCAAATAGGCACCTGATTGTGATATGGCGTGATCCACACCACACCATAACCAGATCAATGAAATTGGCGAATTTTGTGGTATGATGTTGCAAATTTGCATTAACTCGAGTCAGTAGATGACACCACCAAATAAATTGCTGTGTGCAAATTTTGTTGCATACAAGAAAACAATCACTACTTGCTCTGTTGCCTGTGTGATTATTTTTGTCAAATATTCCATTTACTTCCAAATTTTTATATTTCCTATAAACGTAAGACTGAAAGTGTCTGCAATAGTCACAGCAGTAGTACAGCCAGTAGTATTAGTTGTATTCCGACATAATAACCACCGTTAATCTTGGTTATATTCATTAGCCATATTTGACCTATTCTTACCTGGCCTCCCTTCACCAAGTATGACATACAGGGGTCACATGTGACACATTGAGGTCATCTTGTGTCACCAAAACAAGCCGTAAATCATCCCGAATGACATGTCACATCCCTGGGTCCCATAAACCACACCCACAGTCCGCCATTAATGTAGCCACATTTGTCTTCTCACCATTGCATTTGTGTAGTTGTTTCAGTTCACTCAGCTGTATAAATGAGTTAGAAACTGACGAATATAGAATCGTCTTTGGTGTTTGCTCAGACTGAAACTCCGGTTGCTTGTATGAGGGTCGCTGTGCGCCGCAGGTCTTCCAGTAGTCCAAAGATCTTTTTCCTTATATATATATATATTAATTAGCAATCTTTGTGTAGTAATTTTACATGGCTGAATGCTTCCCAGTTAAGTAGAACATAATTGTGTACGAGGGAACCATTTTTGCACTGTTCTATGACAAGGGTAGACACTGTTTTCCCCGCTATTCTCCAGTCCAGACAACACAACAGCAGTGTCCAATATCCACACAGTTACAATATCTCATCATTCTCATTCACAGATACACACACCCCTGGCTTCTACCCCCTTATCTACCCTGGCTGACAGATAAAAAACTGCACAGAAACATGTTATAGATAGCTGTATGACAGTTCCGTCTGTGATACAAAAAGCAGCAGTAATTTTAGCTGCAACTATCGGAGGTTAGACACAGGCTTCAAAGGGATTGCTTGCTGCCTAGTTTCGTTTATGGGATTTGTCTGCAAGGCCTGCAATTGATATCTGGTTGTGATTGGGATGAATAATTGACGTTTGGCCAGTTCTTCTCAGTGGGTCAGATATCCAGGGTGGTGGAGAAGTGTTCTTATGCGGTGGGGGGGGGGGGTAGATTTGTTGTTTCGTGTAGAACATTTGGTCATTGGATAGTTGCACACCATGAAAATAAAAGGTAGACAACTGATCAACCTTTTTGGCCTACACATTCACAAACAATTTGTTTTTGTAAGTCTAATGTGTAATTGTATACTGTATAAACATTCCAGTGAGTTTCATATTTTACGGTTGTGTCATAAAGAAGATAGTTTTAAAGCTGTATATAAGCTGTTTAAAATTTAAGGAATTCGGTTATGTCCATATACATAATGTGTATTTTGAAATTGGATTCCCATATCTCTGTGGAATGTCTTTATCAAGTTTATACAGTTTATAAAATCCTTATAAAATCATAAAACATTTATTTGCTGTAATTTGTAAGCACTGCGTGTGAACCCCATTTACACATTTTAGTTTAGTTATTATTTGTTTTTTTGTAGAACAAATAAAAATATACATTGGGACAATGATTACCCATTTTTCATTTCATTGTTGTGCGACATAATGTTTATGTTTTATTTTCCTGTTAAAAGACCCTAAAAAATCTTTATTCTTAGAATATTTTTGTGAGATATGATTTTTACATGTACTGCAAAAATTACACACTTTTAGAAAGGTAGAAATGTATCAACTTCAAAACATTTCAATTGTGACATCCAAACCACAAAAAAAACCTAGTACGTTACCATTTACGAGGCTGGTAGTGTTTTCCTAGCGTTTCGTAATGTCATATACAGCGGGGCAATTATTTAGGCGCTACTAATTTTACAGCAGTAATTTCGTGGAAATGATGACGTTAATTCAAGGATATTTTATACAGTGGATCATATCCGTGAATTGTTCCATTGGGCTCTGTTAAAACTACAGTTGATTTGAGATAATGTCTGCATTGAAGACGCATCGTGTTGCCTGGATGTGAACAATCAATGATCATTGCTCTGTATTTGTATACTTTGGGGAGTTACAGTTAAATACAATGGCGCCAGGGAAAGACAGAATGATTTTGGCAGATCACTGTAAGTTGAAGCAATAGTAATTTTGTCCAATGATCCTAGGTCACATGCAATATTTATTGGTATATTTGTACACCCACGGTTAGAGGCATTATTATTTCATGATTGCAAATGGTTAGGATTGCACAGTGTAACTTAATCTGAGTTTTGTATATGGAGGCAGCAATTGTGTATTACAAAAGAATGGATTCATTCATACAAATCCAGGACATTATCACACACGGCTAAATCCCACAAGACATATCACCTATGGATATAATAAATAAATATATAAATCCCAATGTGAAAAGTAGACACAATTTCACAATACATTATTTATGTTTAATTCTCTAAGTGGGCTTTCTAGTCTGAAATATTTATGGAATGTTAATATCAACAAAATCACACAGGTAACACATTTTAACATTGTTTAATTTAACTGAAATTCGGTCATTGGACCCAAAATTACACTTTTTAAGGCCAGTTTTTATATCGGGTATAGCATTAAATTTAAGAAAAAAACAGCCTCCATCTGCAACTTGGTTGGCTGTTATAAAACCTAATTTTCTTGCTGTATAAACCAGAAAGCACAATTAATTATTAGAGAATTATAAATAAGTACCTAATTTTATTCACATAAACAAATTGGTAATTTGTCTTGTGGGTTCTACTGTGGGATTATTTCCTATGAGATTATCTCCTTTGGGATTATGTCTGGATACCACTCACATTCACATCATGACCTCCTTACAACCCACCCTTTCTGCAGCCTTAATGGAGATTTGGAAATATGGCAGGAATTACAAGGGATAATCCAGTCACCCCACCAGAATTACTTCTCAGTAGGGGGGACTCCTGGTTAATTAACCTCCCCTGGGGCTCTTTTACATAATTTGATTTTGGATGAGCCCATGTTTCCAGGCACAGAGGTGATCTAAAGGTACCATGGTAGGCTGACTGTGCATGTCCAGTATAAGTTTAGCTGGTCCAGGCATGCAGGACACCCTATTCTATCCAGTGCCTTCCTGAGCATACATAAATAATTGAATTGTCTCAAATGATTTCATTAATCAGGTTTGTTGACGTTGTTTAGGCAAGTAAATTCGTTGGATCGGCAATGTTCCGAAGAGTCGTATTGTCATGTTACGTGAAATGTTTTCTAATTCATTATTGAACCGCAAGTTGTAAATATGTAAACACAGATGAATTTAAAGTTTGTCCGTGATTGTTTTAATTTAACACGAGTCGGGTGCATTGTTGTTTAAATAGTAACGACAACAGTTTACTAATATGTGCAGTTTAATAAAAAGGAGGGTATTTTAATTAATTAAAGTTATCAAATGAATAGTCTTTGATCATTAGATTGTGTATCGTGGAAAGTGTGAATGGCCTTTTTGTCTGTATTATATAACAGTTCGTTCTCTGTTTGTTTGTGCACCCACATCTCCGCCAATTTTGCACATATCGGGCTGACATTTTGCATGTGATCTACCCGATGCATCGAAGTGGTTCGTAGACATTAAACAAATTTGTCCGGGGAGTGGAAAGTTTGAGGGGCTCAATATTCCAAAAGGCTGTACGTGGAGTTCCAGCCATGGAATTTTATGTTTTTCTATATCATCGTAAAGATAATTATGCCATCTACAAATATGTCGCTGGATGTATCAAATTTTGAATAGTTTTTAAGTTATTGACATTTGAAAATCCTCAGTGCTTAACATGCACCAGGTCTACCTGTTGTTGGTCACGTCCGCACGCTTACAAATATTTCATATATTTCCTACAGATGGAGCTATGCTTCATTTTGTCATTTAGCGTCAAAATTATCGAATACAAGATATCTATATTATAAAACAGTTCGTTCTCTGTTTGTTTGTGCACCCACATCTCCATCAGTTTTGCATGTATCAGGCTGAAATTTCAACCCAGCATCCGCTGTTGCTGGTTACATCAGTTAGATGGATGAATGATTGAGATTAAGATTTCTGGCAAATGCTTGTCCTAACAACTAGGCCGGTGACCAGTTACCATTTATTAATGCGGGGAAGCCGGGTAACTCAGCTAGTTATATTATATAGAGTCAGACAACTTTTGCCCTTTTTAAGCAGAATTTTAATTGGATGTAGCCAAAGAAATTATATCATATTTTTTTCAATGATTTTGTGGTAAATCTAAATGAAAAAATTCTACAAATGAGCCAGCATCTTGTTAGTGGATATTAGATAGATTCAGTTTGTTGCAAAATTAGTATGAAATATTGATTTGGGAAGGGATCATTAAATAATTGTGTCAAATCCATAACAACCTGTGACTGTTGTTGAAAAATACTGTGAGGTATAAATTTAAAAAAAAAATTATTTCTAAACTTAACAGATATTTGAAAGCATTACGTACGATTATTTTACAATATTATAACTAGATTTAAGATATTTATTTGCGGTGACGTACAACGCAATTGTAGCATCCTCAATGATGTGAAACATTAACATATTTAGTCTGATTAGTGCAAATGCAAATAGTGTTTTTTTTCGCTGCAAGGAACCTTGTGCGAATTAACATATTGCTGAAAACCTAGGGAAAACATATGCATTCTGGCTTGGTATACTGCTATATATCATGCAGGTTGGCTGCTGAAGTGTGGTTCTGCATTTCCTTTGTTCATTAAGTAATATTCAGAACTGTGAGTACGGTGGCGGTGAAACCAACACTTTGTGAATTATTGTGTGAATTCATCAAGATGAGGATTTCCTTTGTCTTGTTTAAGCGTGCTGGTAGCAATAAAAGGCCTCCAGTGGTCTTAATTAGTCGTAAATTGTATCTCTATAATCCACTTACGATGTTATTGTGGCAAAGCACACAGACACAAAATATTGTGTTGGATTGCATATGAACATTTTTCCTCTGTTCTCAGTTGGTAATCTGCTTGGCATGTTGAGGGTTTAAAAACCAATCCATGAACCACACATTTGGTGTAAAAACTTTACACTTAACATTGGGGACTGGCTTGGCTGGATTAATTAATTGGGGGCATAAAAAAACTGAGGACTATGAAACCCTTGAAGTGATCACCCTCAGTGCCACCATAGAAAAACTAGCTTGACTTAATAATCTGAAAACGGCTGACTGTATGAATGATGTGCTGGAAGACAATCACGTTCAAGTAACAACAGCGCTGGAAAGAAAGTATAAAATAAGTTTGACTAACTACCATCGGCGTGTAGTTCCTGTAAGCAGCTGCTCTGTCTAATATGAATGCCATGCTCAGAGTGATATTTTCACTGTTACTAATCAACCAGTATAATGCCACACTATATTCATGCCAATGTCTTTTTTGACATTTATTGCTCGTTATGACAGTGGACTTCCTGTATGACATTAATATATGTAATTAAATTTCCCAAACCTTCAACGTATTGCATTGATTCATCTAACAACAGAGAAGATTTATTTGAAACCGGTCCTGGCTGTGGCAGCAACATTTTGAGCCATGTTCTTATTCATGGCACAGGTTCTGAATATTTATGAATTTTAACGGGAAATGACATTTATTTGCTGGAGTCTCTAGGGCCTGGAATGATAGTATTGATACATTTGGAGTAGGATTTTCTAGCAGTACAGCTAGCCATGTCGTATCGATTTTAATTAACGAGGTGGGCAGAAAATGTTATCTGCAATGTCCGTGGAAATTGGCAAAATTGGCGAATGTTGATAATCCACGGGTTTGATAGGTAAGTGGCATTTAGTGCACTGTGTATAAACACGGGCAGATGCGATTATCTGGAAGCACAGCCGGGGTTTATCATTTACATACATTTAATCGGAGAGACGCTGTAGGTGCATAAACAGGGTCTGCTTCTTGTAATGTCCCGGTTTTCACTGTGTTTTTTCGTGTTTAGGGTTGCACATTTAAGCTATCTGTATACTATTGTAGACCCCGTAAGGTCATTGCTGTCTTATGCACTGCCTGCTTGGAGCCTCTCGTGTGTCCCACGGTCCGGGAAGCAACTCCAGCTGCAGGGAGCAAAATCCAGTGGGTTAGAGATAGATTTCTAGTTACTAGTTGTTTCCATCACTCAGCAACGTTCTACTGACTGACTATAGTCTGTGTTATTGTGGTTGTAATGTAATGGTCTTATGAGGTCTCATTCAACTAGTTAGCCTTTTTCAGAACATTATCGCCAAACCGACCTTTCTATGCTGGCACTGAGGGTGGTCACTGCCAGGGTGCTTGTCGTCCTCGGTGGTTCTTTTACGTCCCAAATTGAGACGGGACCGACATTAACGTGATCTCTGAGTCATGAGGGATACACAGTCCCCAATGTTGAGAGCCAGGTTTTTGTTTAGACCACCACTTTGTGACTGTGAATCCTATGTGGGATCTTATGTTTCCCCTGGCATAAAACCAGGTTGAAGGAACCAATATTTCTCTTCTGAAAGACACAAGCAGAGTAGGTGAATAATTGCCCTAGTTTCAAAACAACACCAGATGGACTCAAATGTCAGTCCTCTCCACCGGCAACCCGTGGCTATATAACTACCTACCCTTGTCCCTTGATATTTCGATATCTGTCCCACTTACAAGACAGGGATATATCCCACAATGGATTTCATAATCGCAGCCTGCTTATATCAGTATTTTATTGTCATCTCTTGTGTTGTTTTTGCTTCCGTGCCAGTGGTCTGAGCCCGACTAGCTGCTATCTAACCACCATCATGGTGGTCCTAATCTTTGTCCATCTCTCTTTTGCAAAACTCATAATTAAAGTGGAGTCCTCATGTGTGTTCTGGTAGGTCGGGAGACCCACCAAAGTGGCCCCTCTGGGTATATAGTGAACCCATGTGGCCATTTGAGATCGTATCTCCTACCAGGCTATTACCAGGTGAAATTGGACATAGAAAAGGTGGGATTTTAATCTACAGTCATTGATACCTCTGACCTGGACTGTGGGTTAGCTTCTGAGGACCGTATTTCTCTCATTGACAAACTGACTTGCATAATTCTGCTGGGCGTTCAGCCATGAAAAGGCTGGTTTAGAAGATTGTTTGTGTTTTGTCTCCATAGAAGAGTTGTGATGTTGACGTACTGGGGATCTATGTCAAGGCATTGTTGTTTTTTCTATAGGTGTGCTACAATACGGGAGAAATATACAAAACCATGTTGTATTTTTTTGCACATGAAACAGATTTAATAATAAGTATATATAATACATTATTTTGATGTAGCATAGCTTCCTTGACAATTCAATGCATTAAATTTTTTATTATTAATATTATAAAATTTTCCATAGAAATTATAAATGTACATGGTGTATATAAAATTAGTAACATTTAATATAAATTAATTGAAGACATAATATGTAATTACATGTTTGAAGTAAAAACAACTCAGTTAATATTATAAAATTGTCCATAGAAATTATAAACATACATTGTGTGCATAAAATTAATAACAATTAATGTGAATTAATTAACTATATAATATGTTATTACATGTTTTAAGTAAAAACAAATCAACATAAATGTGACTTTTATTATTATTATTATATTATTATACTTGTGTATAGGTGAGCTATGAATATTAGGAAACTATGTCAATGCATTGTTGGGCTTTACATCAGTAGTAGAATATAGCATTGCTCTAATATTGGTGAAGCCATTATTGTGACAGCTTCTTGAAATGAATCTCTTGATGAGACGACTGGTCGTAATGTCAGCTTGACACAATATCCCTGTTGGGTCAGTAACAGTTGTGAGTTTAGTTGTGGTGACTTTGCGAATCCATTGACATGTCATTTGGTATGATCTCTGTTAGCTGCAGGGTTGATTGTGAATCTGAAACCGAATAATTACCGTGAAGGCCTGTGTATGCTATCCTTTTACAGGGCTATATGTAAATAGATAAACAAAGAGGTGGTAGCATTTATACTGACTTAAAAATATATATGTAATATGTAAATATGTACCAGTATTTGTTTTGTTTACCTGTTGTTTATTAGCACTGACCCACAGCTAATGGGAGATGTTTCAATATCAGGTGTACTTCCATTTTATATAATTATGAATAATTTGTTTTAAAAAACATTGAAATGTCTGCACCTGTAAATAATAAATAAAAAAGGTGTAACATTGTTTTTTAAGATGTTCTGAAGCAAGTGTTTTTAAAATCACTTTCACTACCTAAATGAGTGCCATATAATTGTGAACTTTTTTGTAAAGCGCTTTGAACAGAACTAAGGACTGGATACAGCGCTATATAAGACTTTATTATTATTTATTATTAAGTGAAATTATGATTAATCTGGTTAAAAACAAAAGTTGAAATGTTTGCACCTGTAAATAACACAAACATTAAAAAAATGTGTAACATTATTTGTCAAGGTATTCTGAAGCTAGCAAGTTAATTTGAATTTTGTCATTGTAACCAGCTTAATATAATCAGGCCATTGTATAATTAGTTAGCCAGTGGCTGTGATGTCACCGTGACCTTCTATACACCTGAAGTCAATGGTGGTGCTATGTAATTGATAGGCAGTCCTTGTGACAGATACTTGTGGCAGGTTAACTCAGAGAGCCACTTGGGTGACCTACAAGGTGGCGCCAGGTGCAGATATATTAACCTACAAAATTCTTCTGAATTTGGCCTACTTTATTACAGTATTATTAAGTTATTAAGGTTAGTCGGCTTTGTAAATACAAAATCTGATACGATGAAAAAAATTAATTTGATAACATCCTTCTATCCATCCAAAACAGTGTGTAGCCTCTGCACATGTAATGTCAACACAGTAGGTAGAGAGCTGATAATTGCAAAATTTCAAAAATTCGGGGAAAAACAAAAAATTAACTTTCAAGTTTGATGTGATAATCCATTTGTATACCTTTGAGCCACCTACCCATCTACATAAAATTTAGAGAAAAAAATGCAAACTATACTTTGTTGAGTGACTTTTCCCTGTTTTTTAATTGTTCTGTGAGGCACCATGTGTCCATGGGTCCTGCCATGACTTTGGTAGTCTTAGTGTGCCCCACTCCCCCCCACTTGTGAGGCACCAGGTGTCCATGGGTCCTGCCATGACTTTGGTAGTCTTAGTGTGCCCCCCTCCCTCCACTTGTGAGGCACCATGGGTCCTGCCATGACTTTGGTAGTCTTAGTGTGCCCCCCTCCCCCACTTGTGAGGCACCAGGGGTCCTGCCATGACTTTGGTGGTCTTAGTGTGCCCCCCTCCCCCCACTTGTGAGGCACCAGGTGTCCATGGGTCCTGCCATGACTTTGGTAGTCTTAGTGTGCCCCCTCCCCCACTTGTGAGGCACCAGTTGTCCAGGGGTCCTGCCATGACTTTAGTTGTCTTAGTGTGCCCCCTCCCCCACTTGTGAGGGACCAGTTGTCCAGGGGTCCTGCCATGACTTTGGTTGTCTTAGTGTGCCCCATCCCCCACTTGTGAGGCACCAGTTGTCCAGGTGTCCTGCCATGACTTTGGTTGTCTTAGTGTGCCCCCTCCCCCCACTTGTGAGGCACCAGTTGTCCAGGGGTCATGCCATGACTTTGGTTGTCTTAGTGTGCCCCCTCCCCCCACTTGTGAGGCACCAGTTGTCCAGGGGTACTGCCATGACTTTGGTAGTCTTAGTGTGCCCCCTCCACCCACTTGTGAGGCACCAGTTGTCTAGGGGTCCTGCCATGACTTTGGTTGTCTTAGTGTGCCCCCTCCCCCCACTTGTGAGGCACCAGTTGTCCAGGGGTCCTGTCATGACTTTGGTTGTCTTAGTGTGCCCCCTCCCCCCCACTTGTGAGTCCTGCCATGACCTTAGTGTGTTGTACCAGTTGTCCAGGGGTCCTGCCATGACGTTGGTTGTCTTAGTGTGCCCCCTCCCCCACTTGTGAGGCACCAGTTGTCCAGGGGTCCTGCCATGACTTTGGTTGTCTTAGTGTGCCCCCTCCCCCCACTTGTGAGGCACCAGTTGTCCAGGGGTCCTGCCATGACTTTGGTTGTCTTAGTGTGCCCCCTCCCCCCACTTGTGAGGCACCAGTTGTCCAGTGGTACTGCCATGACTTTGGTAGTCTTAGTGTGCCCCCTCCCCCCACTTGTGAGGCACCAGTTGTCCAGGGGTCCTGTCATGACTTTGGTTGTCTTAGTGTGCCCCCTCCCCCCACTTGTGAGGCACCAGTTGTCCTGGGGTCCTGCCATGACTTTGGTTGTCTTAGTGTGCCCCCTCCCCCCACTTGTGAGGCACCAGGTGTCCATGGGTCCTGCCATGATTTTGGTATTCTTAGTGTGCCCCTTCCCCCACTTGTGAGGCACCAGGTGTCCTTGGGTCCTGCCATGATTTTGGTAGTCTTAGTGTGCCCCCTCCCCACACTTGTGAGGCACCAGGGGTCCTGCCATGACTTTGGTGGTCTTAGTGTGTCCCCCCTCCCCCCACTTGTGAGGCACCAGGTGTCCATGGGTCCTGCCATGACTTTGGTGGTCTTAGTGTGCCCCCCTCCCCCACTTGTGAAGCACCAGGTGTCCAGGGGTCTTGCCATGACTCTGGTGGTTTTAGTGTGCCCCTCCCACTTTTGAGGCACCGGGGGTCCTGCCATGACTTTGATGGTCTTAGTGTGCCCCCTCCCCACTTGTGAGGCACCAGGTGTCCAGGGGTCCTGCCATGACTCTGGTGGTCTTGGTGTGCCCCCCTCCCCACTTGTGAGGCACCAGGGGTCCTGCCATGACTTTGGTGGTCTTAGTGTGCCCCCTCCCCCACTTGTGAGGCACCAGGGGTCCAGGGGTCCTGCCATGACTTTGGTGGTCTTAGTGTGCCCCCCTCCCCCCACTACATTGAGGGAATGTTTGTCTTACAAATGAACAACAGATGGTGAAATAATAAACATTATATACACAAGTCCTTATTCCACTGCTGTAGAAGTTTATTGTCCTGTATTCCTAAGGACATGGTTTCCCTGCCATTTCATGTTTACTGTGGACATTTCTTGAGTGAGAGTTTGGCAAATTGTGTTAATCAGGCGTGTCTAAGTGTACTTGACTCTGGTAATAAAGAATATGTTGGGATTTAGTCAGAGTGTTCGTTGTGTCTAGTGTTCTTTATATTCATCTTCCTCTTCCCATTGCTCCCATATCGGGTGGGGTCCATATGACTTGGTGGCCTGTTCTCTCCTCAAATGCTCTCCATCGTTCTCAATCTTCCGCGATGGTCTTCCATTCTTGTACCTGTCATTTTAAGATCTTGCACTACGCTGTCTTTCCATCTTCGGTTTGGTCTTCCTCTTCTTCATCTACCAGTCTTCTGTTTTCATCAGTCTTTCCTTACTAGTTCTCTGCACATGACCTGCCCATCTCAGTCTGCTTCCAACTATTTTCTTTTTCAGGTGTTGCTTCATGTCAATCTCTTCAATTCTCTAATTTATACGTTGATACTGGTACATTACACAGTGCAAACCAGAACAGGAATTTCAAAGTTATTCTTTTTAAGAGGCTGATTCTTACATCAAGGGCTGATTTCATGAAGTGGCTAAGAATGTCATTAACGCTAAGATGATTGTTTTAGTAAATAATGCAGGTTTTTTTACATAAGCAAACATAGGAGTTTGACACTAAGTAAATGTGTAATTACATGAAACTGGTCCTAGGTCCTTATATTAAGTCTTTACCAAATAGTTGTCGAAACAAAATTACCCAATTTCTGATCAGCTAATAAAATTGTAAAACTTTATCATGCAGACTGAACAGATTGATAAAATGCAAGTAGAAATGGCGCGTTGGTATAACGGTATAACTTTAATCAGCAAGTTGTCGTTAGACTTGGCTTGCCGTGATGTGTTAATCCAGTCAGAGGCACGGAATGCCCGCCATGTTGTTTTATTGTGCGATCAGGTCAGACCTGCTCTGCCAAATGTATCAGTGACACATGAGTCATGCGGATTCCAAGAACGGTGCCAAGTCTTTCTGGTGTGTTGATGTTCTATCCGGAGTAGCAACCTCCCAGTGTACCTTTCTGCCCCCTCCTCTGTCTGTCCGAATGTCTGTCTACTCCCTCTGTGGTTAAATATAGCTGAGCACTGAAACATCAGTGTAATCGGGTTAAGCCATTTGGAAAATCTGGTGAATTAAGCGTGCTGGTAAATTACACATGTGCAAAGGAGATTCGCCTTACAGTCGGGTCGGTTTGGTCTGTGCTAGGAATGAAGATGGTGATGGCAGAGAAGGTATTTTTGTACGTTGGCCAAGTGCATGGCATCATAACCAGATGTTCAGAGATGCCACGCAATGCTGCGCAACAACATTGCACCTCCAATTTTTTTATTTGCTCTCCTTGTTCCCTGCTGTGCAGGGGTGAGGGCCAGGTGCAGAAATGCCGAAACACTCGCTGTGTTTTTTCTTTCCAAAGTTTTCTATCTATCCATAGCTCCGTCTCTCCATCTTTCATCCTCCCCCGATCTTCTCATGTCCCTCCTCTCGCAGTGCTCCCATCTCAGCTGTGGCCTTCCCCTTTTCCTTGAGTCCTCCAATGGCTCCGGTTATAGTTACGTGTGTATGTTTCTCAATGTACATTGCATTAAATCAATTAAAGTGAGATTTTTAGTGTAGTATTAACCTATGTCGAGCTCCTGTCGGGTACATGCGATTGTGTTATCTATTACGCCTGTGTATTCGTTGCCATTTCAATGTTGGGATTAGTTTTGGGCATGGAATACTGTTGAGGTTTGATTTGAAAATACCTAGTATAGGATCACTACCATTATTATGAGTGTGAAAGGTGAACATATAAGGCAGATTGGTGTTAGAAATTATCTTACTTCCATCCTATTTGGATAACACACGTCAATGCAGCAGTAACACTACGGTTGTATGGAGTCCCACTTTGCTGCACTATATTTCATTTTAAGAAAAATTACAGTCAGGTAGACATTTCTGTGTGACACTGGCCAAACATGACTCAGCATGGATCAGTGGCGGCCTCTGTTGAGTTAGAATGTTAGTACTTGAGTGTGGCGATCTTTTCTGGTAAAATAGAGAAAAACATTTGGCCTTTGTTGAATAACATGGTTGTGTGTCACTATTAGGGGAAAATGGCAAACTTTCTCAGGGTACATCAGGGAGAATGTCATTATTAATCATAGTATCTGACACAATATCTGTGTGACCTTTGGGGGAAATGCTAAAGTCTAGTTACATGGCGATAGTGCAGAATGGTTTTTGTTTTTTAGATATTAACCCTTTTCATACCAACAAATGTGACTTTCATGTGTATTATAAATCATATATAACTACCTCAACTGTAGTTTGTATGAAATGGGTTAATAATGTTATTATTAAGTATCATTTTAGCAGAATGCAAAGCAGTTATTATTGTTTAAATTTATTATGTCATATCATTTGTTATTTCTCAGTTTTACAAAATGATTTAATAACAATCCAAGAACACTGTTTAAGTGCTTTGTTGAAATATATTTTTGATGATTTATAATGACTGATAATGAAAAAAAATTATTACTAATTGACAATGATACTTCTCAATGATTTGATGTTATTATAGTAATAACTGTGTTTTCAGAGACCTAAAGGAATAATTCAATGACACACTTTCCAAATATTTATGAACCTGAACTAGTTCTGCTTTGACTACCCAAGCTATTCGTATGGCTTTGTAACGTCATTGAAGTGAAGTTATAGTTTATAAAAGACCACTAATAATTGGAGTCCAATTATTTGGGAACGAAGAAAAATTATGTTTACATAGTTGCCTGAGAACATAAGGCACTCAAACATAAGTAATTTGATAGATTGTTAGGGCGTCCGAAACATACGGTGTCTGAATACATGCCGTCATTAGAACTTTTGTTCCATACATGAGAATGAGAACGATTAATCCTTTGGTTTTCTTGCGCCATTAAGCTTGCATTTTCTTAGGATTTTGGCACTAAAGAAATAATTCCATTATTATTCCAATGGAACCTCCCTATTAAGGTCACCCTCGGGACTGGGCAAAAGCGACTTGAATAGTGAAGTGACTGTATTTGCAGGACTAATTTCCTATACTTTACTATTACAAAAAAAATAACTTTGGACTGTCCCAGGGTGACCTTAATTGCGAGGTGGCAGTATTACCGAGGTGACTGTAAAGCAAGGTTCAACTGTACTATGCTTTGAATGTGATGTCGTAAACATGTGATGTTGTGAGTCGTGCAGTGAGTTGATGTGTTTTCATTGGTGCTGCAGAGACGCTGAATACGGACGCGAGATGGACGGAAAAGGTGCGAACTCTAACAATGTTAAGTATGAGGATGAGGTAGAAAAGAAGCCAGCCGAAACTCCCGAAAACAACCTCCCGACTAGTGAGGATGTAAGCGTTGCCCATTAATCTCATAAGAAACTGCATCCTTCAGCACATTACGCTTCCTCATCCACAGTGCGGAGTGCACCCTGCGTGCCACCCCTGACCTCCGACCCCCGGGGTCTGACGGTCCAACATGGAATACGTCGCTGAAGGCCTTATATATTCGATCAAAATCTTTATGATAAATATCTTTATCTGTTGTGATTGGCTGTTGCCTATGGTTGGCATGGTTACCATGCAGGTTGACACTTAAATACGTTTGCCTGCATTACATGTATTTCTTCGCTTCTTTCTGGAAAGGTCAAAAGGTCAAAATTGAAGGTGTCGCTGTTTTTGGTTGCTCGGTGAAATTATAATAAAACGTGAAATTTTGAACTATGTGGTTGCGGTTTCCATCCGATTTTTGAATCCCCAAAACTGTTAATAATTTTTATTTATAGTTTTCGCACTCACTGATGTACTTCTTTTTGTTGTGCCTCAAAACAAATGGCATAAAATACCAATAACAAATTGCATTAAATACGCGGACCATAAAAGGAATGCAATTTAATGAGAAATACCTAATTAATGAAGACTGTAACGATTTAATGTCGATCTGAACCAAGATGGCCGACATGTCAAACTATAGGTGGCGCTATGTGGATCGAAACGTAGGGTCTTCGGTGCGTCTTCTGTGGATCATGGATGTTCTGCTGGCTTGCTTTTTACTTGTAACTTATGCACCTCATGGGCGATCTGCCACTGGCGGAACTTACATCAAGGCCGATGCTGCAGGGCATTTAATGGCTGCATTAAGCCGTACATATACTGCACTGTCATCTAGCCACAGTTTAACCCTAGCGTAGTACTAAACTGAACAACATCAAATAACATAATCCTGTACAATAAATGAACAGGATGGTATGTCTGCCCGAATGTTTGCTGAGATCACACAGTCTTTTAAAACAGAAACCATGCTGTCAGTTGAACAAACATAGATCCGGTATGTTATACAGTCTATATAATAGATGTCAGTATGAATGTATGAAATGTGGAAAAGTCGAAAACATGAAAAGCGGAAGACTTCACAAATTCATAGCCGTGTAAACGGTAGGAAATTGTTCAGAAGAACGATTAAAATCGGTGAATCGATTCTTTCCAAGTGTTTTTCTGTTTTTATGTAGAAATATTGGCATTGCACAATTTTTAAATGCCGGCTGGTAGTTGTAATGTATTACAAAATCTTGTTACATTTCAATAACTTATATATTGATGTATTGGACATGATAAAAACTTGTAGCCTGATACATATATCAAGATGAAGTCCCCTTAAAGAGAGCATGATATTAACCCGTCCTGCTTTATGCTATGTCAAAAACGAATATGGCATCCGAATTTGTCTGCTACATTTTTATTTCACAGACGCTTTCAACACAACAGCAATATGAAGAAAAGTACATTAATATTATTATTAGCATGCCTCGTTAAGTGAACACTCATGAAAGACATCATTAATGAAGCAGCTTTCTAGTTGGCATAGGGCAAACATAAATATTCATAAAATGTGGACTGTCATAAAAATGTAGTTCCTGGTTTCCTTCAGTAGCATTAACTGGAAATATAATCTTGTCATAGTGCATGTTATGGTTAAGTAATGATTAATATCTGTATTAATTTATACTCATTACTTGGTAGTAGTGGTCGCACGATTGTTGTGGTTGTTATATTATGTTAGGAAATATTTATGTAAACATTTTCAGGGTTGGTTTAGCTGAATATAATTGATATAAGTTGTAATTAAATTATGCCTTAGGGTAAGTATGATATAGGTATGTAGTAATTTTAGTTGATCCATATAATCTGAATTCTTTTTAAATGTTGTTGCACGATAACATTTCCTAGACATCAGCATTTTCTCTGTTTGTGGCAAAAGTAATTAAGGCGATATCCAGTTCTATAAAATATTATTACGTTGTATTTTTCACATGCAGAAAATAGAAATTCTGTAAATGTAATAAAATTTATCGTAATTAAATTCAAATTTCTTTAAATTATTGTAATTTGTAATGAAGAGTTCTAATATTGCCTGATCAGAAGCAGGACTGTGATTGAATCCAACCCTGGAAATGTTCTGGTAAAGCAAGTTTTTTTTTATAATGCCTAATTGACATTTAAGAATGTGACCCGCCACAGACTGGGTATTAAGTGACACAGGCCTATTCTGCACACAAGCCAAAAATAGCTTTCAAGGTCACGTCCCACCAATTTTGTGTTTTTGGCAGAAATGCATACTTCGAAATCTCATCTTAATACCTGGTTAGCTATAGCGGGTCACATGTAAATCGAGATTGGTCCATCGATCATGACATAGTAAAATAAGAATTAATGTTTTAAAGCATATACAGTAATGATACTGTCACATGACTACAGCCAGTCCAATATTAAAGCGATGATAAGCAGACTTAGTTTTGGTTATTACACACATGACATTTGCCTGAGTTTTTATTTGTTTGCCATTAAAATTTTTATATTTAGAGGCATTGTCATTGGAAATATACGATTAAAATAATGTTTTTTGGTTAGATGGTGAGATTTGCAAATGTATATCGATAAGTTGCAGTTTACCTTTACTGATTGGCTGTAGCCATACAGTATCTACATAAAACCAATATAAAACCACTGCACATGACAGTACATGTAGAGAGCTTGTTGCAGAAATACAGTTTATGAGATTTTCCAGTAGTTTAAGATCATTGTTGCTAACGCATCCTGTGGTCATTCTGCTTGCGTTGCAGCCTAAAGAGAAGAACATCGAAGGGTTAGATTATGCCGACTTGCAGTTTGACGATAACTTGGAACTGTCACCCCAGCCGCCACTCAGTAGCTCCGATGAAATAACATACGTGAAAGTCTGAAGCCGACAACAATGATTCCAACATGCCCGCCAGTTGGTGCCCGATTGGGCAACACCGACTGCATGTGCCATATTAGCACATCGAATCAACCAAGAAACAATGCCACGGCGATATACGTCGCCACAGATGTGCATAATGTAAATTTACAGTTAAGAATTTAGATTCAGTATAGGGCTTGTGTACTATAGGGATGTGTGTGTTTACTGCAATTTTGTAAAATTTTATACCGGCACCAAATACTAGGTAGCGCTGTCCTCTTAGTTTGTGGTGCCAATTAGGGCCCTCTGTGAATCCTGTTTGGAGTCTATGAGGCCTAGCCACGTTCTTATGGTCTTCCTATTAAAACTGCATCCTGTATTGTTTTCATGTACAGAGCAAGTAGGCGAATTTAACCCATTCTCGAAGCAGACTGTCTGCTGATTGGGAGGCAAGGAAATGTTCACTTGTGTCGTTGTAAATTATGTGGAACCGCCGGCTCGTCATCAGTGAATCGTGGCCCTATCGCCAAATGGTATTAATAAGTTGCACCATTGTTAAATATAAATAAAACACACACCAGGTGGAGCCAGCTGTACCTGGCGAAGCAGCATTTAACGTGTACCACAATGTTGAGCTTTCACTTTCTTATTAAAATGCCGTCCGCAATGTGGGATGTATATGCATGCGCATCATCGTGCCCTGTTAAAAAATACAAGGAAAATGTAAAATAATATTTTGTTATTCAAAGAAAAAGGCTATTTGTGTGTGGTTCGTTTTTGGCTTAGCACCGCATGTGACTTGGTGGTGAACCGGGTCTCATCCACGGATAAAGCAGGGCGTTGCACCCCATGGGTAAAGCAAGCGGGATTGTCGCAGGGTCTTGGGAAGGCGGCACCCCTTATGGCATTAGACAAACAGGATGGATGGATAGATTATTGTGCGTGAGTGTGTAAATATAAAACTAGGTAGGATAAAAAAATTGTATGCAGGAACGGTACCTAATTTTAAAATTTAGTCACGATTTCCAGAAACTGACGACGTAGGTAGTCTCGAAGACGATAATATATTATTATTATGAAACTGTTTCAAGTCGCGTAGTTGTTGCTTTAAATATAACACCTGCTCGTAGCGGGGTATCAAAACCTTTTTGGTTTGTTGTGGGTGTTCCGATAGTTCATAATAATATTCTAATGAACTGTTGAATGTTTTCACACGTAAGAAGACCAGCATTTGTATATATTGTAGAGGTTGTAAAGGCTTTACTGACGGTCCTGAAGTCTATGTGTCGCCCAATTGGCTGATGTTTTGGGGATGTTGGAAAGGTGTTCATCTTTGTAAATACAGGTGCGAATGTTGGAAGCGACAAACACTGAACACGGAACTGGGCATGGATCTGTTCATTTCTGCATCTGTCCCACAATCTGTTAGCCAAGATCATTCGGTCCATTGTAAAATCTGGATAAATCTTAAAATCGACATTTTATAGTTGATACGATCAGCGTCAGTAAGCCTAGGGTGGGTACCATTTACACACGTGCCTAATTGTATGTCCTCAAGTCTGTGTGTGTTTCTCGGTCATCGTTGGATGTATTACACGATGTTAAAGCACCGTCCCGAGTCGCAAGCAACGCATGCTTGCAACAGGAGAGAACCTGTGTTTGTACTCGAAAACGCATCATCCTCTGTGCGGTCCATTTTGAAAATCAGAATTATTAAAAAATTATTGTGAATTATGCTTTTATTACTATTGCGTAAGCGTATCCTCGTGTTGTTGTCCTTTGTGGATTTTGTAAGTGTATAGAATCGTTGCCTTGGTGACGACAGCGGCAAATGACGATATTTATGGCTGCGAGATAGTGGTAAGGACCACTGCCGGTGGCAAAGTCTGGACTTTGACAAAGCTGTCGGTGGCAATCATATGTGTGTTTGTTAAGGATAGGTTGTGTGGTCTGACTGAAGTGATGCTTTCAGATAAGTCGTCTATTTACTGCTGGTAGCACGCGTTGGCGGCATGCATCGGTAAGGCTGTTACCGTGGCAATTTTATGTTGTCATAGTTACTGTTTCTATTGGTGAAATACCATCGTGTGCACATGTAGTTATACAACTACATTTCGTGATGTCTGTGAAAAGATTTGGCCATCTCATTCACGTACTATGCCAACAAATGCCAACTTTAAAAGGTTGGTGGTTCGAGTACCGGGACATTCTAATATATATGTACATTTTATACCTATGTTAACGAAACGAGTGAAAGCCATCCACTTGTAAATAGCTGTTTATTGGGTTGTGGTGCGTTGGCAGTACACACGTTCAGAGAACGTGTCCGAGTATACCTCAGTTACTGTCCACATCCACCGAACCCAGTACCACGTTAGTAACACCAAACAGGACCGAAATGCCTGCTCACATCACATCGTTTATATGTTGTTATGTATCGTTGTTTGCATAGGATATAATCATCTTTCTTATGGGCGCAAATTATATTTTCATGTAGTGAACATCATAGGGACAAGACATGTCTTCATTTATATTGATGCAAACAAAGTCTGGTGCTAACTTGGGTGAGAAGCAAGCATCGTTACATCGTTTGGTTTGCTGATCACACAAGTGAATCAGTTGAACCTGCTTGCTGCAGGCCAAATATTTACTGCGATGGACTGTTATACCTTTGGTAGTCACCGGTACTTTTGAGTTAAAACAAGATGCAAAAAAATAATTTTGTTAACAGCTTTTTATTGCCGATATTGGTTGACTGTATGAACCTCATGAATTACGATGAGTTTTTTTGACATTATTACACATTTTATGTACATAGGCAAAAAATCAGACTCGACATTGAAAACCATTGACATTTTCTTGTAATTTTTAAAAATAGTAATTCTACCGATTTTCCTTCGGGTACTAATTTGGAAGTGATAGAAAATGTGTGTCGTGTATTGTACAACACAATTTTCATAGCACCTATGAAAAATGGTATACCTAATGAAAACAACTGCAGTTTTGCACTATGAAAGGTTAACTTAGCATAACAAATTAATTATTTTGTATACATGTAATAATAGAAACCCAAAGATGTATTAGATTTTAGTTAAATAAGGGGTAGAATTTGATGTTTGCCCACATATATGTATGCACATTTATCCATGTATACAGTGTCACATCGTCAACAACACAAGACACTGCTGGAAATTCAGTTTGCTTATTTGGATTTGATAATAAAATAATATCAGTTAATTTTGCTTTGCGTGTTTATTTTCAGTTAGCTGAATGTTGTGCCGACTTTTGTGTTTCCAGGAAAATTTCACAACACAACACCCCCCCCTTGGCATCCCCAACTGCACCCCTTGAAGCTCACCAAAAACCTCCCGGTGCACCCCAATTGAGACCTCTATTTGCGCTACCCCTTTGAGGTTGACCAAAAAACAACTGCGCCTAACAGCAACAAATCCGAGAGATTCTTGGGAAATTGGCAGGTAAACCACTGCATTGCACTGCCTGAAAAGGGAGGCAGTTCATTTATTTACCAGGTCCCGTCAAACCTTGCTTAATGGTCATCTTGTTAATACAGCCACCTCACAATTAAACCACCCTACAGCAGTTCTAAATTAATTATGTAATGGTATATTATAGGAAATTATGCCTGCTATCAAATATATATTAACCTAATTCTGAGAAGAGGATTGCCTAGTCTAGAGAATGAAATTGTGCTTTACTGTTAGAGAACGTGAAGAACAATGTAGGGCGATAACCTGAATTTTGCATCATCATAAAGTTTCATTACCATTTTCATATCCACAAACATTACTACCTAGTAATGAAAAACAATAATAATGTGATGCAATATTATCTGTAAAAAAATATGGTTTATTCAACAGGAAATATTTTGTGAAAGCATTATTGCTCAACTATTAATAACAATGCTTTAGTAGCAAAGCAATTTCCCACCCACCCTGTATATATATATATATATAGTATTTGAACAGTGAACATCCTCAATACAAAATACTTGTAATAGTACAACCGTACTGATATTGTACAACTGTACTGATATTGTGGTGAGAATCTGAGAATACGCCCATTTTAAGAATATACATGAATTTTGTTTTGAGCAACATCTTCATCTAAAATTCTCCAATATATAATATCCTTTGTGGCTTTGTCATACATTTTATGTTTTCCATTTCCAAGTAGTAAACAACATGGTGTCAGAGGTTGGATCTGCTTTAACACAAAACAAAATGTTTAAGTCGGCGAACTGCTGAGCAGATTCACAACAAATGTATTATGCACATAAAATAATAATACTACATTACAAACCCATTTGTACATACACCGAGTCCTTTCAATCAAACAAACAAACATGTTAATATACGAGTACACAAGAAACAAACAAGTACCCAGATACGGCTAATTGGTACACCAGATCAACAGAACAGCAACAGACAGTAATATCTGTTATTATACATCCTGGTTACGAATTAACAACAAATGACGGATCTCCCCTATAAAAGGTAGATAGTTTATCCAAGGAGGTTTCAAAATTTTTTATTGGTGGCATCACCGAATGTTTCTTGCAACCTAACAAAACTACTTTACTGAAATTACACACAAGCTTCGATTTGTTTCTGCCTGCCCGCTGAAAACATGAATATTTGTGAGCAAAGCGATTTTTCAGGTTTTTGGCAGTTCAGTTTTTTATTCTTAAATTATACAATTGTACATACGTTAACTTACTCAAGCCACAAAACCTGAAAATCTATCAAAATTATTCTCCAAAATAAAATTCGACAAAAAATGGGAGATCTTTGTCTGAAAGCTGGAGATTGGGAGGTTTTTGAAAAATGACCAAATATGGAGACATGGGAGGTCTGGGTAAAACTGAAAGAACAAAGCACCACAACCTTGACAATAACCAACACTGCACACCTTGTAAGGGATCATCTCAGAACGTTGATGTCCGATTAAATTACTTTCATCTGGCCTCTGCCTCCCACCCCTCCTCTCAGATTAAAGTTGGTAATCGTTGATTTGATGATACCAATATACTGACAGTATCAGTTCGAAGCATAAAATATCGGTGTCCGATGCCAGACGAAACTCCCTCAATGAAAGTAATTTTGTTTTATATCGGACATCAATGTTTTGAGATGATCCCTAAGGGTAAGTCTCACAATTTATTTTTGCTGCGATCAAACCATCACCCATATGGAATATCTTTTTGAAAATTTTACAAATTTCTGTGACCATCCCTAAACAGACATATGAAGGGTTTTGGGGCAAAACGTAATAAACGTCATTTCTGACATTTCGCCCAAACAGAGACCAAAATGTAATGTTTGTTCAACCATGTATAGAGCTAGTATGATAATTAATTTACACCAAAACAAACACCCAAAAATCCACGACGACATGCACAAAAAATGCTGTTTTTTTTCTCAAAATGCTGTTTTTTTTACCAAAACACACTATATGCTTTTCAGCCAATCGGCACTGCCTTGCCCCTAATACCCCTAGGCGTAGTAACCCCACTCACTGTAAGGATATATAGTGCTTTGATAACAAACATGGATATATCATAGGTTTTTAAATGTCACTTTACATCACATTTTATAACAAATCTGCAATAAACATCAACTTTTTGTTACCTCTCTCTTTTGAGTTCCGATTCTTAACATATTCTATCTAAAATCTGAGGATACAAACACAAAAGTAAATTTTTCTCAAAACCAACACAATGGATATAAAAGTATCGTATTTTGCCCCGGAACCTTTCACACCTTGCCGTTACACATACGGGTTTTGCCGTCGTTGACTTGAATACACCGAAAACGCTGTCCAACTGCTTATCGCAAGCTTTCTCGCCTCCTCGGCCCCATAAATCAAATAATCGAGCATTTCATACAGCAACTGGATATTGTCTGGCTGGTCAAACCGATGACCAGCGTCCTTGACCAGTACCACCTCGACGTCGCGGTTGTCCAGATGCTGGGCCAGTTGGATGGAGCTGTTGTAAGGAACGTGGTCATCCTTCATACCATGGAGGAGACGAACTGGACACTTCGCCAACTTACTCGTGTCATCCTCGAATAGACTACTATGCTTCTGGATGTCATGCGAAAACTTCTGCGTCATGAAGAACGACAAGTCTGGCGCATTCACTTGGAAGGAATCCTTTGGTTCGCTGCCCTCCAAAGCCTAGAAACAGGAGGTGGTTTCAAAGTAATATCATGTTATACTCTCAACATTAGCCTTAACCTAAATATATTAAAATAATAATAGTTATAAATGACTTTTTTGGCGCTAATATCCTCGAAAATCTTAGCTGCAATAAAACCAAAGGATTAAGAGTCCTCATAATCATGTACAAAGCAAAAGTCGTCAACAGATGGATGGAATTGCTAAGAAGCTAAGGAGGATATGCAATCAAATTAAAAAGATAAATTTATTGCAAAATGAAACTATATTTCCTACTGACTTAACGCTAACATGGAGCGACTTCCACAATATAGGTTTACGACAACTTCAATACCTCTGAGAAGCGTTCATTTTAAAATTTGCACTACACTTCCATTCACCTTTAAAATAGCATGCTGTCTGTTCAATGGAAACGTACACAAAATGCATTGCAGGGAATAAGAAAAAGAAAGTCACATGAATAGTCACGGAAAAATTCAGAGTAAATAAAGCAACAAGAAAGAGTTCCAAATGTCTATAATATCTACATTTATATTGTTCTTTGTACTTACAATATAACTTGAAATAGTAAACATATTTGTGTGAATATCCGTCTTAATCATAAACATCAAAGACAACACAAAAATAGTGCATAATTCTGATAGTCTGTCACTCTTTCAAATCTCGTGTGCTCACATGTTATTGGAAATGCACAAGTCTACGTCAGAGTGACTGGAATATTCATCTTATTCTTAGTCAATCTTTGTTGTATTCCATTATCAGTGACAATATGCAAACACATCGCAGAGTTTCTTTGATTTTTTGTTTAATCCTAAAACTGTATTGTACTAAATTATCTGTGAACATGACAGACTTTGTAGTTTGTATAATATTACAATCTTCAAATGAAACTGTGTTCTGACTGTTCCTGGTCCAAACGGTGACTTTATTTCCATGACATTTTTCCTGTGACTTTAGTTCCCCCTGCCGGGAATCTAAGCAAGCACACAATGTTACATTTGTGTATAATGATAATATTAATTAAGAAAACTTCATCTTTAATCAGACAACTTGTTCTGACAAAATTATAAATTCATCACCTCTTTCGGTTTTGTCCACTTGTTGACTGAGCCTGGGAGGTCAGCCCAGGTCGCTATGCCAACCATCGCCTGCACCCTGTGTGGTCTCTCCTTTGCTGCCTGAGCCATCAACCACCCTCCCATGCCAAACCCAACCATGATCTGAAACACCAGAAAGCATATCCACTTCACTGGTCGGCTGCAGAAACAAGGGTAGGGTGGGGCAAGATGCTCTCTACGTCAATTTTCAATCTGTGTTCATTTAGACATAAAGCTTGAAAATAAGAATTTCCAGAATATCAGATGGAGTTGTATATCATCATGGCCGATGTGATAATTATGTCTCCACCGGATTATCTGGAAATTCATGTTTTCGAACTTTATGGTTAGATGGCAGAAGCTAGTGAATTCACACTTTGTCCCAACCTACCCAACTGAGTGTGTGAGATTAAGCCTGTTTTCTTAAATAGCAAGCACAATCTAGGATATTTTTTATGCAAGAGCATTGACCGTGAATGATTTTATGATTTGAACCTGATTTTAACCAAAATGTTTCAAATATGGGGCTGCTTTCACAAGGTGTTGACAGGTAAAGGGGTGTTTAACTTTACACTATTGTTTACCAAAATTGTTATATTTCTATTCTGAGCTTCACTTCATCCCTTGACCGGTATGGTCATAGCCGTGGGTGTCACGTTCACCTTCTTCTTCACATCATAATAACCACTCAATCCATTGTGGAGCACAGTAGCGCAGCGGTAGGAGCTCTGGTCTCTCGACTGAGAGAACCCGGGTTCGAATCCTGTGCGGCGGTGTCGAACCTTGGGCAAGTTTGTTTACTCTACGTTGCTTCAGTTCACTCAGCTGTATGAATGAGTACCTGGCTATAGAGAGTGGTGGATATTTGTGTACGAATAGTCTTCATGCAATAATTGCAGCGTGGCTGAATGTTTCCCAGAGAAGTCGAGATGGTGTTCGATTTAACAAGTCTGCCAGGGAGTAAAGTGTAAAGCGCTTTGAGCAATCCAAAGGACTGGATACTGCGCTATATAAGAACTTACCTTTACTTTTGTTATCCTAGAAACACATTTTATAAATGTAATTTATTTTAAATTTGTATACTAAGCATCAGGTATTATACATTGCAATCGTTGTGCTTCCAAATTAATAAACCAAACTAAATCAGCATCAGTTATATTCATTAAACTTCTGCATATCCAGACAAAATAATGTTGTTTCAAGGTAGGGCAAAGCAGATAAACCCATTAAGGCCATTATGGCTGTTTTGGATAACTCCTAGGACCCATGTTAGCCAAGTGCTGGGCAATCAGCAGTCTATGTCTACCTGGGGTCCTGCGGTGAGCTCATCTATGACAGCCAGCACATCGCCTTTCCAGTCTGTTAGCGTAGCGTCTGTCAGTTCATCGCATGATTCGCCACACCCTTGGTAGTCAAACCTATGCAGATAACCACAAATGGTACTTATCAATAAAAACTAGTGATGACTGGGATGGATTTTTTACCATAATATTAACGCATCTTTAAGATTTTGTAATCTCTGCAGTATTATTGTACAATGATCAGTTTGGGAGTTCTACCAGTTGTGTCAAAGGAAATTCTGAAATTTCAATATTATACATTTTAAAATTAGCTCACTCAGTCACACACACCCTTGGCACAACAAACCAAGGACATCAGTTACCATGACTAAGGTGGCGCAATCTGGAGAAGAGTGATTCATCATTCAATTAGAACTATCAGGTAGGAGACAGGCCCTCTAGAAAAAAGCATAGCTTATCAAAAACATGTACATAAATAACTGTGAAGAATTATCTTTGCATCTTCTGAAATACATTGGCACCGATTGTTAATTTGATGCAATTAACAAGGTAGTCCATGAAAGCGTATGAACATTGAAAAAGGTGAGAGGACGTCGACACCTCGGTGCCTCAAAGGAAATGCATGCATTTACAATGATTTAAAATTACCATATTAATACATGTACCATAGAATCAATAGGTGTCCAGCAGTGACAACTAACATAAGTTTAATACACAAACTGCTATGTCAAAATAACTCAAAAGAAATATGTTGTGTACATGTCTTCATGAATTGTCAACACAGGCACAGAACTTTGTAAATATTGTTCATTCAAAAACATAAGTTTTAAATGATTTAAACGGCATAATATGAATGATATAAATGTATGACCACATTTGTCACATTTGTATCACCAACAATTAGGATGATTTTATTCAAACAAACAAATTCATGTTTATCACTGAAACACACTGATCAGCTTACAAAGTTTGATGTGTGCGGCTGTCTGCATGTACAGTACCCATGCATGTTTGTGTGGTGTATGTGTGCGGCTGTCTGCATGTACAGTACCCATGCATGTTTGTGTGGTGTATGTGTGCGGCTGTCTGCATGTACAGTACCCATGCATGTTTGTGTGGTGTATGTGTGCGGCTGTCTGCATGTACAGTACCCATGCATGTTTGTGTGGTGTATGTGTGCGGCTGTCTGCATGTACAGTACCCATGCATGTTTGTGTGGTGTATGTGTGTGGCTGTCTGCATGTACAGTACCCATGCATGTTTGTGTGGTGTATGTGTGTGGCTGTCTGCATGTACAGTACCCATGCATGTTTGTGTGGTGTATGTGTGCGGCTGTCTGCATGTACAGTACCCATGCATGTTTGTGTGGTGTATGTGTGTGGCTGTCTGCATGTACAGTACCCATGCATGTTTGTGTGGTGTATGTGTGCGGCTGTCTGCATGTACAGTACCCATGCATGTTTGTGTGGTGTATGTGTGTGGCTGTCTGCATGTACAGTACCCATGCATGTTTGTGTGGTGTATGTGTGCGGCTGTCTGCATGTACAGTACCCATGCATGTTTGTGTGGTGTATGTGTGCGGCTGTCTGCATGTACAGTACCCATGCATGTTTGTGTGGTGTATGTGTGTATGTGCACATGATTGTGTGTTGTGTGCATGTGTGTATTATATATGCGTGTGTGTGTGTGTGTGTGTGTGTGTGTGTGTGTGTGTGTGTGTGCACGTGAAAAGATGTACGCGTGTAGGAATGCAATGTAATAGACAGAGGGGGAGGCTGATATTATTAAGAAAAATAGTTATACAAATTTTACGATTTAATTATTACATTTATGTCAGTTATTACAGAAATGTGGCAAGGAATTTTAGCAAGCCAAAGTAAAGATGGGTAATCCATGGAGAACTTCATTAATGTCAAGTTATGACCATCATGATCACATCTGACTGTGAATTGTCTGAACAGAAGAAGTGAAGCAGGGACACTGAAGATCATGTCTGAACTGAAGAAGTAAACTGTAAAGACCTCCAAATTTGGCGTTGTATGTATATGGTCAAATCCAACGAACGGGGGTCTTGGGGCTCCACATAAGGTCGAAAATAGAATTGCCTGGATCGTTTGTTCAGTTGTGGTATTATGTGTGCATACTACTGAGGCGACTTCACCAAAAATTGGGCACACTAATTAAAAAAATTGACGATTTTATAGTTGCTTGAAGTTGAAAGGTGTGTTCTATATGTTATTATCCGAGGACCACAAGTTATCGTCCGTTGGCAGGACATAACCCACAGTACAATGGAGTTGTGTTGGATATTTAACTTTGTCAATGGATAACATGTGGACATACGTTATAACGGTGTGACTTTGGGGGGAGGTACTTATTTAGAGTTGTCAGAGTGCGGTGAAGTTTTTTTTGCACTTCAATATTGCCCCACTTAATTTTCCGAATGTGTTGTCATTACTTGTACAACAAGACAAACACGTTGTAGATATGTGCAAACTGTTCATGTTTAAGCGGAGGATGTGTGTTATCCTTTGGTATTTATGTTATGGATGTAACCTGCAAATCTGTAGCACAACACACTCAGACAAAATGGTACTCGGACGATAACATAATTCTAAAAATGGGCCAAGTGGCCCAGAAGTCCTTTGGACTAATACGTCTATATGTGACCCCAGCTGACCAAATGAGTGATAAGTCGGAAAAATTGTAACATTGTTTTTTTACATCCTTGTAAAGGTTTGGTAGGGTGCTTTACACGGTTTCAAAAAATATGACTGCTACAAAAATTGGCAATGTTATGGAGCATTGAACATGGTAGGGGTCAAAAAGTGAAAATGAAGAAAACGGCTGTTGAAGTTTTACATTATATATGCAAATGGATTGCATGGAAATATTACATGCACAACATTCAAATGTGGCACACAGTATGTAATATGTATGTTATGTTGCAATGATACACTGGAAGTACAAATGTGCTGCTACAAAGACTTATCAAGTTATGCCAGATTATGTCTTCATGTGTAAAACTAAGAGGACAGATTATTTGAGAGCAAAAAGTAGACTCACTGTTTGACACAGTTTAAAACCTACAGGCAACTGTCCAGTTTAACAGGGGTCTAGTGGCTTAATGCCACCAAGCGAAACATCGACAAACTAGAGATGGTACAGAGGCGTGTTGCCAGATACATTTATGGTGACTGGCGGCGCCGCAGCAGCCCAACCTCCATGCTCCACCAATTGCAATGGCAGTCCCTAGAACAGCGCAGATGTCTTGCGAGGCTTAACATGATGTACAAAATTCAAAACGGCCTAGTCGACATCCATGCAAGCCTATACACAAAGCCAGCCCATCCCCACTGCGCCACAGAACTCTTAGCGGAGGGGCGCAGAAGGCATCCATTTCAATTAACGGTTCAACGTTCCCGAACGCAGGCTTTCCAACATTCCTTTTTTATAGCCACAATAGTACCCTGGAATAACCTAACCACTCAATCAGTTCAATCTCCCTCCCTAGATGCTTTCAAGCAGTGCCTTGCCGACACTGCCAGTCTAAAGTCTAACTAAGAGTGACCTCAGTTTGTTTTTAACTTGCACTCGCACATGATTTTATAAACAGTTACAACCAGACTGACCACCAGACTGACCACATACCTAAACAAAGCAAATGTAATAGGTGAAGAACAGGCAGTGTTAAAATAGGGGTATTGGTTGAATTGTATTTGTCTCGACGCAAAAGGCTTTATTGTGCCTTCATCGATTATAAGAAAGCATTTGATTCAGTAGACCGGTCCTCCCTGTGGTCTAAGATAATTTCATGCGGTATTAATGGTATTGTGTTGAAAGTTGTATACAACATATACAAAAATGCTAAATCATGTATAAACCAGGGCCAGGCTGTGTCAGCCTTCTTCACATGTGATGTATAGGTATGGCAAGGAGAAAACTTGTGTCCTTTGTTATTTGCTATTTACCTGAATCATTTTAAACACAGTTAGTCACAATTATAACGGACTTGACATGGCAGCTGGTGAAATTTACAACAACCTTAGGGATGATGATGTAGAAAATGTATGTTCTACTATATGCTGATGACACTAGAATGATTCAATCAAATACATATTTCTTGCTTGTGTATAGCGGAACTATGTCAACTCTTCTAATGGTTGACATTTGGTTGTTTCAGGTGTCAACTATATTGTGAATCTGTAATTATTAGTCTATATTGATACAATTGATTTACACAGTACCATGTCTACACAAGGCATGGCAAGCATAAACAGAACAGTAGAATGCATTTGATATCAATAAAGTGTAGGATATTTCACTCTATAGTTGTCCAGAATATTAATTTTCTGTTTGTCACCTACAGGTTTCTACAGACAATACATCTTTAACCAATAGACACCACAGTCACACCATTTTATAATAATTAAATGAACATCAAAATAAACACAACTTGCAATTATAGAAAATCAATAGTTTTGAAGATAAAAAGTGTTAGGCAACTGTTCAGTCTAACAGGGGTCAAGTGTGTCTACTCTGCCTGGGTGCTGTGACCAATTATAGATTAGTCAAGGTCTCAATGGAACAGTAGCACTAGGCTGCAGAGATTAGTCATGGTGTTGACTTTGTGGCACATTAAACAAAATCTACTGTTGGGGGTGGTCTCAAGGGCCCTTCTCAAAACCACATCACAAGATAATATAAAACTTTTGCACTTTGGGGGCCCCTTAGGTGCCCTTAGAATGATTCAATCAAATACAGATTTCTTGTATATAGTGGCAGCACCCTAAGATACATCTACGCAAAATTAGAAAAAAAATTGCTGAACAGTTTTTGAAAAAATAGGCCAAATGTTACATTTTGACCAGTTTTGGGGTCCTTGGAGGCCCTAGGGAGCCCTTAAAATGATTCAATCAAATACAGATTTCTCGTGCATAGTGGCAGTGCCCCAAGATATGTCTATGCAAAATTAGAGAAAAGTTGCTGAACGGTTTCTGAGATACGGCAGCTAACGGCGGACGGCAGACGCAGAGTGATGGCAATAGTCCCTTGGACCTTCGGCCAAAGGACTAAAAATCAGTATAGAATCTGGAATATTAATGATTAGCCGTAAATTATGAAAATGCCTTAGTACATGTTGTTAATGTTGCAATATTAGCCACACCATTTCTGTATACCTTGTTCTATGCTGTCCTCTTCTTTGTATTCCGAGTGCTAAAGTTGTCGAATAATCGTATATTTTCTACTTCTGTCGTTACGTGTACAACAATACAAATACGCAGTAGACATGGGCACACTGGTCATGTTTATGGTGAGAATGTATGTTATCCATTGGTATTTATGTTATGGTCATAACCTGCATGTTTTTAGCACATAACACTCAGAAAAAATGGTACTCGGACGATAACACAATTGTGAAAATCATGACAATAAATTGAGAAAGTGCCTTAGTATATGTTGTTTATATTGCACTGTTAGCCTCATGTGTATCCCTTATGCATTGATATCTTGTTCTCTTCTGTCCTCTTCATTGTATTCTGAGTGCTAGAGTTGTGGAATAATCTTTTATTTTCACATTTTCTTCACTGTAGTCGTCATATTTAATTACTGTGATATATGTTATTGCATTTTAAACTGTGTTTACATTATTTACTACACTGGGCAATGTCTGCAAATAAATAGTTTCATTGTTTGGGCTATAACTCGGCATTACTCGAACATTAAACCACTTTTATTAAAAAAGGTTAACAAATATAATAATATGTACTTACATACAAATAAAACATTACAAATCAGCAACTCTTTGGTATAATAACGTTTTAACTGTCCACGACATTGTCTACTCAGTGTCCATGACATTGACTACTCAGTGTCCATCACATTGTCTACTCAGTGTCCATCACATTGACTACTCAGTGTCCATGACATTGTCTACTCAGTGTCCATGACATTGTCTACTCAGTGTCCATCACATTGTCTACTCAGTGTCCATCACAATGTCTATTCAGTGTCCATCACAGTCCACTCAGTGTCCAATGTCCACCAAACCGTCTACTCATCATCATCCTTTTCCTCCATAGCATGGGATTTCTTTATAACTTCTATTTCATGAGGCTTGAAGGTGAACACCTTGCCTACCGCCGTAGGAGATGATACCACCTTGATGATGCCTGAGACTTCCACAATCCCAACCTCAAGCGTCCCGCATTTCCAGTTTCCTTGAGTGCGGGTCATGTATGCTACTTGGAAGCATGATGCCTCTCGCATAATCATGCATGGACTCACTGGCATGATCGCATGTGCATTTATGATGCCCAGCACTGCTGTCACCTTCCAAGACTCTAGCATACCCTTGCATCGCTGCACCTCAATAGTACTGATCTCCAAAATGGTCATTGAGGTCTTCGCTTCTCTGAGCCTGTTGCAGAATTCACCGCTACTGGTGAAGATCCTACCACTCTTGATGAGATTGTCAGCCTTTTTTATAGCCCCATGTTGGCCTGTTAAAAAGACAAGACAAAACAAGTCAGCACAAAGCAGTATTGCTATTACCAGCATATTGCGTTATCATCCATGGATCACCGTTATTGACCGTGGCTCCCTCTAGAAACCACTATTTCATTTTAATTTGGCCAAAATAACCTTTCCACAGTGTGCATAACATACAAAAGCTTGCGATAAAATGCTTAAATTTTATTATTTTGCAGACGATTTGGTATGACAGGTTTTTCCAAATCCTAATAAATCAGGAAATAATGTACCAATTCTACCGAAACCGATCTAATGCCAAGCATAATGGTAATTAATGCACTTAAAGGGAATAAAAACATCTATTGCTTGAATTTATGTTATATTACATCCTGCTATCTATTTCCACGTCCACCAAGCAAAAAATTCAATGAATTAGAAATTCCACTTTTTATGCTGTACATCCGGACATTTTCGAATAGGCATATTTTTGGCATGCTTTTCGGGATGCCGAGATGTGACGTCACTTATGACTCAAACTCGCATCAGGCCGACCCTTTCCATGCATTCAGACCATGTTTACAAGTATAGCTTTTGGGTCGAAACGAGCGTCAGAATGAGTTATTGTGCAATTTTTTGACGTAATACAAACACTAGTCATCATAGAGGAACAAGCAGTTATCTTACGGTTCCACATGAATCCAATTTTATTCAAAACAACATATGCGAATGGGCCTACAAGTCGACTAGGTTTCCCCGAGCTTGGGCTTGTTTTCAGAATAATCATATCGAATGCAACCAATGGGAGATAATCTACACCAATAAACATACATAGCAAACATATATTGTATCCAGCTACATAAAGTAACGTGTATAATCTCATAATATCACTAAAATATCGATATATGAAGGAGTTGTACAATTTACCATAACAACTTAAATCAGTTAGAGAGTTTCCGCTGGTCCCACTAGCTCAGTGGGTTGCTTGTCGTTTATTTTACAATCGGGCGACGTCGGTTCAATCCTGACAGCATGCAAACTATTGATTTTCTTTACACTTTTTTTGTTTATGTTTTCACAAAGTAATATAAACCAAATCATTTAGTATACTATGATGCACTATTTGTAGATAATTTTTATTTTGTAGTAATTATTTATTCGCCACAAAAATGAAAATATGGTCATTATATAACGATGTTTCTAAATTTTATTTATCCAAACAAATATAATGTAATGGATATCTAATTTATTAATTGTAAATATATTGTACAGTAATATATTGTAATTATATATGTGAAAACAGATTGTGATCTGTCTGGATAAATACAATTTAGAAACATCGTTGTATATAATGACCATATTTTCATTTTTGTGGCGAATAAATAATTACTACAAAAATAAAAAATAAAATTTACAAACAGTGTATCATAGTATACTAAATGATTTGGTTTATATTACTTCGTGAAAACATAAACAAAAAAAGTGTAAAGAAAATCAATAGTTTGCATGCTGTCAGGATTGAACCGGCGTCGCCCGATTGTAAAACAGACATCAAGGAACCAACGCGTTTACCAACTGAGCTATCAAGGCCGGCAGAAATTCGGTGACTGATTTCAGTTGTTATGATAAATTGTACAACTCCTCCTTCATACATCGATATTCTAGTGATATTATGAGATTTTACACGTTACTTTCTGTAGCTGGATAAGATATATGTGTGCTATGTATGTATATTGGTGTACATTATCTCCCGTTGGTTGCATTCGATATAATTATTCTGAAAACGAGCCCAGGGGGCAGGGCCAAGCTCGGCGAAACCTAGTCGACTTGTAGGCCCATTCGCATACGTTGTTTTGAATAAAATTGGATTCATGTGGAACCGTAAGATAACTGCTTGTTCCTCTATGATGACTAGTGTTTGTATTACATCGGATTATTGCATAACAACTCATTCTGACGCTCGTTTCGACCCCAACATTATCCATGTAAACATGCTCTTAATGCATAGAAAGGGTCGGCCTGCTGCTAGTGTGAGTCATGTGTGACGTTAAGATACCACGTGATCGCCTAACTCATTAAATTTTTATTTTCCACGGGAATCGCTACACAGACGGGTTTTAAATCGAATTTATGCTACAAATGTATTTTTCTGTATCTTTTAAATGTTCTCGAATGTTACATGCAATATTAAACTTTCTGTACACATGGAAAACGGATTTTAGCTAATGCCTTGTTTTTATTTCCTTTAATGAGTCAAATTGGACAGGAAGATATATTGGCTATGCTATATTACATACATACTGGCATATTAAGACTCTGTTTCACACAATGCCTTTCTTAATGCAGTATTACTACTAACAATGTATTGCGTTATCATCCGTGGATCATCGTTATCGACCGTGGCCCCCTTTTAAAAAACACTCTTGAAACAATGTATCCCGCAGTATTATAGCTCATGCATTATGACATGTGGTCGTCATCAAGAGGCACATATAATATCAAGTTCGAGCACTATCACGCATAAATCACGTGTGTACGATTGCTACCGTAGATCAGAATAGTCTAACAAAAACAATCTACATGCAACAAAACAGTTATAAATCAGAAATATACTTACTTATGCGATCTTTTATAGCGCACATTAACATGATGGTGAATGGTCATGTAGGTTCGCTGGAAACCGGTAGAGGCTACTCCAAACACTACCACCGTCTTGCTACGATGCTTACTATCTGATTTTAAAAATATTATATAGAGGTCAACATTAAAAAAAATTGCCAAAAACGACCAGTTTATCAGCTTTAGTTCCAAAAGTTTTCAAAGTAGAAAAGACAGACTATATATCCCCCGAAATGTATCATCGAGCCGGATAAACACAGCATATTTCCACGGCTGGCGTATTTCCACACTTTTACTAGTTTTAGTCACATAATGATAATTACTCAAGTCTGAGTCAAGCCTCAAGGACAAGATGCGTGTCTAAACATGCCGTGTACCCCGTTCGTTCGATTTGACCATATGTAGGCCTACACAAATGTATGATCTACCTTACGTATGCGAGGTTTTTCTGTTGGCAATAACTCTCAAGCGCTTGGGATTTGGGCTCTTTCATGTTAGATTGAAAGTCTGCCAAAAACACAATCCCAGGGTGCGAAGAGCTCGACAAGTCAGTCGGGTGGTGCATACGATATGCGATCACTTTACTGTTGCCGCGCGCCAAATATTGCACCCCAGTCGCATTACATAATGTCCGAGTATTAATGGCATGCTTGCTGATCAGTTTGGTGCATGACAAACTAAATACTTGCGTAATACTTCTAGTAAACGCCATAAAGCCAATGCGTTTGTTTACAAGCAAAGTCGCCATGTTGGTGCTGGTCTAGTTTTAAGAAAACGAAATAGCTGCCACCTGTCGGACGATCATACTACCATTTCGTCACCATTCCAAGTTCCATAAATGCTATTTTGCACGAACAAAGTTACAAACCGTTTGCGTGCATAGTTTTATTATACGACATATCTGCTATTACTTTATTATGAATAAATAATATATACTATATTTAGTCTGGCTTTGTATTTTCCTAATTAGTTATTTTCGGTTGGCATATATAGGCCAGGTGGTGTAATAAATTTGCAAACTTCATGGAAAACAGATGATAATCATAATAACAACAACAACAACAACAACACAATTATAATATTGATTTGTTTTGGTACTGAAACCCACTCAACCCCATGTTTTATGTTATGCAATACAATACAATGTAATATGTTTTATTCAATTGTTTCACACTGTTATGATTCGTGTTGCAACAAATCTCACCACAGACAAACACAGACATTTGTTGCTCTCTCTCAAAACTCACATGACCGCTTTTATTTAAGTAAGTGGGTGGAAGACTAAATATTAACAATAATGCACCAACTGTTTTTGGACAACAACGACGGGGAAAACAAGATGAAATGTGACTAATGTACGGCGTGGGCACACCATGACTGGCCAGGGTCCGAGTGTGCACAATGTTTTTGCGAAATGTGTGATGGCGGCTAAACAATATACAAGTGGATGTGCAGGGGGCCGTTTTGGACGCACCCTTTTAGCGAGTAAAAAATCGAGTGGTGTTCTGAAACACCCCATAGCTAGATACAATTATGTCATTAGGAATACGCTCTATTTTAGCACATACGTAGTCAGATAAGTGGAGGAGATGATCCCATAGAAAACATATGTATTAGAATGAAAAATATAAACTTTATGACAAATCTCGCTTAACTATTAGTAACTCCTATATATGGGAACTGATCGCATATCCAATGGGGCGTGGGTTCACTTGGTGTATATATTATTATATAGGCAACTATGCACGTACTGCAGGAAATCGACATTGTAGAATTTGAAACATTACAAATAATTATGTATGTCCATTTATTACAACAGACTGTGACCCCCTTTCTCCGTAATATAGGGCTTTGTTTACCGACACAAGCCGTCAAACGAGCCATTCACGAAAAATCGGTAACAGACCTAAGCAAACGATTCACGTGTCGTGCGCACATGCACCACCGTTTGTATGGTATCAATGAGAACCACCTTCATCGTTCTTCCCATTATTAATTCGTGGACTATGCATGGATTCGATTCCGTCGAGCATTAATTAATGGTACTTAGTCCATTTCCGGAGTCAAACATTCCACACGAGAAAAGTACATTTAGTACACTCTGAGGATATGGACGGTTGTCTCCGAATGTCAAATACCTTATTGGGTAAGTCAGCTAGCGAAATTCTGCTTGTTGTATACAGTGTATATCCGAGTTCATGACACGATGTAACTATTTTTAACATACTATCAATAGAAATATACAAGAAAATATAACTCTACACTACATATATACAAACGTACGTACTTTATTATTGAACAAAATTGTTGTGTGTGTGTGTGTGTGTGCGTGCGTGCGTGTGTGTGTGTGTGGTGTGTGTGTGTGTGTGTGTGTGTGTGCGTACGTGCGTGTTCGCGCGTGTGTGTGCATGTGAGCGTGCCCGCATTTCTGCGCGTGTCTGCGTGTCGATGCTTGCCTGTGCGTGTCTATGTATGCCTGTTCGTCCTTGTGCGTGCCTATGCGTGTGAGAAATTGGCGGCACGAACATGCATTCAGCTTCCGTGGCAAATTTACGTGCCTGTTTAAAGACGAGAGGCGCTTAACATATGTGTAGATCTATATGCTAATTGATGTTCCTGAAGCAGGCTGTTTAGACATGACCTCTTGTTCTTTCTGATTAATAATAATTAACAAGGTAGACTACTTACTATTGTTAGCAATACCACGATGTCGTGCCACGGCATCAGTGCCGTGGCGATCTCAGATAGTTGAATATACGTTTTCAATTGCACCCAAAATGCGTCCAGAGGAAATCGAACCCAGTCATACTATTCCCAGTTGGTCAGCTTGACTAAACGCATGCATGACGTAGCTCACGGGACATGTTGAAGCGGACCAGCAACACGTACTCGTAGACAAAAAACTTGCTGAATGACACCAGAATATCTGCGCGTCTTTTACGAAAAGTCTGAACGACAGTCAGGTGTAGCTACACGCGAAGCTATCGACCCCGCCCCTCCATCTATATAAATAATCACGCCTATTGAAAGTAGGTCTAAACATGGACAGTTGGTATATTATTTATTATTAGTTTTGCCTATACCTTTATTCTAGTACTTTATTCTTTATTCAAGTTCTTATGTTCCATAATATATAGTGCAGGGGTCTTTATCAAATGTACTTTTATATGGTAATATGGAGCGCAGTTGTACAGTCACTATAGGGCTTCGAACTCTCGACCGAGAGAACCCGGGTTAGAATCCTATGCTGCGGTGTCGAACCTTGGGCAAGTTCGATCATTCTATGTTGCTCCAGTTCACTCAGCGAATAAGTACCTGGCTATAGTACGAATAGTATCTGCGCATTACTTGCAGCGTGACTGCATGGATGCTTCCTAGAGAAGTCGAGATTGTGTTTGATTGAATGGGTCTGCGAGTAAAGGGTAAAGCGCTTTGAGCAGTCCCGAGGACTGCATACTGCGCTGTATAAAAAATTATATTCAGGAAATGTATGTCGACATTATATTTGGGAAATGTAGAGTAAGGTGGGGCAAAGCGCCCATGTTGGGGTATAACGCCCATGCCACTATCTTGGCAAATATTGCATTTGTTGGCTCCATATAGCGATCAAATGATTAATGACTGAGTCCTGACGACACATCAACGTGCTATGGCTTTACAGAATCGAACACGATGTAAGTACAGCTGATTTACCGTTTCTTTATTATTTGTTATAAGATCGCTTCCATATTAATCAATAAATTGTCCCTAAATGGTTACGAATTTTGAAACGCTTGGAATAGCTTTCTACGCTATGTTGTATAACCTGCATTTTCATGCCTTCAGTTACGGTGAGCGATAAAATAAAATGTCATGACTCAAACGTTCTCAGCATAGTCGCCAGTGGGGCATAGCGCCACCTGTGAATTGGGGCAAAGCGCCCATGCCTGCGCGCTATGCCCCATCTGCAATTATTGATATAAAAGTAACATTGTGAATATATTTTAGATGGCATGTCGTTGTGTAAATACAATATACATTATATATATATATATATATTATATATATACACATATATATATAATCATTGTTTGTGTTTAGCGCGCACACACACAAACACACACACAATTATTTATAATATTGTGTGTTGTGTGTGTGTGTGTGTGTGTGTGTGTGTGTGTGTGTGTGTGTGTGTGTGTGTGTGTGTGTGTGTGTGTGTGTGTGTGTGTGTGTGTGTGTGTGTGTGTGTGTGTGTGTGTGTGTATCCGTGTGAATTTTAATGATAGAATTTTATCAAACGTTCTTGTGATTATTATAAGAATAACAGTTACAGCATGTTCGTTTCAGATTGAGAGACAGCAAGGTTCGAACGTACAAAAGAAAGTCTACACAGGGGTCGTATGGGTCTGAACGACTGGCGTTAGCTGTAGCGGCTGTCCACGAAGGACAGAGTATACGAGATGCAGGGGCAGATTATGGAATACCAAGGCGCACACTAAAGCGCCATTGCTCTGGTGTTGTACAGCTCCCTGGCGTTATTGCTATGGGCAGCAAGCGTTGCGTATTCTCAAGTGCCTTTGAAGCACAATTGGTAGATTATGCAAAGGAGATGGTCAAGAGAATGTACGGATTGACAACTATTGTCAGGCGTTTGGGTTACGCTGTTGCCGCAAAATTGGGCATACAGCACAATTTTGATGACGAGCGTGGGCTAGCTGGAAAGGACTGGCTGTCAAATTTCATGAAGCGCCACCCAGAGTTGTCGATTCGTGCGCCAATTTCTACTAGCCTGGCCCGTGTCGAAGGTTTCAACCGCGATGCAGTTATGGTGTTTTTTGCTTTGTACAAAGATGTCCTGCAAGGAGGGGATCACAGAGCTACTGCCATTTGGAACTGCGATGAAACTGGCTTCACGACGGTAGCGAAGGCGGGGAAGGTCGTATGCGAAACTGGAACAAGACAGGTGCGAAAGGTTTCGAGCGGTGAGCGTGGAAAGAACATTACCGCGCTGTGCTGTATAAGCGGTTCTTACATTCCTCCGCTGTTTGTGTCCCTCGCAAGAGAATGGTGGAGGCCCTCATGAACGGTGCCCCTGCTGGTTCGATTGGTGCAGTGAATGATCGCGGTTCAGGCTATATCGACTCAGCTCTGTTCATGAAGTGGCTCAAACACTTCGTCGCGATGGCCGGCTGCACCAAAGACCATCCACACGTACTTCTGTAAGCCATAAAAACGCTTGAGGCAATCGACTTCGCCCGGGAACATGGGGTCATATTGCTTACATTTCCACCACAATGCGCACACCGGCTCCAACCACTCGACCGGACATTTTTTTAAGTCACTGAAGTCTGCGTTCAGTCGTTCATGTGACAACTGGCTTACGTCCAACAAGGGACGTCCCATCACCCAGTATGATGTGTGCAAGCATACAGTTCTACTGCTACAGTGCAGTCTGCCGTCAAAGGGTTTGCAACGTGCGGATTATGGCCATTCAACGACAGCAAGTTCGATGCAGAATTAATGTACTTGAATTGCCGTTCATTCAGCCTGTCGATACTCCTCAAGTCACAGCCCTGGATGTGGTCGTCACTTAGGTTGCCGGCACCCGAGTCACCACCTCTCCAGCTACTGTCCCGGCAATCTCAGCACCACACCACCCCATAGCAACCAGCTCTCGAAGCTCCAGTCTGCATGTCGCTGCCACCCATGTCGTCACCGGACACGTTGCCCCCACTGAAGCAGCCAGCGCTCCAGATGTCGCCACTGGTGTATCTGCACCGGCAGTTTCTGTCGAACATCCTACAAGTCCTGTAGGATCTGAAGGTGACATTCGCGCTATTATGAGCTGCTCGCCACCACCGCCGAACAAGAAGCGTCAACATGTGGCGATAAGAACCACCAGTGTCGTGCTGACTTCTTCGCCATACAAGTTAACTGCTGAGAAGAAACGCGACATGAAGAAACCAAAACGTTCGCTGGTGGTAAAGAAAATCAGCGAGATCAAGCTGCCCAAGTCAGCACAAGAGCCTACTGCTGGTCCGTCTGGGATGTCAAACCAAGAAAAGAACACCGACGAAGACACAGGATGCGTCGTTTGCTGCGAGCCTTACGCCAACAGCAAGTCCAAAGAGGCTTCAGTGTCTGAGCTGCAAGAAATGGGCACACGCCGCGTGCACTGCAGGCGACCCATACTACATTTGCCACAACTGTGAATCAGACTCAGACTATTTGGATGAACAAATTCAACAGCACGTCGTCATAGCACATGTTGCTACACTGAAGCCACCAGCGAACTGCATTCAGATTCCCTGGTGCGATATTGTTCTTTGTTCGTGTTTCATTTGGTTTGTAGACTGCATTTTGTATGTGCATTAAATAAAGTTTTGTATTCTTGTTATTAGATAATAATTTTGTAGCCTACTGATAAAAAAATACATGCAATTCCACATGAGGCATAGCGCCCATCCCATGTGCGCTTTGCCCTACCTACGGGGCAAAGCGCCCAAATCGGGTGCATGCACGTAATTAATCACACTACAAAAACATATTGTTCGAATCATGTCAGATTTGCACGACATATACTCAATATAGTTACCGACATATTGTAGATATTTGTAGGTATATTGCATTAAATGGAGCCAACCGTTATGACGATATGTGTTACCCTGGGCGCTATGCCCCACCCTACTCTATGGCTTTTCCGCGATTGAAGGGAGGGGGCATTTCAGTCGATCCTTTAATATGCAGTGCCTACCGCTTTCCTCTTGAGGAGATTCACACGAAAAGCGTGAGGTAATATTGGTCAATGCTAATTTGCATTTTCATGTGAACAATTTGCATACCATGATTTGTGCACTGACGCAATCATAACCAGATACCCTGAAATCATGCGTTTGGACACATAATTTTGTTTGTTTGGATGTATGTAATTCGAGACATCCAGGAAGGTAGTATATATTTTAATGGCGATAACAAATTTACATTATATTAATGGATAGGTACAAAAACGCTCAAGGATGCCTAGGTGGCATCAGTCGGATTATTGACCTAGAGGGTTAGAAGGACACAAAAATAAAAAAAACATCGTGCCGACCCTAATGCCCTGTACACTTTCAAAAGGGCATTTGACTGCCGGACTATAATTTCTACTCACTCGCCTCCCAGAAATTACATAATGCTAATACTGTAGTGGATTCTTTAAGGGGGCAATGACAAACGAATGCACAATGTGTTCTTACCTCATTTGACAGGAGAGATCAATCCAATTCTTTTAAAACTACACGGCAACGTCAATCCGTTCCTTACTTATCATGGTTCGTTGCACCAGGACATTGCTTCAGTTACCGGTGAACATTCTAAGCAACACGTGAATGCGTTCAACAATGGCTATAGTCATTCCTGATCTGACTGCGTGTCAGAAGGGGGTTATCCAATTTAGCTTATATTACGTAACGACCATGTCGAGCGGCCGCTTCTGTCAATGCCCATGGCAATTTGTAAATTCGTCATAGTTGTAAGGTGACCAACAGCTTGCAATGCTGCCAGTACTAATGTGCAATGAGCGCATGCAGTTGCCACGTCTGTGCAAAACAATAACGTTCTTCGTGTGTATCACCAGCAGTTCAACCAGGATTCTTGCGTATTGTAACATCGCCAGACAGTCGGACAAAACAGATGCAGAAAAAGACGTCGGGCAGGGTTTGCATTTTCCAGATGGTTGGCGCAGAAACAAGCACTGTGGAAGGTTGGTCAGTAGAATTCGTGATGTTTAGATCACCACGCGCAAACTCATGGACACACAAGACAGACAGCAACTCAGACGCACAAAGAGACAGTCAGACAGAAACACATACACACATATACATACGGACATACAAATATATTTACATACACGCACTTGTGTGATGTGTGTATTGGACATCTTGCCAGTCTCAGTACAAATACACAAACGCTTGTTCGATTAGTTAGGCCATTATGCATTTATCAAAGTACTAGAAACAATAGTATTGTATCGTTACTCACAACACAATTAAGTGTTATAGCTGATATATTTATTAACGCAACGCACTACAGGGAAGCAAACATATGTTCTCACGTCTCTCTCCCATTTTCCAATTTATCATTGATACCGTACTGTGCTGTATTGTACTGTACTTGAACCGTTATTATGAACGTATGGTACGGGGCCACGGTATCGTTATAACATTTAATGCATTTGATCGTGGCATTTTATTTTTCCATCAATATTATGCACAGCACGTAATGTGCATAATATATGAAAACGTATTATTTATTGTATCGATTGTCATGTTACTGCGTATATATGCACGTACGTGTTGCACACGTTATAACAATACCAGTGTTGATATCTCACATAAACAATCAGTTGGCGCCGGAATTGTGTACGCCATCTTGTGAGTCACCAATTTCGTTGAATAACATGACTATCCATAAACCTGCATGATCAGAATACATGTAATATATTAGTAATACTACTTTCATGTCGTTGCGATTATACACACGTATGTGTTGCATGCATGATATATTGGCTTAACATTGATCTAAAATAAACAATCGATCAATCGGCGCCGGCACTGTGTCCGCCATCTTGGAATCGCTCCCTTCCATCATAGAGCATACTTATCAATGAATTTGCATATATATCAGAATACATATCATAAATTAGTAATACCATTTACGCATATTAACACGTTTACTGCATCACATCATGTATCATTACATATGACCAAAGTTTCAATAACATTCTAACGAATAAATAACTTCACTAGGTGTAGATATCCAAGATTAATTAAAGTTGAAGTTCACACCACAATTTTCGCCTGACTGTCTGGCAGGGTATAAAGCAGGTAAATTTCCTATGTTAATTGCAGCTTGACGTGCTCAATAAATAGGGTTATATCACGTGGCATGAATGACCACACCGGTTATGGGAACGCCGGAATGGCTTGGGATCTGATATAAACCCTCCCACGCAGAGTTGAGAGATCAGGATTGTGACACTACTCTCCAGAGTAGGGTTGTAAGGAGCTCCCGATGAGATGTCCCGAGCCGATCATTGGTGCAGTTAGCTCTGTATCATAGGCAGCACGGGCTCCAGTGTCTCCCACTTCTCGATTCTCTCTTTTTGTCTTGCAAAAATGAACTTCAGTGTTGCTGGGCCATTTTCATGACCTGAAAAGTAAAGTGACTACTTTGAACGTTGTCCTCTTCTGGCTTGACAAGGTCAAGGAGCAATAGCTCAATCGTATCTCTATCTCTAGCGGGCTCTTTAATATGTTGCACCAAGTAACAGTCTCGAAGTTTTTCAATAAATTTACATTCTGTATCATCAGTACTTGCTGTTGTAGTTGAGATTATTTCCTAATCAATCTTCAGGTAGTTGAAATCTCCAAGTAGAAGAACATGTGAAAAACTGATTTTATCTAGTAATTTGTTAAGGTTGTCATTGTTCCCAGTGGTGCTGTTCGGGCTACTATAAAAGAGCCTATGAGAAGGGTATCCTTCCCTTTCAGTTTCAAACTGTAAGACAGTGCTTCAGTAAACTCAACATCAAACTGGTGTACTTGAAATGCCAAAGAATTGTGAATAACCAAGAACACCCCTCTGCCTTTGCCATCAGTCGTGTTCACAGTTTCCATATAATACCCTTCCATGTTGTATTCCTGCGTAGTAAGTTGTCTTTTAAAATGTGTAGGCTTTACTTCTGATATTGCTATAACACGTGGTGGAGTTTAGTGTTTTTATTCTACATTTTACTTCAGTTAGTTTGTCTTTTGTCAGTACATCAGCATTTGTATACCATACAATTATTTCTTCTGTACTGGCACTTACAGTGCTCGAGTTTGGTTGGTTAGCGAACCTTTTTTACTTTGATTATTTGCCTTTCTCCTGGTCGACCTCTAAACAAGTAGACACAATTTTGGTCTGTTCCTGGTGTTTTTTCTCTTGCCCCCTTCTGCAATAGTCGTTCCTTCTCTCTATCATCCTTGCTCATGTCATGCTTTATAATCATTCCACTGAATGGCTCACCTTTGTTTTTCTGTTTATAATTATAGGTATTCCATTACTGAAGCTTTGTTGTCCTCATCTGGGAAGGTTACAAGTAGGAGACGGCTTCCTGTTTCCTCTGTCTCTTTCCAGATTTACCCCCTAGTCCCCTTACTTGTACATACAGTGTAAAGGTTATTAAATTATACATCATTATATAAATAAACATATCCAAATATATTAAATACATTCTCGTAGCTTATATTAACAGATATATCACTTAAAGTGTGTATACCGAGTTCAGTATGTATTTATCGAAAGTCGCAAATTTGACAGTGCCACATTCAACAAAGAATAGCTAAGAAGTAAGTCAAATACACATTTTATTAATGTATATACACACTTATTAAGAATTACGCATATCCGTAAAGCATATTGTACACTAAACACGAAACGTTAACTCTTCATTCAATATACAGCAGAAATATTAAATTATAAGCACGTTTCGCCGGGGTCCCGTGCGGAACGTCATATGTACTTCAATATATATATAAAGCTCTGGAATAAACATGCTCAAGACCATCCAAAATTGTAAAATAAAATTCATCATTATGGCACAAATTATTTCCTTTATGCTTAAACTGTTTACACTAACAAAGATAATCGTAACATAAAACGCATTAATTGCGCAATAACATGTCAAAACTTTAAGGAGACCGGCTCCGGTCTCCGTAAAATAGCGGTCTCCTGTACGCGGTGAAATACACTGAATTGTTCGGTTTATATGTTTGTTCTGATAGTTTCGTAACAATATATCATGTATTATTTTTCTCTCAAATGAATATGATAGTATCTCTTTTGTGAAATATTAACACTCGTTTATCATATTTCAGATACGCGTATCTACCGTATGACTTTTCCAACAATGTAAACAATATATTCGTGATTAAATGCTGTTTGAGTATTATGTTGTAAATGCAGACATACTATGTCTTTTGTTTGTTTAAAAACTGCTGAACTGTGCTGTTTATGACAATAGTGTTTCAGTGTTGTGTGTGGCAGGTTCGATCCCTGCTAGTGTTCAGAGCCGTACATTACTGGTTGTGCACACACACTTATTCCATTCAATAACTTCAGCCGTTTACAATAACTCCACCAAAACCAAGTTAATTCCACTTAAACAACTATTGGAAATAGTATGGCAAATTAACATGCCACATATAACATGGCAATGGCAGCTAGGTAGGAAGAAACTTCAGAAGGCTAAGCAATGACTCAGTCATGGAAACAAGGGTGGAAGACAAATAACTCAAGTGGGGTGAAAATGTAGGAATATGTACATATAGTTATACATTCATAGAGAAAACACACCAACAAGGGAGTATTTCAACCTGAAGAGGGCATAAATACAGCACTTCTCCTCCCAACATCACCCGTTTGTATTATCATAGCACACGAACATGTGATGCAAATGTTGCCTATGTGCTATGCAGTAAAAAGATGGCTGGAGGAAACGAGCCAACTTGCATGGTTTCTACAGAAAGACGTCAGTAAGCGACCACATGCTAATGTTCGGCAACTACAACTGTACTCTAGTATGAGAGGCTGTATTGCTGATGCATATATTTTCTGGGGTGTTTGCCAAGGATGGGTGCAGTACTCGGATGTGTACTGTTGTAATGCAGTAGTCAATTTGCAAACTTTAAATGTAGTTGTTTGCAAAACTTTGGATAATACCGAATTGTCTTTACCAGGTACTTTTGTTGGTTGTGCAATTTGAACTGACATGCTTCATACAGTATAGACGTTAATCACTAATGTATTCTTCTAGATTTTGAAAGAAATTACTCATGCATATTGCAAAGTATATTATGTATTGATGTTATGGTTTCTAAATTAACAGGTTTCCACTGTATTATATGAACACTTGCCATAACAAGATAACATTTTTGTAACAAATTTATGAACACATCTATGACCATGTACACACATGCTGAATAATATTAGGCATTGGTAATCAGTATGACAACAACATTTTCAGACAAACATGTCTATTAAAACAGGCAATTCTCTTTTACCTTATCCCATGATCAGAGGTAATGAGCGACTTCTCTAGATTTAAGTATGAATCGGCTTGCTCTTTGATTAACTAGTATAATGCCAGTTCTTGATGTGTTTGCCATAAAGGTGTATTATATTCAACAATACGTGGCTAGTAACTTTTGTACTGTTATTGAGTTTTTAAATACAAGTTTCAAGAGACAGTGTTACTGAAACAAGTTCAAGTTAGGGAATAACAAAATAATGTTCTTCTTGAGGAAACACTGTGTTTCTTTATATAAAAATAAATAATACACCAGTTACTATTGATAGTATACATATGTGAATCGTGTGAACTTTGCTTATTACCCCCAATATGGAAAAACCCAACATTACCCAGCTAAATGTAGATCTACACACCATAAACTGTGTTCATCTTGGAACCAATGAGCATCCAGTTTTCACCCGGTCAGATATCCACAGCTAGACAAGCATGTTGATAAATCGTTAAATAATTTACTACGAATACCTGACATTTCTTTACCACACGCTTTTGGCATTTTCACTATAACATACTGGCATCTAAACTATACTGCAACAATGCTGTATTTTGAACATAGATATAATTAAACCAGTTTATCCATAGTTTATCCAACACTACAAAAGCAGGCATGGGACATGTGAAATGTTTCACATTCTAATAAAATACATCACAAGATTTCTTTCCCCTACAACTCTCTTTCTGTGTGGAAAAATATTCAATAAGTATTTGGCATTTGCGCTCAATAAATACTTTGTATCAGACCATCACTTCTGTTGGCATGGTCTGGTGGTATGATTGCACATAATTAACTTATCTCTCCATCATATTTAGCATTGCTTTGTGAATCTGCCCTTCGACGTACATTCAAGGACAACATTTTATTGAAAAAAATGTGTACAAATAAAGTAAAATTACAAAGAATTCATATCTACAGGCTAAGTACAATTCATTGAGATATTATTTAACCTCGATCCTGATTTGCACAGACCTGACCTACACATTTCGTATCACTGTAGCTACACACAGGTTTACAGTGTCTAGATTATGTTAGCAACATTGAAAATACATCGGTTGTTTCCCTTTGGTTGACTTGGCTCTGCTGCCTAAGTCAACATCTACTCTTCAGCATTTCCTATTACAGCATCAACCCCAGCAGAACCAACCAACCAATACTCCAACATCTCCCTCACCTTCATGATATTTTGTTTGCCACTTTTCACGATTTCCGAGATTTCTATAATTTCATCAGTCATATATATATATATATGTATATATATATATATATATTATTTTATCATAGACATTTTCCAGTCAGGTGACAATAAAACTGTGCTTTTGTTTCAAATCAAGTATCAACCAGCCGACTAAACTTTCTTGTTGTTCTTCTTCTTCTTGTTCTGTTAATAAGTTAAATTAATAAGTTTCAAATCAACTATCAACCAGCCGAGATATATGATTTTAATCGGTTATATTAATGAAACTAATAAAGCTGACAAAATAATACATTTTGTTTAAGAAAAAACTGCAACAACACTGGCCATTACACAAAGAAAAAAACAATTCAGATATATATACAATGTAGGATGTTTAGTTTGTTGGTTCGGCGTAGCCCAAAGATACACTGTAGCAACTGGACGGCCGCAGCAATGAAGGGTGTCTGGGCGCTACGTCAAGGGTAGCTCACATCGAGCAGCGCACGACATTGACACCACCGACAGCGTCAGCGGTGAGGTCAAGGGGTCCCTGGATGTAAATGCAGGTTGCTAACACAAACCTCCAGCATCTTCTTATGCTGGCCAAATGTCATGCCGTACAGGTTAGGCATGCCGCACGAAGCATAACAACCACTGTCAACCATCTGGCAACACTGGCACGCTACAATTAACCTATCCATCACGTGACCTGTTGCCTAGCAAAACCTCGATCCGCCAAGTCATCAGAAAACATATGGTGGATTTGAACATTCTGTCGAAGTGCGTCCGTGCAACTCATACGATGCCGTGATCTTATTCCTCTTGCGGGTAGTGCGTACTCAACGTAGAGCATTTCTACAGGTGGAAGCTCGATCATGGACCACTGTTTCTCACAAGTGATGAGAGAATCGAGGTCTTCTTGCAGATTTTGTTGATCTTCTCTCTTCTTAATAGTGTTGCAGCACATGGTGTCATCAGCGAACAATCGGACTTTGGATTTGATGCCTTTGGGTAGGTCGCCGGGGGGGGGGGGGGCACTGCCTATACTAGCAGTACTGCGGATGTGCAGACTTCAAGGGTCGTTTTTTTACCGAGGCTCCCTAGATCAAGGGTCCGTTTTTCACATGTTCTACCTAGAACAAGGGCCAACATTATACAGAAGTTCCCTGGACAAGGGTATCATTTCGAGGAACTCTCCCTAGAACAAGGCTAGGTTTTTATCACAGCATTCACAGCCCGGGGGCCACTGCCTATACTAGCAGTACTGTGGATGTGCCGACTTCAAGGGTCGTTTTTTTACCGAGGCTCCCTAGATCAAGGGTCCGTTTTTCACATGTTCTACCTAGAACAAGGGCCAACATTATACAGAAGTTCCCTGGACAGGGGTATCATTTCGAGGAACTCTCCCTAGAACAAGGCTAGGTTTTTATCACAGCATTCACAGCCCGGGGGCCACTGCCTATACTAGCAGTACTGTGAATGTGCCGACTTCAAAGGTCGTTTTTTACCGAGGCTCCCTAGATCAAGGGTCTGTTTTTCACATGTTTCCCCTAGAACAAGGGTATACTTTTTGATATTGAATGCCTTTATCAAGGGTAGGGGTATGTGACATTCGGCTGCACACCCCTACCCACGTGTAAGGACGGGGTAGGTCGTTGATATTTACTAGGAATAGACTGGGACCAAAGACTGAGCCTTGAAGGGCTCCAGAGTCCAGTGGCGTGAAGTCAGATCTCTCTCCCTCCACCGCCACTTCCTGCCGTCTGCCCTCGAGAAAGCTCTCGATGCACGCATTGAAGCGACCTCCGATGCCATAGCGACGTAGCTTGTGGACTAGCAAGGGATCGATGGCTGAGTTTGTCGAAGGCTTTCGAGAAATCTAGGTCAATGGTGTCATTTAAACATATGTACGCATTTTTTTGATAAACCGACTGCGGATATTATTTAGACTATTAGCACCTTACACGTTTGGACATCAACGAACCGGATTAGCGATACGCTAAGCCGGTTGAGGAAGCAACTTTAAATAAAATTAAGACGCCCGTGTTGTGTTGCGTACGGGAAATTACAACATTTTTTCAATCTTATTTATAGCTTCCGTTAATGTCATTGCCAAACCCCTTACCAGCATAATTAATCAATCACTACACAGTGGAAAATTTCCTAAAAACTAAAAATTGCTAAAGTAGTTCCCATCCACACAAAACATAATAACCATAATTTCAACAACTACAGGCCAATATCTCTTTTGCCATGCATATCCAGTCTTTGAAAAAATAGTTCATTCTCAATTATTCCACTATCTCACTCTTAATAAGCTCCTCCACCCTAATCAGTATGGTTTCAGAGCTGAACACTACTGAACTACCAATAACTGAATTAGTTGACAGAATATACTTAAATCTTAATAAAAAAGTGTACAAATGGCAATATTTCTGGATCTGTCAAAGGCTTTCGACACAATAGATAATAGAATCCATCTCAACAAACTTGAACATTATGGCATCAAAAATACTGAAATAGAAATGGTTTAAAAACTATTTAGTGCACAGACAGCAATATGTAGAATTCAACCACATCAAATCACCTTAAGAAACAATTACTACTGGAGTCACCCAAGGTTCAATTCTATGGCCATTGTTATTCCTAATATACATTAATGATCTAGCAACAGTGAGCACAATTTTTTGTCCAATAATGTATGCAGATGATACCACCTTTCTGAGCTCAGTAAATACTTTTACAGATGAACAAATGAATGACTTGGCTACATCCAACAATATAAACTTAGAATTGACTAAAATAACAGACTGGCTATCAGTATATAAGCTGTCACTGAATGCTGCAAAAACAAAAATGATGATTTTTCACTCTAACCAGAAAAAAACTAAAGAACCACGAAATACCTAATATTAAAATCAATAATATACTGGTCAAACAGGCGATCGCACAAATTTAAATTTCTTGGAGTTATAATAGATTCAAACTTAACATGGTCTCCTCATCAAAACTATATAGCCAACACATTATCAAGGATTTGTGGAATTCTCACTAGATTAAAACACTACATACCAATATACATTCTAACGATAATATATTCTTCACTATTTAAGCTAAATAGTCACACCTAAGCTATGGTATATTAGCATGGGGTGGCAAAATAAACAAACGAATAAACGAACTACAAAAACAAGCAATTAGATCTATATCCCAAAAAAATTAATTCACACAATACACCAAAGAACTAAAACTAATAAAAACAGATGACCTTTATAAACTCTCATGCATGAAATTTGTCTACCGATATAAAAATAAAACCATCCCAGAATATTTCCAAGACCTGTTCTCTACTAATGAAAATATCTTTAGACCAGCAAGACAAAGAAAGGCACCCCAACACTTTACCAATACAATAAATAATTTTCCACAAAACTATAACTGATATCCAAATTACACAAAGTAATACAATATACTGCCGCCTTTGTATCAGACATACTATACCACATCTGCTTCAAGAAAACTTTCTTCCACAAATTGCCATGGAAAAAATTAACACCCATTCATATCAACGCTTTGTAAGTTACTGCAAAACATATATCATAATAATAATAATAATAATAATCTTTATTGATACATAATGTTAAGTATAGCACAGATGTAGCAGTAATATGAAACATGTATACATTACGTATCAAATGGAACGAAGCAACACATTGCTTGTGTTCCTTATTCATGTCATATATGCTATGAAATCTATGATTCGTGTAAAAACAAAAACAAAAACATCTTCATAATAAACTAACAATTTATTTAATAATGCATTATACGAGTACCGTAAGTCTGAACATCAGGTACATCTTAACATGACATCATTATGCGAGTACCGTAACACTGAACATCAGGTACATCTTAACATGACAACATTACACGAGTACCGTAACACTGAACACCAGGTACATCTTAACACGACAACATTATACGAGTACCTAACACTGAACACCGGGTACATATTAACATGACAAAATTACATTAAAGCAGCATTTAGCATATGTTTGCTAGAATTAGACGCTTGGTCCTTTGTTTGAACATATGAATAGATGTACAATATTGTAAATAGTTATTTGTAATAAATGTATTCCAGATTTTAGGACCAACATAAGCCAAAGACAGTTGTCTACAATTAGTCTTGCAGAATGGTATTTTATATGTTACTTCCTGTCTTGTATTATATTTATGTGTGGATATTTGCAGGACAAATACATCATGATATATATCTGGCAACATACCCCTATTATGCTTGTACATTAGAATACAGCATAAATATTTATTTACGTCATAAATATTCATTATTTGATAAGATATAAATAAAGGCTGCGTATGTTCAATAAATCCTACATGACTTATTACACGCAAAACTCGTTTTTGGAGTAAATGAATTTTAGCAAGGTATATATTCGGGGCCCTTCCCCAGACGACATTACAATAAGTAATATATGGGTATATAAACATGTAATACAGGTTTAACAATGATTTGTTATCTAATTTGTTTGTCACCTTTTTTATAATACCAATATTCTTAGAAATTTTATTTGATATATATTTAATGTGTGTGCTCCAATTCAATGTATTATTTATAAGCAAACCCAAAAACTTTATCTCGTGTACAGTGTTAATTTGTATGCCGTCTATGCAAATGTTATTACACCTCTCTCTTATACTGATCGTATTACTAAAGGTCACTGTGTGAGTTTTCTGTATATTCAAAGAAAGTTTATTAATGTTAAGCCATAAAGATAGTTTTTTTATTTCAGAGTTCAAAACATTTTCCATTTCATCTATATTGTTGCCTTGTATAAAGATGCTCGTGTCATCAGCAAACATAATGGTAAACGTTGTGTCAGATAAAGTAGATCAATCATTTATATAGATAAGAAAGAGTAAAGGTCCCAGAATTGAACCCTGCGGAACACCACATGTTATGTTTTTAAGGGAAGATTTTGTTCCATAGAATTTTACTCGTTGTTGTCTGTTACTTAAAAAGTTACGAATCCATTGGAGTATATTTCCTCTGATTCCATAATGTGTTAATTTTCTCAATAATATATTATGATTAACGGTATCAAAGGCTTTGGCTAAATCCAGAAATAACCCAATTACGTGCTCTTTGGTATCAATTGCCTTACTAATTTTGTCAATTAGCAGTGAAATAGCCATATCAGTAGAATATCCTTTCCTAAATCCAAATTGGGAATTAGACAAGATGTTATGTTTCATTATGTAATTCATTAATCTATTGTACATTAATCTTTCAAAAACCTTTGAAAATACAGGCAAGACAGAAATAGGCCTGTAATTATTAATTAATGATGTATCGCCATTTTTAAAAACAGGAACTATATCAGCTATTTTTAGTTGATCAGGAACATATCCTTGATCAAATGATAAATTTACAATGTAACTTAAAGGATCAAGTAGGTTGGAGAAGGCCTGTTTGACAATAATAGGTTTTATGCCATCCCATCCAGGACTAGAGTTTTTAAAATTCTTAATAATTCCCTTTATCTCATCTGGTGTGGTTGGCGACAAATACATTGAATTTTTATAGACTCCTTGGAGGTATTCATCAGGTCTCTCTGATATGACTGGTATTTGATCAGCCAGTTCTGGACCTATACTTGTAAAATATTCATTAAATGTATCAGCTTTTTTTTATTTTTTGTTAATTTACCGTCAATTAGTAATTTGTCATTAGATAAAAATGCTTCCTTCCTTCCTATAATACTCTTTAAGACTATCCAGGTTTTTTTAAAATTACCCTTGTGCTGTTGAAGCTCATGTCGATAGTATTCTCTTTCTGCTACAGTAATAAGACAATTTATTTTATTTCTATATCTTTTATAATTAGTTTCATTGAAGACAGTCGGTTTTTTCAAGTAATACATATACAATTTGTTTTTAGTTCTAATGGAGTGTCGGAGTCCCATAGTAATCCACGGTTTATGTTTTCTTTTCCTAATAGTTGTGTTAGCTAACGGAAATGATTTATTGTATGCAACTAATATCTCATTAATGAATACAGAATAACATTCTTGTGGATCTCTGCATGCATAAACGTCATCCCAGCATATTTTATCTATACTCTCTTTGAATGTAGCAGTAGTCTGCGCATTATATATAAGAAAATATGACACAAAATGTGACACCAATAACTGCTACATCTGCAAACAAAATATACCAGCTGAAGCATAGAAATTATACATTTTCTAGTCCAAATTTTAATTGTACTTTACTATTATTTAGGATTTTTTTAAATATATTTTATCTTTATTTCTCTGTAATTATTGCATCGTTATCTGTCTATCTATCTATAATTATTGCATTGCAAATTATCATTGGTAATTATTGCATCGTACCAATGATAATTTGATTTACATTATAATCACACTCATACACATGTTAGAAAATTAAAATAAGGCATTTATATACATTGTTCACACATTAGCACTGTTATAATGTGTTGTTTGTAAATGCACATTTGTTTTTAAACTTGTAGACTAACCAAGTATCTCTCAGGTCTAAGTGCAGGCCTCCCTGGATCATCCAAACTGCAAAATATATACAAACTGTTTCTTTTAGTATTACTAGGTATGTATGATCTAAAAAAATAAACTTCACTTCACCTCACTGCGTACGTACGTCTTGTACGAGTTGTCATGGGCGCGTGTTGGTTTAGTTACGTGTTGTCCCACTGCCGTTTGAATGGTGCGATGGCACGAAAGCTTAATTTCTGAATCGAAATAGTGCACTTCGTGTCATTCATCTGCGAAATTGTTTAACAATAAATTCTGTACAATATGCCCAAACGAAAGGTGAGTGAATAGAACGTCCATAAGGTCATGGAAAACTTAACGTTTGTCGACACCGACGTAAATTAACCGTTATCGTGCTGTTAACATACCATTTTATCGCTCAATAAAATACCGCCAGAAGTCGAGCTGGGTAATTAACGAAAATTAACATTAACCACGTCTAACGTGTTCGGGTTGTTTATGTGTTGTGGATACAATACATCCACTGATTGATAAACGCTAAGTTAAGGTAGAGGTTAAGAACTACAAACCAAACGACACAAGGCAGACAGTGGAAAATGTTTTGGAAAAAAGTTGTGTTTGACAAACTAAGCTATGGATAATCTGGTTGGTAAAATACATGTGATTAATAATATAACATGGAACATTTGCATGATAAACTACACAAATAAAAACTGATATTACATACCTAGCATATAATAATAACCGTACATAACGTGACTATTTGTTCTAGCGTGTCTTCGCGGCAATGCAATTTTGTTGTTTTAAAATTGTAATTACTACACTCAAAACAACGTTTTGCACCAATTGTATGCACAAATGTGATTAGATATATGGTACAGATTTAGAATGTGAATATCTTATGGAAGAGTTTTTCCAGGTTTGTTGTTAAAACGATGTATTTCCTTCTGTACGGAAACATTCTGGACATCCAGTTTACGTCAGTTTGTGCCGCTGCAGACGTGGGTGTGCTTGAATTTGAGATGAGCAATTCAGCAGTGAATTTTGATGCAAACAGGAGCGTTATTTGGGCCTCAAAAGTGCCCTCAAACTCTATCTTTTATAACATTGTATAGCTGAAGTAATAATAATACAACATTTTTATTTACAAAATATAGCGCCACATCCAATTTTAAATTCTTCGTGGCACTTTACGGCATGCAAGATGAATGCAGTTTCATAAAATTGCTAAATAAACACACATTCTCTACAAATAGTATAAAAGCTACTTTAAATAAAAATATAAAATCTATATATCTTGTCTAATGAACATATAGTATAACAATCATATACTAATTTGATATATATTGACATATATATATAAGTTAATTTTTTTAAATGCATAAATACATTTGGAATGTTCCTAAAATATTAACTAACATTAGTAAAACGCAAATAAAACAATAATTATATAAACATACTAAAATAAATTAAATCATTTTAATTAAAATTCAGTAGGGTTAACATTATGTGGAAATAAGCCAATGTAAATACATATCACCTAACTCATGTATAAGTAGTTATACAATATTATAATAAATAAACTTATAACTAGGTTAATGCAGAATAAGAGAACTAAACTAATGCAAGAACTTAGATTACTGAACATTCTTCAGGATAGTTCGTTTTCAAATCAGAAACTTTCATTTTTCACATCCAAGATGTTTAATTTACCCGGTAGAGGCTTTCGTCAACGTATCACGTCGACTTCATCAGTACCGATGATGCTGAATGATGTCATCGTACACGTGAGGCAGTTCGTAATTGCCCTACACAAGAACGGAAAAAAAAATTTGATGTCTACCATCAATAAATCCTCCCTTACAGACCATACGACAACTGAAAACCACATCATAGACTGGGAGGGAGTGAAAATTGTTGACAAGGAACCCAACAGAAGAATTCGGCATATCAAGGAAGCCATCTGGATCAGGAAAACCAAAACACCCATCAACAGAGACGAGGGCAATTATGAACTGCCTCACGTGTGTGATGACGTCTTTCAGCGTCATCGGTACTGATGAAGTCGACGTGATACATTGACGAAAGCCTCTACCAGGTAAATTAAACATCTTGGATATGAAAAATTTAAGTTTCTGATTTAATGCAAGAACTATCGCGTTGGACTAGAGAGTTAAAAAATGAGTCTTTAGACATGCCTTGAAAGTAGAGAGAGTGTCTGACATTGTAATGTCATTAGGTGTAGTGTTCCACAACGTCGCAAACAAGGTGTCTCCAGCTTTGACATGAGCATGCTGAACAGTTACTAGGTTATTGCTGGCAAAGTGCAGGGCATTTGTTAGCGTGTATGGGCACACAAAATTGTATTAAGTATTTCGGCGCATTGTGAACAACTCATGTTCATTCGTTCATAAAATAGAGGTTTTCTAGTTTTCCTCATAAAAAAATTGATCAACTGCCATTGCATATTCACTTGTGCTCAGTTATATAAATAATAATTTTAAAATACGTTATTATTTAATATTTATATTTTTTTTAATGTACTTGTACTCGTACTCATGAGAATTTACTCGTACTCAGCTTTTAGCAAATTACTCGTACTTATCCATCATCAAAGTACTCGTACTTGTACTCATGAAAATGTACTTGGCCCCAGGTCTGGACTAACGATGCCGATGATTATGTCATTTTGTTTATGGGACCGATGCTAGCTGTCGGCACCATGGCTACCACCACGCACCGATGACCCTGATTAATGATTTATGACTGTCAAATGCCGGCCGGCCGATAAGAATCCTGTTGAGCAATAAGCAAACTCCAAGTCATGGCTCTGGAAACATCGGCAACTGCGTGTCAACACTAATTTACGTGACAAGAACATACTTTCTTTCCAACAAATGTATGGTCAGGTAATGCGATTGATAATGGCAATTAGCGCGTGCAATAAATCGCTCCCTAGATGAGCGATTAGCAGGAGCGAGAGCTATCGCTCGCCTAAAAATAATGGACTGACAAGCGCAGTCACATTCTTGGGTACCACGAGGAGATATTCTGTTTTATTGTTACAGGCAGTTTGATGTCGTCTATTGTTTGATGACATCTAGACAGTCTTCCATACAATTCATCATTTGTGTAATGAGAAAACCATAGTCCATGCTCTGATTATATCGCCGGTGGGTTGGATTTACAGCGAGAATAGCAATGGACTAAGCACCGGAGCCTGCAGGACAACCGATGTCAAACATGTTGTGCTCGATGATGTGATGAAGTGGTGTGTAAAGATGGAATGAATGTGTTTATGTGTCAGATTTAGACAAACATGTAGTTATACATCGTTAAATTGAGGTGGGCCTGGATTCTACACAAGTGCCGCGAGATGGGGAGATACTACAGTGACATGCACTTGGAAATGGAAAGAGTTTTCTTCATAGATTTGCAACTCTTGCTAACATTGGTCGTCATGTTTTGCAGCAGAGGGGGCACAGGGATTCTGACAGTGACAATTCGAATGAGGGCAAACGAGCAGCCGATGGGGATGAGTCCTCTGATGATGTTGATGCGAGCTGCAACACAAGGATGTCTACGAGGAGCAAAGGCATTTGTAAGTGAAGCAAGCTGATTTCACATGTTAGAGAACCGTTTCATTAAGACAATGAACTTGTAAGGAAAACTCTGTTTGTTAAATTTATGAAACTTTCAGAATGGAAAAAGTCTGCTGCTGTATTATGAAGGACATTGTTTCCGTGACACGCTGATGAAGGTGTCCTAGTGGCACGTCCCGGTGGCGTGCCCTGGCGTTGACAGTTTTCACGATCACTGTTGAGGAGCGAAAACAATTTTAAAGAGCAAAATAGGGCTGATGAACTCATAAGAATGTCTGTGAAGCAGTCCCCTGGTTTCTTGTGTCGGTTCTACTAGTTCTGGAACTTTGTCACTATGATCGATGCACACTCAGAATGCACATCTGTCTCTTAAGAATGACGCTAAGGCCTTTCAGTATAACATTTACATATTTCCTCTTACCTGCTGTCAAAGTTTAGGGTAAGTAGAACAGATTTCTTTTTTATTACGGCCAGTGATCAAAATTTCCAAGTGGATTGACCACCAATTAGGTGAATCTATTCGGACTACTGAAGGTCTGTGGGACAGCCAAGCAAATTGCAGCATGTACAAATAAACAGTATTAATATGTCTATTATGTTGTCTGTTGATTAGGGACAAGTAGATTTTGAATGTTTGTTTTCAGTAGGACAAATGACTTATTGTATGGACAAGTGAGTTCTTTATTATGCTTGTCCATGGGATAAAACATATTTTAGTGATTTCAAGCCCTGTAGAAATGTTAGAAGGTAATAAAAGTTTCATTGCTTCCAGCCACACCAGTGATTGTTGACCAGAAGCCGTCACCACCGCCAGCGAAGCAGCGGAGACCTCAGAAGGTCATTGACACTCCGAATGGAAAGGGTACTGATGGTGTCATTGAAGAGAAAGACATTCCCATTGACTTAGCACTGGTCAAACGGGCTGCGCGAGTTGTTGCGGAGGACAGTTTTAAATACACCACTGACCATGCGAGGTGTCCGCTGCCAGGCTGCGACTCAAAAGGTAGTGGTTAGCGGCGCTGCTAAACAAAAATGTTGTGGAATGAAATCATGTGGCCGTTTTGTGAAGCGATAAGTAATGTGCCGGCAAAATTATTAAATTAAGTAGGTATACTTGTAAATGTAACATTTATGTAATTTTCTTCATCTATATTATAAAACAGTTCGTTCTCTGTTTGTTTGTGCACCCACATCTCTTTCATCAGGTCTACCTGTCATTGGTCACGTCCGCATTTCACATGTTTCCTTATAGATGGAGCTATGTGTCATTTAGCGTCAAAATTATCACCCGTCAAGTTAGTGTATTATAAAAAGTGACTCAAAAGTTATATTGGATAACAACCCAGCATCCGCTGTTGCTAGTTATGTCAGTTAGATGGATGAGCAATTGAGATTTTTGGCAAAATGTTGTCCTAACAACTAGGCCAGTGACCAGTTACCATTTATTAATGCGGGTAGGCTGGAAACATTTCGGATGGGTTTGGGGTGTATGCCTTTTTTCCGGGGCAATGCCAGGTAACTCGGCTAGTATTGTATATTAAAGTATTAATGAAAATGCATGTAGAGTAAGACAATTAAATATTTTATTCTGTTGTGAATATTTAATAATGTAACCAGTAAAGCTCAGGCTTTTAGTTTTATGTTAGGATGTTATAGAGTGAAGATTTTGTAAGAGAATGGTATGTTTAGCATTTGTCAGTAATAAAAGTGGTAAAACACATTCGTTATTTAATATGTTAGCTATTAGACTCACTTTGCCTAAGACCACCGTTTAAGACTAAAATAGTAGAAGGAATAATTATTTCTTGTAAATCTTTTTCCTTGCATATTGTACTTGTATAGGACTGTTTGTGGCAATCCGTTTTTAGTGAGAAGAGAAGTGTAGAACTTTTTTATAGACGTGTTAATATAAGACTGCTGAGTATGTAAATGTTGCAGGACATTTGACGGGGAAGCATGACACCCACCGAACCATCTCTGGGTGCCCTCTATATAACAACATGACTGCGGAGGAATGCAAGGTGGGCAATGTAGGACCAAGAGTGTATAGTATACCTGCTGTGTCTGAAATCTGGAGTGACACTGGCCCGATACAAGTCACTGATTTTTGTTTCCATTTTTCCATCGCTGGTCCTGTTCCATTGTTGTCTCTGTCACCCGACTCCACCCTCCCTTCCCCGTCTCTTATTCTCCCACCCTATTCCCACCAAATCTCTCTGCTTAGTCCTCCCATCTCAATCGCTGTCTTCATTCTACCCTCCACTCTTGAGCAAACCACCGTTTATTTAGCTTGATTTCCACTAGTGCTTAATTTAGTGTGTGATCGATATTAATGGTGTCTTTTTTTACTAAACCAGTAATCGTACATATTTACTGATTAATGGGCAAAACATTGGCATTGAGCAGTGGAACTTCAGTATGAACATGAAGAACTGTTGTTCACACAATGCTAGGTAAAAAATAACATGAGTTGCTTCCTTGATAGGCTCGTTTCTTGGAACGAGAGGCACTCACCCAAGAGAGAAAGAGACTTCAGCAGGAATTTGACGATCGCAGAGACCTCCGGCGACAGGTGAGCAGAATATGTTCTTTTAATTATTAAATATAAATTTAAATAGAAGGGTATATAACTATATTGTTTCAGTTAAAAAATGCAAGTTACATTTTATTGTGATTATATCTGATTATTGTGTTTGCTGTATTTATAAGGAGTTTACCAGAGTTTTAATCGAAATGATCTCCTGTGGTTATGTTGTAAATATGTCAAATGTTTGCCTATGATAATTTTATTATATTCACGGAGGATTCTATGACGTTTTCATGCTATTATTTAGTGTAAAAATCACACAAAAGCGATACACGTTATTGTGATTATGTTGTTTGTTGTATTTATAAGGTGTGAATTAGAGTTTTTATCGATATGATGTCCAGTGGTTATGTTGTGAATTTGTCAAATGCTCACCCATGATAATTAAAATAATTTGTTGTATTCACAGAAGGTTCTAAGGTGCTTTTGTTCTATTATTTAGTGTAAAATCACATAAAAACGACATACTGCAATTTTTGTATAATCACAGCAGAGTTCAGGAAACATACAGTAATAAGTTTTGACAGTCCTTGTGACGATTGATACAACTGTTCTCCTCCAGACGGCGACACAGACACAGCAAGAGCGCAAGCGCCGCGTTGTGTCGAAGCGCTCGCAGCGGTCGGATGTAACGCAGGAAGTGCGTAATGAGTGGGACGCCCACCAAGCGAAGCAGGGGCATCCCCGCCAGCCCTTGCTCAAGGGGCTCACCTCCAAATACGACCTGAAACTGTTCCAGGAGGCGCAGTCGAAGGCCTGCGAGGAGCTGGTTAGTCACTCATTTGTTGTTGTAATTTTTTTCGGAGAGTCAGATATGCTGTTGATTGGTTTATGGGTAACCACTGGTGCTAAAGGAACTGTGGGTATACCTTGGCAAATACTCAACTTACTTTCATAACAGTTTGGGATGTTAGTAGTTAATTGAGGGCTAATTTGCATAATTGTTGTGATGGGAATAGCGATTTGTGTTCCTATGGAAATATGCCTTCCAAAAACAGGGTAACTGATAGCAAATACCATCATGCAGTTGCCATGAGCTGCTTGTTGGAGGCCAACTTAATGTTGTAAGGTGGTTTTAAGTTTCAACTTTTATAACCATAGTGGGTTGCACTGTTTGGTGAAGATTAACAAAATCCTTGGTTGGTTGGTCTTTGTTTACAAACTGCTAAGACAAGCTGTGACATCCAAAATAGCTTACTGCATAGAGTACATTTGACGTATCAATATTTGACCCGTATTTGACCTGACCTTGATTCCTGACGACCAAAATTTAGGTCAATCTGACCTTCCTTTCCAGAGATAGAGGTCATCCAAATTTGACCTGACCTTGATACCTGATGACCATCCAGGTGTCATAACTCCACTCCTAGGGGACCTACAGATGTGATGTTGGTGTCATTTTAAGGGTCTTAGAATTGTCTATCTCTGAAGACAATGCAACAGAAATCAACATTGTAAAAGCATATTAAAAACATTTGATTTTTGATTTGACCTCGCAAAAAACATATTTACCTCCAATTTTTCTGATTTTTTTATGTTTCATGAAGCATATATAATTAGTAATAATCAGTGACAGTTTTATCAAGTGCATTTGAATACTTTAGGAGTTATGCAATTTTAAACACATTTCTTACCTCACTTTAATGTTGTAATATGGGAACTTAGTTCAGTTATAATGCTCTTTTACCGTACTACTTCAATGTTTTTCCAGACACACACATCTATGATATTCATCAGCACTGCACACGTGAAAGATATAATCTGTATATGTCCTGATTCAAACATGAATCTGCCAAAAAATGCATTAGACACAACATAGTAGAGACAGTTAACAATACACTAATACAGTTATGACACCTGGAAGGTCGTCAGGTATCAAGGTCGAGTCAAACTTTGACGACCTCTATATCTGGAAAGGAAGGTTAGATTGACCTAAAAACTGGTTTATGATATAAACTCATGAACTTATAAACCAACACACCAAGTTTCATCAAAATTGAAGACGGACATGTAAATTTCACCCTGTTTTTGATTGATTTGGCGTGGAATGCCCCCATGCCGTCTGCAGCTTGTGGCTGTGGATGGCAAACTTGTTAAATCTTGAGATTGTCGTTTCAACCGACATGTTGTTGTGTGTAGCAGTATGAGATGAACCAGTTAGTCGTTACAACCCTGACTTGAGATTGTTGTTGTTGTGTGTAGCAGTATGAGATGAACCAGTTAGTCGTTACAACCCTGACTTGAGATTGTTGTTGTTGTGTGTAGCAGTATGAGATGAACCAGTTAGTCGTTACAACCCTGACTTGAGATTGTTGTTGTTGTTGTGTGTAGCAGTATGAGATGAACCAGTTAGTCGTTACAACCCTGACTTGAGATTGTTGTTGTTGTGTGTGTAGCAGTATGAGATGAACCAGTTAGTCGTTACAACCCTGACTTGAGATTGTTGTTGTTTTTGTGTGTAGCAGTATGAGATGAACCAGTTAGTCGTTACAATCCTGACTTGAGATTGTTGTTGTTGTGTGTAGCAGTATGAGATGAACCAATTAGTCGTTACAACCCTGACTTGAGATTGTTGTTGTTGTGTGTAGCAGTATGAGATGAACCAGTTAGTCGTTACAACCCTGACTTGAGATTGTTGTTGTTGTGTGTAGCAGTATGAGATGAACCAGTTAGTCGTTACAACCCTGACTTGAGATTGTTGTTGTGTGTAGCAGTATGAGATGAACCAGTTAGTCGTTACAACCCTGACTTGAGATTGTTGTTGTTGTTGTGTGTAGCCGTATGAGATGAACCAGTTAGTCGTTACAACCCTGACTTGAGATTGTTGTTGTTGTGTGTGTAGCAGTATGAGATGAACCAGTTAGTCGTTACAACCCTGACTTGAGATTGTTGTTGTTTTTGTGTGTAGCAGTATGAGATGAACCAGTTAGTCGTTACAATCCTGACTTGAGATTGTTGTTGTTGTGTGTAGCAGTATGAGATGAACCAATTAGTCGTTACAACCCTGACTTGAGATTGTTGTTGTTGTGTGTAGCAGTATGAGATGAACCAGTTAGTCGTTACAATCCTGACTTGAGATTGTTGTTGTTCTGTGTAGCAGTATGAGATGAACCAGTTAGTCGTTACAACCCTGACTTGAGATTGTTGTTGTTGAGTGTAGCAGTATGAGATGAACCAGTTAGTCGTTACAACCCTGACTTGAAGTTATTTATTATTTGTGTATTAGCTTGTGCCGAGGATAGACCAGTTAGTTATTTACAACCCTGACTTGAGATTGTTGTTGTTGTGTGTGTAGCAGTATGAGATGAACCAGTTAGTCGTTACAACCCTGACTTGAGATTGTTTTGTTGTGTGTGTAGCAGTATGAGATGAACCAGTTAGTCGTTACAACCCTGACTTGAGATTGTTGTTGTTGTGTGTGTAGCAGTATGAGATGAACCAGTTAGTCGTTACAACCCTGACTTGAGATTGTTGTTGTTGTGTGTGTAGCAGTATGAGATGAACCAGTTAGTCGTTACGACCCTGACTTGAGGTTGTTGTTGTGTGTAGCAGTATGAGATGAACCAGTTAGTCGTTACAACCCTGACTTGAGATTGTTGTTGTTGTGTGTAGCAGTATGAGATGAACCAGTTAGTCGTTTCAACCCTGACTTGAGATTGTTTTGTTGTGTGTGTAGCAGTATGAGATGAACCAGTTAGTCGTTACAACCCTGACTTGAGATTGTTGTTGTTGTGTGTGTAGCAGTATGAGATGAACCAACCCTGACTTGAGATTGTTGTTGTTGTTGTGTGTAGCAGTATGAGATGAACCAGTTAGTCGTTACAACCCTGACTTGAGATTGTTGTTGTGTGTAGCAGTATGAGATGAACCAGTTAGTCGTTACAACCCTGACTTGAGATTGTTGTTGTTGTGTGTAGCAGTATGAGATGAACCAGTTAGTCGTTACAACCCTGACTTGAGATTGTTGTTGTTGTGTGTGTAGCAGTACGGAGTGATGAACCAGTTAGTCGTTACAAACCCGACTCTTGAGATTGTTGTTGTTTTGTGTGTAGCAGTATGGAGATGAACTAGTTAGTCGCTACAATCCTGGACTTGAGATTGTTGTTGTTGTGTGTAGCAGTATGATGAACCAATTAGTCGCTACAACCCTGACTCTGAGATTGTTGTTGTTGTGTGTAGCAGCATTAGATGAACTAGGTTGAATGCGATAAATCCTGAATTCCGAGATTGTTGTTGTTCTGTGTAGCAGTATGAGATGAACCAGTTAGTCGTTACAACCCTGACTTGAGATTGTTGTTGTTGAGTGTAGCAGTATGAGATGAACCAGTTAGTCGTTACAACCCTGACTTGAGATTGTTGTTGTTGTGTGTAGCAGTATGAGATGAACCAGTTAGTCGTTACAACCCTGACTTGAGATTGTTGTTGTTGTGTGTAGCAGTATGAGATGAACCAGTTAGTCGTTACAACCCTGACTTGAGATTGTTGTTGTTGTTGTGTGTAGCAGTATGAGATGAACCAGTTAGTCGTTACAACCCTGACTTGAGATTGTTGTTGTTGTGTGTAGCAGTATGAGATGAACCAGTTAGTCGTTACAACCCTGACTTGAGATTGTTGTTGTGTGTAGCAGTATGAGATGAACCAGTTAGTCGTTACAACCCTGACTTGAGATTGTTGTTGTTGAGTGTAGCAGTATGAGATGAACCAATCAGTCGATACAACCCTGACTTGAGATTGTTTTGTTGTGTGTGTAGCAATATGAGATGAACCAGTTAGTCGTTACAACCCTGACTTGAGATTGTTGTTGTTGTGTGTAGCAGTATGAGATGAACCAGTTAGTCGTTACAACCCTGACTTGAGATTGTTGTTGTTGTTGTGTGTAGCAGTATGAGATGAACCAGTTAGTCGTTACAACCCTGACTTGAGATTGTTGTTGTTGTGTGTGTAGCAGTATGAGATGAACCAGTTAGTCGTTACAACCCTGACTTGAGATTGTTGTTGTTGTTGTGTGTAGCAGTATGAGATGAACCAGTTAGTCGTTACAACCCTGACTTGAGATTGTTGTTGTTGTGTGTAGCAGTATGAGATGAACCAGTTAGTCGTTACAACCCTGACTTGAGATTGTTGTTGTTGTGTGTAGCAGTATGAGATGAACCAGTTATTCGTTACAACCCTGACTTGTTATTGTTGTTGTTGTTGTGTGTAGCAGTATGAGATGAACCAGTTAGTCGTTACAACCCTGACTTGAGATTGTTGTTGTTGTTGTGTGTAGCAGTATGAGATGAACCAGTTAGTCGTTACAACCCTGACTTGAGATTGTTGTTATTGTGTGTAGCAGTATGAGACGAACCAGTTAGTCGTTTCAACCCTGACTTGAGATTGTTGTTGTTGAGTGTAGCAGTATGAGATGAACCAATCAGTCGATACAACCATGACTTGAGATTGTTGTTGTTGTTGTGTGTAGCAGTATGAGATGAACCAGTTAGTCGTTACAACCCTGACTTGAGATTGTTGTTGTTGTTGTGTGTAGCAGTATGAGATGAACCAGTTAGTCGTTTCAACCCTGACTTGAGATTGTTGTTGTTAAGTGTAGCAGTATGAGATGAACCAGTCAGTCGATACAACCATGACTTGAGATTGTTTTGTTGTGTGTAGCAATATGAGATGAACCAGTTAGTCATTACAAGGCTGACTTGAGATTGTTTTGTTGTGTGTGTAGCAGTATGAGATGAACCAGTTAGTCGTTACAACCCTGACTTGAGATTGTTGTTGTTGTGTGTGTAGCAGTACGAGATGAACCTACACTACCAGCTGGGCGACACGCAGGAGTACCGCATCAAGCAGATAGAGATGGGACGCTATGAGATGGACACATGGTACTCCTCCCCCTACCCTGAGGAGTACGCCCGTCTGCCCAAACTCTACATCTGCGAGTACTGTCTCAAGTACATGCGCACCGCCGTCATCGCACGCCGACATGCAGTGAGTAGGACATTCGGCGGTCTTATTGTAATTGAGCTAGCATTGTATGTGGTTGTGTTAGTGTCTTCCTCTTAAACGGCTTGAACCTCGGCTGCCAAAGTTTCAGAGATTAATCTATGATCCTACTAGTGTAACATAACACCTATTCTTCTCTTCTTCCAGACATTGTGTCACGTCATGTGCAGGACAGATCGTGGCAGGAGTTTTTGTTGTCTTCATTTTATTGAAGTTATGCATTTAGAAATACATTCAGCCTATTAGAGTACAATAACATGTCCAACAACTGTAAATGTAAATTTAGCCTATTAGAGTACAATAACATGTCCAACAACTGTAAATGTAAATTTAGCCTATTAGAGTACAATAACATGTCCAACAACTGTAAATGTAAATTTAGCCTATTAGAGTACAATAACATGTCCAACAACTGTAAATTTAGCCTATTAAAGTACAATAACATGTCCAACAACTGTAAATGTAAATTTAGCCTATTAGAGTACAATAACATGTCCAACAACTGTAAATTTAGCCTATTAGAGTACAATAACATGTCCAACAACTGTAAATTTAGCCTATTAGAGTACAATAACATGTCCAACAACTGTAAATATTTGGTGTATCCAAAATTTCTAGAAAATTCTCTAATGCTATGTTCACACAGTAAATATAGTTGAACTGTGATTCGTTGTCGCAGGCCAAATGTGTGTGGCGCCATCCACCAGGAGACGAGATCTACAGAAAGGGGAACATATCCGTGTTTGAGGTCAATGGAAAGAAAAATAAGGTATATCATCAATTTGTATCAAGAATGCACCAAAGTGGATCTGATCGAAGGTTGTTGTTGTTATGAAATATACATCAGCTCATTTATCAAGCTACTAAGTATTCTCCAGTTATGTGTTCCGTGAATGTTTTTAATTTATCCACTGCTTGGTTTCGTATATAGTTCACAGTGAGTCCCCTCGTGATAACTGTCCACTTCTACTGCTGATTACAGATATACTGTCAGAATCTGTGCTTGCTGGCAAAGCTGTTCCTTGACCACAAGACTCTCTATTATGATGTCGAGCCCTTCCTCTTCTACGTGATGACAGAAGCTGACAATCAGGGCTGTCACATGGTCGGATACTTCTCCAAGGTATGCCACATGCGTTGATACTTCACAGTCATTTCGGCTGCATTCAGGATGTCACGGCAAGATTTGTGGCAGTTCGATGCATGAACATTCCAGGTGGAAGTCGTATGCTTGTTGGCATTAAAGATGGTGCAGTCTAAGGCACATATTCTATGAATGGTTTTGATTTGTAGGAAATTGTTCTGTTTATTATAATATGTTGACCACACAAATGTTTGTTTTACAATTTTTTTTTTATGCTATTGATAGCAGAAGCTGTTGGGGACAGGTCACATTAGATTTTACATAGGCAACCATTATGACTTAAATGTTGCAAATCTTCATGATAGGATTTTTTATATATGCCAATTTTGTCTGCCCAAAGTGTAAAATGGATCTTACTAAGTAAAAAAGATAATGAACTTTTTTAGCGAGACCCGTGTTTCCATGGTAACAAATATTGCAAGTTTTGGCAGATTTTGAAACACTGCCATTCTTCGTTGAACACATATAATTATAATTGTTGAAAATCCATGTTCAGAGAATTTTTCAAAATAAAATGGCCATCAACGATTGCATAATGAATCTGGTTACTTAATATTGACATGTTTGATCCATAACAGTCGTTTACAGGTACGTAATTGTTATTGATAGTAAGCATACATAGCTATCATAATCTGGCAGTAAACCATGTTGAGTATTTGTTGGCAAACACACCATTTCACCCGGGGTGTCTGGCCTTAATTAAATCAAGCAAGACTTACGATTAGATTAACCACCGAGAGGAAATGACACTGCCTCACTCTGGTATTTGAGGCTGTGTGCGTGAGGTCTACCACTATGTGTTTCAGGAGAAGCAGTCGTTCCTCAACTACAATGTGTCCTGTATCCTCACACTCCCACCCTACATGAGACGCGGCTACGGCAAGATGATCATTGACTTCAGTAAGTACCCCTGTAGTTCCACCCGCCACCTGGGAACAGCTGTCACTGGGGCCATGACTATATGACTAAAATTGATTTATATTGCCCCATGTCTCCGGATATAAAAGCCTGTTCAGTGGCACTTAAATTGAGTTGAATTTATTTCAACAAACCACATTTACAAGAACATGTATGCAGTACAAAATATCAATTAATACAGTTTGCTGGGAAAAGGGTAAAAAGAAATGCAAGACTTGTAATGTTTAAGCTTTGGTTAGCTTATTAAATTCATAACATATCTGGGGAAAAAGTGCAAGAAAAATTTGAAATGCAACAGCACAATTTTCGTGTATAATTATAGTAGGTGAAAACAAAATATTGGAAATTAATTTTTTTAACCAAACTGAAGTTTTTCAGTTTTTATATTCAACTGAACTTTTATTTTATGTACATTGTTGATGTTACTATTTATGTACATTGTTGATGTTACTATTTTTGCAAGAATTATTTAAGACTAACACATAATTACTCAATTCGAGTGAATTTGCAGGTTACTTGCTGAGCAAGGTCGAGCACAAAGTCGGGTCCCCGGAGCGCCCCCTATCTGACCTTGGACTGATCAGCTACCGGAGCTATTGGAAGGACGTCCTACTTACCTACTTGCACAGCTACAATGGACGAGAGATCTGTATCAAAGGTAACAAATTCACACCTTCTGTTCTGAGGAACAACAAGTCACGTGCCATCATTATGTCACGTATGTAAAATGGTGGTTACAGTGAACAGTTTTTGGTGTAACCTAAAATTGTACTGTTAGCCAATTAAAATTAATAGTGTCATGGTTATTCTTGTTCTTTGTGGCAACATGGAGATATTATTCGTAAAGAGGTTAGTGCAAATTAGTTATAGGCGACCGAAATGACCTGTGTATTCAATTTGAAACCTTTTGAGTGTTTTATATATGGATCTATCTACGCCCTCAGTTGGGGGAAATGTCCTTATAATAAGTTCCTAAGTGGGATATTGGATTGTGCCTAGTGTTATTTGTGCATCCTGATTTACTGAGGTGGTTTTGATGTCGCCTATGGGTCAATGCAACAAATCGACTTACCCAGATGGCACTACTATCGTAGTAAAACTGAAATGTTGCTATTTAAATGGACATAGTTTGTTCGTCTACCCAGAATTAGCGCGAGTCATAATTTCTAACTGGAAGTCTGCTGTGTTAACCATGGGAAAGTGAGCATTGTTGAACATCAAAGGGTATGTTGGTTAACTCAGCCCGACTCGGCCGTATTGCCAATAAAGCTTGTTTTGAAACGGGATGTTTTGTTTACTATTTGAACTTGCGCCCGTTGTCGCACAATTTGGTGGGCAGTATACCTTCAACAAAGTTAATATAATATAGTCATAAGAACATTATATTAATTAATACATGAAAAACTTGGAACAGACTACATCGTTTACATGAAGACACGCCCTTAATATGATGCCCATATCCTCATACTGCCAAAACGTACCTTAACGTCTGAACGAGTATGTAACATATATGTATGTTTTGTGTGGTGCTGTGTCAGTTGGTTGTGGACTGATGTTGTAACACATGGTGGATCTTCTTGTCAGACTTGAGTCAGGAGACGGCTGTGAATGCGAATGACATCGTCAGCACACTGCAGTCCCTGGGCATGCTCAAGTACTGGAAGGGGAAACACCTGGTACTCAAGCGTCAGGTAAGGCTCCCCGCACTTGGGGATGGTCTTGTATGTTTACAGTGTCAAAAACAATGTTTATGCGTTTAGTGTTCAACCCTACCCCTCCCCCATCAATGGTGTGGAATTTGTGATTTTTATGATGCTATTGCTTGTTTGAAAAAATTGCTAATCATTAATGCATAAAACACAAAATCCGTAATACCTAAAACAAAATCAGAAATGCATAAAACGATATCAGAAATGCATAAAACAAAGAGGATGGACTGTAACAGCACTACTAATGCAATGCAATAGTGATGATACAGTACTATCGATAATACATTTTATCAATAATTACCTATAGGATACTGAAACATTGATAGCAATGCAACAATAAAACAGCAGGGCCAATTGTTAAACTGTTCTTAAGCATGCTTTTTCAACTTTATTTGGTCTAACGTCAACAATCATCAATCAGAGCGGTGTTCTCAGATTCACTGTTTTACATCAGCCACCACATGGTGGCGCCACCCTTATGGTGGAGACCGCTTTCTTCGCTGTTCCCTATTTCCTGGTTCTATTGCAGTAGTTATGAAACTATCCCAATAATATTGTACCATAACAGCTCTATGTAGTCGGACACCTAAAAATAATTAAATTCTCAGCTGTCCGAAAATATACAGTACAAAAAGTGTATTGTTGGTGTCCAAAATGTACAGTCACTGTACTGTATATATTCAGTCACGTAAAAATTATAGGTGTGCAAAAATATACGGTACATAAAGTGTATTGTTGGTGTCCAAAAACGTACAGTCACTGTGTACTGTATATATTCAGTCACGTAAAAATTATAGGTGTGCAAAAATATACGGTACATAAAGTAATTGTTTTTGTAGATTTTTAGGGTGCCCAAAAACATACATTGTCTGAATACATAGAGTCGTTACAGTAACACAACTATATGTCATACTAGAACTACCCCAGTTGTCACCCCTGGTCATACAATTCAAATACATACAGTCGTTACAGTAACACAACTATATGTCATACTAGAACTATCCCAGTTGTCACCCCTGGTCATACAATTCAAATACATACAGTCGTTACAGTAACACAACTATATGTCATACTAGAACTATCCCAGTTGTCACCCCTGGTCATACAATTCAAATACATACAGTCGTTACAGTAACACAACTATATGTCATACTAGAACTATCCCAGTTGTCACCCCTGGTCATACAATTCAAATACATACAGTCGTTACAGTAACACAACTATATGTCATACTAGAACTATCCCAGTTGTCACCCCTGGTCATACAATTCAAATACATACAGTCGTTACAGTAACACAACTATATGTCATACTAGAACTATCCCAGTTGTCACCCCTGGTCATACAATTCAAATACATACAGTCGTTACAGTAACACAACTATATGTCATACTAGAACTATCCCAGTTGTCACCCCTGGTCATACAATTCAAATACATACAGTCGTTACAGTAACACAACTATATGTCATACTAGAACTATCCCAGTTGTCACCCCTGGTCATACAATTCAAATACATACAGTCGTTACAGTAACACAACTATATGTCATACTAGAACTATCCCAGTTGTCACCCCTGGTCATACAATTCAAATACATACAGTCGTTACAGTAACACAACTATATGTCATACTAGAACTATCCCAGTTGTCACCCCTGGTCATACAATTCAAATACATACAGTCGTTACAGTAACACAACTATATGTCATACTAGAACTATCCCAGTTGTCACCCCTGGTCATACAATTCAAATACATACAGTCGTTACAGTAACACAACTGTATGTCATACTAGAACTATCCCAGTTGTCACCCCTGGTCATACAATTCAAGATATTTTGTTTCCAGGATCTCATTGATGAATACCTGAAGAAGAAGGCGAAAAAGAGACCAGATCAACTAGTTATTGAACCAGCTGGGCTGAAGTGGACACCACCAGTCAGTAGATAACTTGTTCACTGGATTAGATGGCATCACTTACTGACTTGCCGTTGCTTACAAAATCAAATAAAGATCTAGAAAATGCGATGTTTAATTGAGCATGGCAATTTTTTATTTATGCATGTGAAATGAAAATGGCTTTTAGATCCATTTAGGAGATTGTTATTATTTCAGTGGGTTTTGCAAGTAACAGGATGGACGGAAGTGTCTAAATACCACATTTCCAGTGATTTGTATTGATAAAAAAGTGCGATATAGAAGAGACAAAAACTTAAGTGTTTGAGGGAAAATTTAAAAACATGACAAAATGGACCAATAAATTAAAACAACACAATATTTAGCATAACATTGTCACTTAGCACGTTTTATTTTCTGATGTTGTGTCAGTGAATTTCCATTTTTGTAACGTTTTGGTAAACAACAAATTAAACACGTCACCAGTGGCATCACGTGCAATTTCATATTTATTTGCTGTATATTGCTATGATATTAAAACAGCTTCTGATTCTGCTGCATGTACATTAGCAGTGTGACCTTCAGAAAAGTATAAACCCAGAAAATATCCACTTGTACAATGTATGCATGTCATTGTAATAAAATGGAGGAATTTTGTAATACATCTACCCTTGGTTATTGTCTGCATATGATATATATATATATATATGTTGAATCAGGATAAAGACCATTATGGAAAATGTGCAGGCCATTTTTCATTGGTTTAATGACTGGTGTGTATATATTGAACTATATTGGAGTTTATACTGTGTATGCTCTCTTTTTAGATGCTTTGCATCTCGGGCGCCAACTTTCAGTGTTTATCTATGACCCTTGAAAAGAAAGGTAACACCCTTAAATTTTTTTAAATTTCCTTAAGGGTTTTCTGCGATTGTTCCGAGTCGCCAATCTGTGGGGACATTTTACGAAACTAGTTATAAAAAACAAATGTCGGGTACAAACATCCAGTACTTCGGGAAACCGTCTTCTGCATGTGTGTAGCGCCATCTAGAGGATGGGGATTTTGTTGCTAGTCTATATAATTATATACATAGGGATATTCACTACATTCAATGCAATATTAATAAGAAAATGTTTAGAGAATATAATTTATTAGTTACACATCTTCTGTTAGCTTGCTATGGATGCCTGGTGTACACATGTATTGGTAATATACATGTATGTATATGCACATTGTGTACATAAAATATAATGTATGTTCGCCAAAACCATAGCATGAAATGAAAGGCAGAGACAAGTCATATATAAAGCCATTTTGACTAGATCCATTCATTGTAAAGTTTAAATAAACGAGCCAGCCAACAACCTCAGATGGTTATTTAAATAAACATTCTGTATTCCAACAATAAACATAAATAAAATAATTGTCAACAATCAATGTTGCTGTCGATATAAACATCATGTTGAACAATAAAATAGCAATCCACAACATATTCTGATAATTTAATACACATTCCTAAACAGAGGTCCAGTGCGTGTAATAGAAAAATAGTTCACAATTTCCTACAAGGTAAGAAATACCAGTCACGTTCATAAAAGTCACATTAACAAAATATCTTTGGAATGCTTTGTAAAAAATTATGTTGGAATAGTATCTTTAATGGTGTTAATGCTTTCCAGAGACTGACTGGCTGAATCCACAGTGTCTTGGAGTTGTGTACATCAGAGGATCATTGCACTGACATTGTTATGAGCTCATAGGCTCACTTTTACTCTTTACAATTGATTTCGTTCCTTAACCAATTAAAATAATTTAACCAACTTGTTATCGCAGCATGAGTACAGTTTAAAGCTGGGATGGTTTTGGTAGCGTCTGTTTTGTTTCACTTGTGGATGTATCGGATGTCGACAAACATCGTGCTGAGGGTAACATTTCATAAGGTCTGTCTATGCAAGCAATTCTGTACGATTATATTGTATCATCATGCGACACAATCGGACACGAATCACGTGGACCAGTTCCAATTCCATAACAGACTTCTTGAGCAGTACTCGATCAGTGACCACCGCGATAAACAAGTGGACTTACTGCGACCTTTCATCAGAACTCAAGTGTGGATTGGCCGAGTTCATACATCAGACAGATGTATGTGATGCAGTGTCGTGACATAATTGAACCAACATCGGATACACATCGCTTGTGTAAACAGGCATCAACTTTCCTAAATACCCCAATCATTGAACATGTATCTTCTTGAGCACTGGCGAACGCTGTTCGATCGCACTAACCGTCAGCGGCCACATTCCGCCTATAACCCCTGCCTGTAATGACGACCCCATTACAACTGCCAATTCTGGCTCGATCGACGTATTCGGAACTTTATTGAAATACTCCCGAATCAATTGCCTCACTTTTGGAATCCTCGTTGACCCTCCCACCAATACAATCTCATCTACGTCCTCGCGAGGCAACTCAGTCGCCTCCAAAACCCGACCGATCGGCTCGAGGACTTTCTCGAACAGATCGCTGTTGAGATTTTCAAACGTCCTTCTGTCGATGGCGAGTTCATAGTGTATGGGTTCTGTCGATGGGGAAACTTTCCCGTAGAAGGAATGTATGTGGAGGGAGAGGGTGGTAGAGTCGTGGTATGTTAGGTTCTGTTTGGCGTTTTCTACTGCGAGGCGAACGGACTGAATGTCCTCAGGGTCAGTCAGTTGGCGATGGAACTGGATGGCGATCTGCTGCAGGACGTGGGTCATGAGACGTTGGTTGAAGTCTTGGCCACCCAGGTGGTTGTTCCCTGTAACAAGGTGATGATTTAACACAGGGCCGTTCGCTAAACACAGGGCGCATCATGAAAAACCGGCCTCACAGTTAAACAGGGCAAATCGCTAAACACAGTGCACAGCATTAAAAACAGGCCACACAGTTAAACAGGGCAGATTGCTAAACACGGAAGTTTGCCAAACCTCTGGCAGATCACTAAACACTTGGCAGATTGCTAAATATTGGGTAGAGAGCTAAACCTGGGACACAATTAAATACGGGGCATATCGCCGCTTAACACCGGGTAGATTGCTAAACACGGGGCAGATCACAATACATGAAGAAAGATCATTATACAAAATAAATTACAACAAAACTAAAACTAAATTAAAAACTAAAATTTCATAATTACAATATTTACATATATGTATATATATAGCCATACAAACACACACATATAAAGTACGAGTTGTGCAATAACATATCCAAGACCTCCCTCTGGTGCACCAACCTGCTATGGCCTGGGTGAGGAACATGCCTCCTTGGATGTTGAGGAGGGACACATCGAGTGTGCCTCCCCCTAGGTCTACCACAAGAACATTGCGAATCTCCGACTTTTTGTGTAGTCCGTATGCCAGTGCGGCGGCAGTTGGCTCGGTGATGATGCGCAAGACGTCAAATCCTGCGAACAGAACATGAGTGAAGCAAACCAGAATAAACTACGTCTACTGTGACATACTGACACACCAACATATTAATACTCTAGAAGTGCACAGTAACTGCATCTTCCCCAGGTGCCGAGGTCCACCCGTCTCTCATTCATCTGGATCATTGGCCTCTCATCTATCAACTGGCGATGTATTGAAAAAACAAAAAGGTAGTCATTTAGACTTGTTTATTTCAGTGGACGAACTGAGTGGTCGGCCATTTACCAGATGGCGCCGTTGTGGTGTTATGATCGCATTATCCAGTTACGCTAACTGAGGTCCACTTGCCTCTTTTTATGTTCATTTGCGTCAATCGACCATTGGCCTCTGATCTATCAATTGATGACGTATTAAAAAAACACAAAAGTAGAGTTGCCTATTTACTTTGTTGTAGTGAGATTCTCCTGTAACATGAGTGGATCAGCCGAGTCAGCAATGTCTCATACATTTGCAGAGTCAACAAAATGTTATGGTTCAAACTCTCCCACAATTACAATCCAAAATGGCTATTAGCATCAATTTGCATTAACATACATTTCACTCACTAGGTTGCACCACTGGATCGATTTTCCCCGTGATATGTGACAATGACCAAACCACCCCCACGTAATCCTTAACATATTTTTGGTCTTTGCCGACTTATGTGCCCCTCCCTCCTTACCTCCTGTACAGTAGAACCCCACTATAACTTAAAGTCACCCTTGGGACGGGGTAAAAGTGACCTGAATAGTGAGGTGACCTTTTTAGCAGAACCAATTTTCTATACTTTACTGTTACAAAACTTGGGACTGTCCCTGGGTGACCTTAATTGTGAGGTGGCTGTATTACTGAGGTGACATTCTCCTGTATATACCTGCCAACTCGGCCGCCTTTCTCGTGTAGTTTCTTTGCTGTTCATCAAACTCAGCCGGCACAGAGATGACCGTCCTGTGAACTTTGGCCTCTAGCTGGTGCTCGGCCGTTTCTTTCAACTGCTGCAGAATGTATGACCCTATGACCTCTGGGGTCAACTCCCTGTTCCCGTTCTCATCATTGTGCTGAACTTTATACCGTATCATGCCGTCTTCATTAATAACCATCTGAAGGATGAATATATAGTTTAATTAGTATTTATTTATATATTTTAACTATTTATTATATTATTGTGATATTGTGCAATTTTTCTTAATATTTATGTATATTTTATTTATTTATTATTTCATTTTTAAAGTAATAATAATGATTAGTTATTAATAATTATCCATTTCATTTTTAAAGTAATAATAATGATTAGTTATTAATAATTATCCATTTCATTGTTTGCCAAAGGCTTTAGACTATGTTTTAATGTTTTGTGATGCAACATACAATTTTGGAACTAGTGCCACATCAACTAAAATATTACCATTATTAAGGAAGGAATTTGTATATCACATGTTGCTGGCAGTATTTTAAATTACTACCGACCCAGTGGCATGAGACCGGCTACTTTTGAGTCAGATCGCCAACTTTACAAACATGAAGCTCCGATAGACTACCAACATTTCAGCTCAGATTTAACAAACTGGTTTTATATGTTAACAGTAATACATGGAACACCAACTTTTGAGTTGGGCTGCCAAGGAGCAGACAGACTATAAAATAACTAGATCAGAGGGGAGACATTCACCCAGGCATTACCACACCTGGCAGACTGGCATTTAAGTCAAGTGTTTATGCCACAGAAAATAATTACAACACAGAATGTGACTACATCATAAAATTGTATTACCCTGTATATCACATAAACTGTTTACATCACAGAAAGTATGTACATCACAGAAAATGATTACATCACAGAAATTGATTACATCACAGAAATTGATTACATTACAGAAAATTATTACATCACAGAAAGTGATTACATCACAGAAATTGATTGCATCACAAAAAATGTTTACATCACAGAAAATGATTACATCACAGAAATTGATTACATCACAGAAAATGATTACATCACAGAAAGTGATTACATCACAAAAAGTGATTACATCACAAAAAGTGATTACATCACAGAAAGTGACTACATCACAGAAAATGATTACATCACAGAAAGTGATTACATAACAAAAAGTGATTACACCACAGAAACTGAGTACACCACAGAAACTGAGTACACCACAGAAACTGAGTACACCACAGAAACTGAGTACACCACAGAAACTGAGTACCGTACACCACAGAAACTGAGTACACCACAGAAACTGAGTACATCACAGAAACTGAGTACACCACAGAAACTGAGTACACCACAGAAACTGAGTACACCACAGAAACTGAGTACACCACAGAAACTGAGTACATCACAGAAACTGAGTACACCACAGAAACTGAGTACACCACAGAAACTGAGTACACCACAGAAACTGAGTACACCACAGAAACTGAGTACACCACAGAAACTGAGTACATCACAGAAACTGAGTACACCACAGAAACTGAGTACATCACAGAAACTGAGTACATCACAGAAACTGAGTACACCACAGAAACTGAGTACACCACAGAAACTGAGTACATCACAGAAACTGAGTACACCACAGAAACTGAGTACCGTACACCACAGAAACTGAGTACACCACAGAAACTGAGTACACCACAGAAACTGAGTACACCACAGAAACTGAGTACACCACAGAAACTGAGTACACCACAGAAACTGAGTACATCACAGAAACTGAGTACACCACAGAAACTGAGTACACCACAGAAACTGAGTACATCACAGAAACTGAGTACACCACAGAAACTGAGTACCGTACACCACAGAAACTGAGTACACCACAGAAACTGAGTACCGTACACCACAGAAACTGAGTACACCACAGAAACTGAGTACACCACAGAAACTGAGTACACCACAGAAACTGAGTACACCACAGAAACTGAGTACACCACAGAAACTGAGTACATCACAGAAACTGAGTACACCACAGAAACTGAGTACACCACAGAAACTGAGTACATCACAGAAACTGAGTACATCACAGAAACTGAGTACACCACAGAAACTGAGTACACCACAGAAACTGAGTACATCACAGAAACTGAGTACACCACAGAAACTGAGTACACCACAGAAACTGAGTACATCACAGAAACTGAGTACATCACAGAAACTGAGTACACCACAGAAACTGAGTACATCACAGAAACTGAGTACACCACAGAAACTGAGTACCGTACACCACAGAAACTGAGTACACCACAGAAACTGAGTACACCACAGAAACTGAGTACACCACAGAAACTGAGTACACCACAGAAACTGAGTACCGTACACCACAGAAACTGAGTACACCACAGAAACTGAGTACACCACAGAAACTGAGTACACCACAGAAACTGAGTACCGTACACCACAGAAACTGAGTACATCACAGAAAGTTATTACATCACAGAAAGTTATTACATCACAGAAAGTTATTACACCACAGAAAGTTATTACACCACAGAAAGTTATTACATCACAGAAAGTTATTACATCACAGAAAGTTATTACACCACAGAAAGCCGTACAATGTTACATGTATAGTTTCTGCACTGGTGTTCCTACCTTGAATGGATAGCGGGCCACTTCTTTCTGCAGCTCGTCGCCTGTGAAAACCTTGCCGATGAATCTCTTTGCATCGTACACTGTGTTCTGTGGGTTGTGTTCACCTTGCTCCGTGGCCGCATACCCGACTAGGACATCCTTGCCACTACCAAACACATCCCTTGTGCAGCAACAGAGATAAGTATTCTATTCCTAGAATCAATACCAACATTGGAAATAGACTTGCTTTACTGCTACACTGACTCTTTGGAATGTGTTCTTTCATATTCAATCACCAATGTTACACAATTTCGTCTTCATTTGAAAACTTGTCTTCATTACTTTGCCTGTCCACCTTAGCTCTCTGACATATCCATCCCTCTGCTGACAACTTGAATAGGGCTTATCAAATTTTAAACTGACTAACATTGACTTGATGTTCCCCGGATACCAAACTCAGAGGCACACCATGACAATATTTTCCCAGACAGTCAAAGGTATTTCATAGATAACCTGTGTCACCTTGAAAGTCTGTTATAATCCGTAAGTATGGTCATGTTAAAAAACATTTTAGACACTCCCAAGTCCCAAAAGAGACAGAGAGGGAGAGTGGACAGGAAGGGGAGACAAGGAAGGGGAGACTAGGAAGGGGAGACGGAGAGGACAAAAGAGAGTTATCTATGTGTTTAGGTTTGTGTGTTTGCACAAGGCAGGAACGGGCTTAACTTGATGGTTCAAGTTATGACGTAAAATATTCAACTTTCAGAAGTTCAAGTTAATTATAAGAAAATTTATATAAGGTAATACATTTTTTAAATAAAGTGAGTAGGTAAACAATTTTTAAACTAAAAAATATGGAAGAGATGAGTCTTTAAAAAGTCACAAGTGAAGATCTGAACAAAGTCGTACTGAGAAGAGATAAACAAATTTGTATTGTACATAAGCTCTATGCATCTAGATATTTACTTAACACTTACGTAAACGCTACAATGCTTGGTATGCACTTGTGTCCAAGTTTGTCTTCAAGAATGTTCACTTCACCAGACCCTGCCTGATAAGCTCCGATGCAGGAAAAAGTTGTCCCTGAAAAGGCAAGAAATTTATATACACAATGCACACACCAGAAGTTGATTGATTTAATTTTATTCTGATATTTTTTAAACATAAGTAATGTATGTGGCTTTTTATATAAAGTTGAATCTTGTTTTATGGTCACCTCGGTTAGGCTCGGTAATACAGCCACCTTAGGCTTACGGTCACCTTAGCATAATCCCAAATTATTTTCACATACAGTAAAGTCCAGATAATCTGGTCATCTGAAGTGTATTCAGGTCACTTTGACCCAAGCCCAAGGGTGACCTGAATAATGAGGTTCCTCTGTATATCATTTAGCAATTCTTACAAAATCCTATCCCAGCAAATTACTAACACTTTATGCATACAATACTAACATTTGCTTTACCTTACGTAATTTGTCATGTCAAATAATGCAAGTAAACCTACGTTGATAAATATAAGTTTTGTTTGCTGATATATTAAATGACATTAAAACTGTGTAAGAAACTTAGTCATTGTAAGTATTTACTGGAGATATATCAACCAATATAGTTCACATATGTTATACTAATACTACTAAGTAGCATTGAAACTCAAGCTTAATAACTGATTGATATTGAATTTTAAAACACTTCATACTGACTTGAGATTTCAAACAGTATAAACAACAACGTAATGCAAGCAGTTTAATAAATCATCTTTGAAGTAAACACTTCATTTTGAGAATCATACCTAAATCTATTCCAACGATTTTGGGTTTTGGCGGTGGCAGGTAACGTTGTGCCAGATAACCCGCCAGAAACAGTGTCAGTACTGCACTTCCTGGAAATATGAACGCACGGTCATGTTGTTAGTCAGGCAACAAGGAAGACAAACATAGAGAAATAGTAATATAATAATACATTTTTAATTCAGAGTTTTCAGACACAGTCCAGGTGTGTGTGCGGTGTGTGTGTGTGGTGTGTGTGTGTGTGGCTGTGCGTACGCATGTGTGTGAAGAGTGAAGAAGTATATCCTGCTGATAATGGACCCTGAGCTGCTTTCCTGCAATTTTTTTAAATATTGTTTGAGAAAATATTCAGGGAAAACCCTGAACTATGACTGTCTGCATTATCAGGGAAAGACGAGGATGTAACACTTAAGTTATGTCCACTGGGCGCCATGTTGACCAGGCATCCAGTGTCCCGTCCACTCACTGGAGGGACATTTATATCATGGGGAATGCTCCCTTCCAGAACAGTTTACTAGTAGAATGTAGGCCTACATGGCTGCAACATTGAGAAAGTCACCACACATAGCATGTGTCTATTAGTCGGACCAGAAGGTGATGTATGAGACAGGGATTACTGTACTTGTGTACTTGTTAAAGTCGTATGTAGTATGTACTTCATATGAAGCATTTTTTTAAATTAAATTAAACTTAGTTTTGTTTGATATTTAGAATAAGAATATGGATCAATGTGACAATGATCCGATCATCATCATCATGTCATGTATGTTCAGGTTTTTGTTATCTCAAGTCTGTCAAAAGCATTCTGCCGCTGTGCAATTACTGCAAAAACATTGTATAATACATATCCATCACTGTCAGAAATATGGTACTTCATCTCACACTCACAGTCTCGGACCATTCAGTGACACCGACACTGTGACACTGACAGTCAGTGTGACTCAGCCAGTGACACGACAAACAGTAGAGCAGAAACATCTAACTACAGACCAATATCCTTAACACCTGTGGTTTCTAAACTTCTTGAACACATCATACATAGTCACATTATGAAACATCTTGAACAGCACCACATTCTAACTGACCACCAACATGGCTTCCGTGCCAAAAGATCAACTGAAACACAATTAATTCAAACAATCCATGACATAAGCAAATCACTTGATGAGAAGAAATCTGTAGACATGGCCATCCTTGACTTCACCAAAGCATTCGATAAAGTTCCACATAAAAGATTAATCCACAAACTCAAACACTATGGCATCACAGGCCCAATATCATCATGGATAAATAGCTTCCTTACAGGAAGAACTCAACAGGTCGTTATAAATGGATCTAAGTCAACATCAACTCAAGTCATTTCTGGGGTACCACAGGGCACAGTACTGGGGCCCCTACTTTTCCTACTTTACATAAATGACCTGCCAGACAATCTTTCCTCAACTGTTCGCCTTTTTGCAGACGACTGCCTGTTATATTCACCGATTAAAACTGACCAAGACACATCTGTCCTCCAAAACGATCTGCTCAAACTTGAGAAATGGCAACACACGTGGCTTATGAAATTCAACCCCACTAAATGTTATACAATGACAATAGCCTCAAGAAAACCGACACCAAATCTCTACACATTCTGCGGACAACAACTTAAATCTGTTGAATCACACTGTTATCTTGGCATACATATATCAAATACATTAAATTGGACAATACAAAGCAACTCGGTCACAAAAAAAGCACAACAGACATTGGGAATGATTAGAAGAAATTTAAATAAATGCCCAACCCAAATCAAGTCCATAGCCTACACAACCCTTGTCCGCCCCATACTTGAATATGCGTCAGCATCATGGGATCCACATTGCCTAAGAAATATCAAACTCATAGAAAGAACCCAGAGACAAGCCGCCAGATTTTGTAAGAACAACTATTCTAGAGAGCCTGGAACGGTAACACAACTCCTTAAAGATCTCCAGTGGGACACCCTCCAATCACGAAGAAAAACCCAAAGACTTAGCATATTATATAAAATGGAACATAACCTCATAGATATCCCACTAGATCAATACACCAAACGCAACACCAGATGCTCACGTAAACATAATAAACAGTTAGTACAAATCAGGCACTCGACAAACATATTTGGAAACAGCTTTTTCCCAGTCACAATAAAAGAGTGGAATTCTCTACCTCCAAGCATTGTATCAAGTACGTCACTGAATTCATTCCAGATTAGCCTAGCCCAACATGTAAAAAATTAATCCATAAGAGCCACCATGCGCACTGGCGTGATGTGTCCATAGGACATTTTGCCAGTCAAAATACAGATACAGATACAGCTGGCAATTATTTCATGGGCTAACGAAGTGACGCATATTATACTTAACTATCTACATTTAAATAATATCAACACTGTATTATTTACCTAGTATTGTACAACCCGTGGATGACATATTTATCGCGTAATTCAACAAGATGAAGCTGACATTTCGGTACACGTCTGTGTTTTCAAGCGGAAGTCAACGCCTCCGGCGTGCAGTGCTGTCCTCTCGCGGAGTATCAAAAACAACAGCTCGCCACCTAGTGAGAATAAGTGGATCGTCTTTAGCAAGATAGCTTGCCGCGGCTAATTAATTTACATTACGTTCAAATCACGTAAAACGCGCAGCTCATTTTAAGATAGTTATGTGGCTGTTTATATTTAAAATAATGTAAACTTAGCTATATTTGTATTCACATAAAATGGGCAGGGTTGAAAACGTGTAATGTGTGCCAGTGTGATCCTTCCGTGAGTCATCATCCTGCGATTACACAAGCCTGGGAAAAAACTTGTTTAACAATGGCGGCGATGCTGGCAAAAACACGAGTATTTTTTCATAGAGACGTCAACACTTCCATAATTAGCGAACTTATCCGGCAACGCGAACGTGGTGAATTCTGCGACATATCACTGCGTCTCAATGGACGCCACTGTCCTGCTCACAAAGCCGTATTGGCAGCGAGCAGTCCGTACTTTCGCTCGATGTTTACATCGCACATGAAAGAACACTGCAGTCCAGAGGTCGACTTGAGCGAATCTTTGCGGTTAGAAAATGACCGCACCTTCAAGCGAGTTTTACGTTTTATGTACTCTGGCGACATTGAAATAAACGTCGAAAACGTCGACGATGTTCTGCGGCTTGCCGATTTTCTGTTGTTGGACGAAGTTCGCGAATACTGTCGCCAGTTTTATCTGCGACACGGAAACATCACGCCTGCGAATGCACTCGGTTTGGCCGAGTTAGCCGATCGACACAACCTGCCCGAAGTGGCGCGAGTGGCCAAGGTTATCGTTGCGACACGCTTCCACGATTGCATAGTGCAGCGTGACGAAATACTCGAGGTGTCTACCGCGGGACTGCGACAATTGCTGAGTGATGCCAGTATAATGCAGTTCACTAGCAGTGATGCGTTGATCCAACTACTACTGCGTTGGACCAGGCATGATCCGACAAGACGGCAGCAGGACATGCTTCGACTCTTGCCATATATACGTCTGACATGCCTTAGATGTGACAGCCTACAATCACTGTTATCAGAACCAGCTGTTGGCAGCAGCCCTGACTGGACGGATTTACTGCAGGCGTTATGGGCACAGAAGTCTAACCTCAGAGGAGTAAACTCGTATTCACAATGTGTTGGTTCCACAGTGGGTCCATTCTCAGACGAACCAATGCTGGTAGCATTGTGTTGCGACACCCAGATGAAGTTCTTGCAGTTGCTTATCTACCACATACGGCAATGTGAATGGTACAGAATCCCGATCAAGTCAGATGTCTTGATGTCCAGCATACCTAAGAGATTTGACATGTGTGGCATGCACATGAACAAGGACATGCTGTATTTGTTCATGAACTACAGCTTGCCGTATCCATCGAACATGCACCAGGTTCACATAATGGCGCTCAACATCCAAACGGGCCAGCACAAACTGATGACGTTTCATCACGCGCACAACTTCAATGCTCACTGCCAGACAGTTTTGACCGATGACCGATCTGTTCCTGTTGCTTTGGTCTACTGTGATGACCACTTGTGTTTGGTAGGAAATGTCCAAGGCACAGGTCATGTCTTTGTGTGCAGTCCAACGACGTTCACCTACACTTGTCATCCAATCCCTCAGGCTCGCTTTGTGAGTCAGGCTAGGGCTGCGGTGTGTGGTGATCACTGTGTCTTCATCTGGTGTCGACATCGCTTCGGACATGAAGAATACTGCATCAACAAACAGGTTTCCTTCGTAAAGTTCAACGTCCGGAAGCAGGAATGTCGGATACTGCCGTCACCCACAGGTGTAGGTTACGATGAATTCAGCAACGCCCACACCTTGTATGTCGTAAATAACACAGCACTCGCACATTCACCGGGACATCATTCGCAGTACCTTCGCGAAACAACATGCGAATGGCTAACCTACCCAAAGCCAGTCCCTGCCGCTCCCGAATCCAACCTGTCTACAGAGCTTCTGTATCATGGCTGCCGACTGCACGCGTATATCGACTACACGGTCTACCAATTAGACAACCCTGCAGCTTACGCAAGCAGTTTGACCAGCCTTCCTGAAGGGAAGACAACGAGTCAGCCTCATCCCCCACCTCCAGTCGACGGCATATCGCTACTGACATCCACTCGTTTGTCCCCCGCCCTGCTATGTTCCTATGTCCCTGTCACACATTTCGACGACACATACACAAACCTGCTCCACAGCCGGACAGAATCACCAGATTATGAATCGGATGACAGTGAATTTTCGTTGCACTCAAACGGAAAACTCACAATGAATGACAACGATGAATGGGACTTTAATGACTTGGAATATGAGGACGACATTTACGGGTACTATTTTGACTGATCTTGTCATGTGCGATCTCATGCTACTGCCATCAACTCATCAAGTAACCAGTATTCAAGTCAGGTGTAAGATATTTCACATTGTAAGTTCAGTGGCATGATGCAAATGTGAAATATCCAAAACTATGCAATTACGAAGTATGCATTAAGTCTTAATTAAATCTTATAGGAAAATTACCATGTGCAGCATTAAGCTTGTCCTTTACAGAACATGTCAGTATTATAACCTGTGTTCACAAAAACAAAGGACTTTACAGTTGTGTGTAAAGTACAGAGCTCAATATAGGGACTGTTTTGTGGTAGCTTTTGCCATCTAAATAAAACAATTATCTTGGTGAAAGCAATTTGTTAGAAAGTAAAGTTGAAATGTATGTATGTACATTGGAATCTCGCTATTAGGACTGAGGCTTAATCTCGCAGTCTAACAGTAATGCTGAAATCCACTTAAAGACAACTTTAAAATTCCAGTTCTAGCCTGCACTGTGTAATGTGCCAATGGACAAAATTTCGACCAATGAACAATCGTACATGATGTAGGGACAACCGATATACTGCACAGTTACTAGACCAAATCCCAGCGTGTTTCTTAAAGCGAGAATCCATTCTATGTTACTTGGCAAAACAGATCTTGCATGTTAGTGTTGTAATTTGTTAGTAAGCTTTGAATGTATTTCTAAATTAACACATACCCTGGCAGTAATCATAATTACATATCATGATACTAATAAATAAAACTAATAGTCATTAGTAATATAGCACCCAAATCCTCAGGAACCTGTTCTCAAACGCGCAACAAGTCATAATTGTTAAAGGGCGTTGTTTGCTCTGTTACCGGGTATCAGCCACAAGTGATAATTATTAGCACGAAGCTCACTGACTGAGTTGCTGTAAATGTGGGAACCACTGAAACACTTATCACATCTGCAATATTGTCAATAGTGTGTGTTTTATTGTTTTATTTACAATTTGAACATTTTACTGTCAAAATATGTTCACTGTGAATACTGATTGAGGAATCGGGTTTATTAAATGCAATTTGATGGGAAGAATATCTTCAACATAATGTTTAGTCTTGTATTAAGAACATTATATTAACAATTGAAGAACATACAGTCTTTGTTTAAGCATGCTATAATGAACAGAAACATGGAAAACTCATAATCAGAGCTAGGGGCTTCTGAGGATTTAGGGTGGAAATGCAATTTTTTTAAATGATTACAGAATTTTAGAAATTTGCTATACGACGTGTTGTGTAGAGAGGGCACGCTATGTAAGAAATTATTGTTGTTGTTGATCAAATGGCAAGATTGTTCAGCATACGGTTTGTTCACACGTGATCTCTTCCTTACTTTATCTCTGGCAAACCTGAATGGCACTGTTGCTATGTCAGACTCAGTACAGAGAGTAGTATATGGATACATCCTGCCAGACAATGAGTACTACATTTCACCTAGTATAAGTTGTATTCGTAACCAGATCAATCTGTAATCACCAAGTAGTAGCAAACCTAGTTAATGTCTCTAATTAAAACTCATTATAAATACTCTATGGTTATACTAATATTTGTAGTGGTAACTATGCATTTAAAATTTATGTGTCTACCACACGGAGTATTTTTAGACAATAGAAAAGTTGTAAATATGCCAGGTGTAGGAATGTTGGGTTTATCTATGCATTGTGTTTGTGGAGAATATGCATATTTGAGTCCCTACTGACAAACAATAGTTACCTATTTAATGGCTGTGAAGTTTTATTTATTGTATTTGTAATTGCATTTAAATGTTGTAATGGCTTATATTAGGAAACCCTAAATATTGATGTATAAATATGGACATGACAAAAGGTTGTTAAAGTGTGTGGTTTTTAGTCAGCATGATCAGTAATTGTTTCTGTGGCTTTCAGTGGATGTTCTTTTTGAACAAGCATAGCTTACTTACAATGAAAAGCAGTATTAAGGGACACAACCGTTGATACATTTATACATTTTATGCATCTGTATTGCATGTGTTGTACATTTTTCATATGTATGAAATGTCTGTTATTTGAATTGCTGTTTTGCAAAGCCCGTCCTTAATTAGGATGCATTAATTTATTAAAGTGTTTTAGATGATGTTATTTATATATATATCTAGTTGTTATTGTTTGTGATTTACATAACTGCATTGTAATTATTTTTGCTTCGGTGGATTCTAGTCAGTTGAAATTAAATTGTATCTATGTTGTAAACCATATATGTTGTGTTTTCATTTGTATCTGTAATCGAGCTAGCACGTTTGTGTGGGTAATTTAACGTTTTCCTCCCAAACAACCTTTCTAGCACAATTTCAAAGGTCCACCTATGACCCCTGGGAAGTAAGATGTTTTTTTTTTCTGTATTAAGGGTTCTTGCTGGTTCATACTGGATGTTAGACGGATATTAAACAATTGTTCGCAATGTCACACATGTTTTATGCGATTGTTCTAAGTTTTTTAAACCAGCCACTGATGGGAACATTTTGTGTAACTGACAACAATCATAGAAAACAGGTGCAACATTGCAAAAAACTACTAAGATTTTTGTCACGTCATGTACGAATACACATCATGTACGAATAGGAAACTGCCTTCTGCATCTATGTGAATGTAGTACCATCCACAGGATGACCATTTTGCTAGTGTACCCAGTATATAAACAGTGGAGCTCATTATACAGTATTTTCAATTATCGCAAGTTTGAGTACAACATGTATTTAATTTATGTACATTTATTGAAAAATCTGCTGTAATCTGGTTGACTAATTCCATGCAATAAGTTAGCACTCGTTAGGAACACAAACATGCAGTTTTAAAACACCATGCCAGTGTGTGATATATATGATAATCCAAATAGAACTCATATTCATCTGTTCAAGTAAATCTCCCCACTTATTGTCCAATACCGATTTAATTCATATTCACAACTGACAACCTAGTTCCGATTTCTTATCACAAATCCAACCCAAATTTGTGTGAGAAACTTGAAATATGACACAAATCAAGAAATAAAATAACCTGCAATCCAGGCCTGTTAGGACTGGATTAATTTTGTTGTAGTGCAACTTGTTAATTATCAATGGTAAAATAAAATGTTTTATTTTTAACTAGCCGAGCTACCTACATTACACAAGAAAAAGACGGCAACAAATTCTTTCACAATAAAACTGTCTGTGCCCATGGATATCTACAAATGTTATCTTAGGGAGGGGCCCCAAAATGCTGTGCATTGGAATATGATCTACATTTTGTACAAAACATGATTGTTGGCATACCGATTACTGAAAACTGACCCACCTCAAAATCTCCATCACAGAAATCCATCTTACCACCAAAATCCAGTGCACTCAAGTATCCACACAAAACATACATACTTACAAATATAACAAGAACAACAGGACAAAGGTAACTTCTGTACACAATAGCTAATTGATCTTTATTGTTTAGTTGAAGTTGTTGCAATCTACTACGTTCAAGAAACAACCTTTAGTATAAAATTAAATAATAATGTGTTCTCATTCATTCAGTGATGTATGTAGAACATTATTTGTAGATAACCCATTCAATAACACATGTTATAACTGGCAAATGCAATCAAGAAAGAAATACAGCTAATTAGTCACAATGAGCTTGCTAACATATTGCTATTGATGGTTTTGTCAGAGTGAGTATACACTATATTTTCTATGTGTATACTATGTCAAATCCTACACCTACTCGCTCTAGATCAACAACTTGCATCTTTGGCACAACTCTACACACTTACTTTTCTACACGTATACATCACATTCTCCAACCAATATCCCAATTTGCAACACAAAGCAATGCCATTACTTTGAAAACAGTATACATGAAATAACTAATAGTCGAAAGCAGTCCTCAAGATCCAAACACAATTAGTTTACAAAATAAGGTACAGAAAAAACCAAGCTAGTGGTTGTTTTTATAGATCTTTACAGGAATTTATACTTTCCCAACGAGTATAAGATTTCATATACAGTAGAGTGGAACCTCACTTTATGGCCAGCTCGGTAACACAGCCATCTTGCAATTAAGGTCACCCTAGGATAGTCTCAAATTATTTCTCTAACAGCAAATAATAGGAAAACAATCTCGCTAATAAGGTCACCTTGCCATTCTGGTCAAGTTTGCCCAGTGCCAAGGGTGGCCTTATTTGTGAGGTTAGACAGTATTTAGAAATATAATGGTTTGAAGGATGCACATTGGAGAGAAAGCATGAAGTCCAGATCTGTACACTTCATTAATAGATTCCAAAGCAAAGTTTTGTATTCAATAACACAAATATAACTCAATTACCAGTTGTCTCCAGCACTACGCCATGTTCTATAACCTGACTAGACTGTTTAAAATATATGTTATTGTTACTAAAATCATGTGGTCTTTTGATGTCCATTCAACTAGTCAGCCTTGTTCAGAACATTATTGCTAAGCCGATCTTTCTTAGCTGGCACCGAGGATTGTCACTGCCAAGGTGCCATGTTTTTACATCAAACATAGTGCCTGGTCTGGGTCTTGAATACAGAACTCTGGCATGTAAAGCATACTCATTAACCACTAGCCTATCACGCCTCTCTTATTCATAAATGTTTATCTATGACAACTGCGTGCCTTCCATTATTAGAAAATATACTGATTGTATTTGATATTTCCAACAGAAAGACAATGGTGCAGTTGGCCACCCTGTGAAAACATGTTATCCACTGTTCCCGCCAGTGCATTGTGGGAACATATGAATAATTTAGACTGTCAAATCCCATGTCTTGTAGTCTGCAGTAGTTAGACATCACCAACAGAACACATACTTGGAAACAGCTGGCCCCACTGCTGGGTCCAATTACATGAAATCAAATCGACTGTAATTCATTTAAAATTTGTGTTCCAATTCTAAAATGTACAATCAATTACATCATCTCGATGACAGTTGAGTTATGTGGGATGAACAGTTTATTAAAAAATAAGTAATTAATTTTTTTTATTATGGTTGTTACACAGGTATTATAATTAAATCTGGATTTTCATATGCGAGGCTGAATGTTTTGTTTTCTCTCAGAGAAATGAATTACAAAACAAGTTACAATATTTTGGCCGTAATAAAACTTCAATTCATGTAACTGAACCCAAGTTGGCGTACTGGGTAAGTTCTATAAAAACAAAGTGGATAGCAAAACAGACCACATACAAAGCAATTTCTTCACACATATAATTATGTCATGATCAATAAAACCTCCACTATATTATGCAAGTTGGCTAACATATACCTAGGTCAAGCACCAAGCAGTGAAATAATATGTTAACTAGCAAAGTCGCTTAAACATTTAGCTTGGATTAATTCATACAACATGACGTATATAATGTGACTTGCATCATCATTCACTTGTGGACATAAACCAGGTTTTACCTATTAACTTAAGGGAGCAGTCATAGTTTATCATGGCGGTACCCCTGAGAAATCAGGGTCGATTCAGTTAAGTGCACAGTATTCGGGGGTGGGTCAGATTTCAGTGATGGAAATTTGGGGATAGGTCAATTTCCAGTGCACAGAATATTGTCAACAATATTTGTTCAACCAATGTACAAAATGAATCTGATTCCAACTGGTGTACATGATTGGAAGGTAACCTGTGCAGAATTTTGGGGTGGGTTGGATTTCAAATTTGGACATGTCTCCTGATTTCCCTGTCTCATCCACCACTGATAAATAAAGACTGCTCCCCAAGTTGATGACATCATACATAGACATTCATGACAGTATGGAATGGTGCCCTACAAAGAGGACAAATCCGCCTCATCCGTGTACGAGATGAAGCGATCGAATGTGCACAGTTAACACACAAACACATATGTTTACAAGGCAGCATTAACACATTCTTTTCCTGGTCCTGACAAACGACACACAGACGTTTGTCCCGTTCACTCTCGAGAATACGTCCAACCTCCTCAAAGTTTGTTTTATTGGCCAGCTTCGAGAGAACGCTCGGAGTCCGTGCACGTGTTCTTGGCTCGGGCAGTTGAATGTTGACTACGTTCTGATTATTCTCGTCATTGTCATCATCAAAGTCATCCTCCGTACTAGAGAAATCAGTCGACTCCATCTCCGATACATCGAGACTGTCAATGTCAGTGATACTATCTGTGCTTATCTCGCTTGGCGTATCATTGTTGAAACCAAGGGGTTGATCGACGGCAAGTTCGTCATCTGAACCATCGAACGTGTCATCAATCGGCGGCTGTATGTCCACGTTATCATGGTTGTAGAAACTCGGAAACATGAAATCACGTAATGTCTGGCTTTTCGATAATTTTCTAGCCACTGCTATGATTAGCAACACTGTTGTTAACATTATTACCACCAGCAACAATGACATACAGGTAAACAGTAGCCAGGTGGTGCAATGATAACTTTGTATCCAGGTACGCGTGTAGTTGATTACAGGTAATAGCGCTGAATGAACTCGTATTACTTGTGTTTCTAACACTGATGCAACGTAAGCACATGTCTGTTTCAGTGCATATATTGTATTTACTCCAGCTAATGCAGAATAACAAGTCACAGTTTCAAAACATACTGCAATGTTTTTATTGGCTTCATGTGCCATCTGTGTGACGACTGCCAATATATAGCTTGCTACAATCGCACACAATTTGTTTATCTGTAATCCAACGAAGGAAAGACCACTGAGTACACTTGCAAACACTGCGGCGAACTGGCTTCTTGCGCAGGTAATGCAACTCCATATGAAACGCACAGCAGCGGGTAGGACGCTGGCAAGCCATGAGGCAATAGTTTCGACACCACCGACTAACAAGGAGGCAAGATATCCGACGAACAGGACAACGCTGTACAGAAGACGAACTGCAGACAGGCAGAATACCATCACCTCGGCAACTAACTGCAGCAAGTGGCAGAAGACATCGACACCGGCGTGTATCAGCCTGACGACAACTGTCGCCGCCACCCGACTGGCGTACCCGACACATTTGAAGAGCCCGGAAACGACGCTGTAATTTACGTGTACCACGGACTGCAGTGCAACTGCGACAATGTTCCCGATCTCGACAAGGCAACTGAACATGTTCGGTAACGTCAACCAGTCATCTATGTTCGTTGAAATGTGTGCCAAACTGCTATTTTCATAATCTGTGCTAATAGTACAGGATAGTATACAGACGTACTGATGCGTGCGTAATTGGAACGAAGCAACATCTTTCTGGCTGACACTGTTGTGAAGCCATTGCTGTCAAGCGAAAACGAGGCTTCCTGTCGCGGAATCCCAAATTCGGGGATTCCCCGTTCATGACAACGGTGATATTATCTAGTAAATAGATCTATACATTTGTTTATTCCAGCAACACTTATGCAGTGTACTTCATTGTTATTGCGTTGTATTCGCCAATTAAACAGCTAGTGCCCTGTCTCAAAGCCTAGTTTCCTAGTTGTTTCCAGCACTCGGCAACGTTATATTAACTGACTAGTCTGTATATATTGTGGTTACAATGTTTAATATGATCTTATGAGGTCTCATTCAACTAGCCATACAACTTATAAAAGTAATTATTTTATAATGAGGCCAGGGCGGGTTAAATATAGCCCATGCATTACAGGCAATACGTCCTGACGTAAGGTCTCTGCCAATTATCAAAGAATAGGATATACAAAACAACTGTGGCAGTGTATATATATAGCCACATGTTGGTAGTAATAGAACAAAGACGTTACATATAATTATCATCAGCTTGAAGAAGTCCAAAGTAAAACGGAAACTACCTATAGAAACAGGCAGTGTAGATTTTAGAAAGAAATCAATAGCTTGGCAAATCACAGATAAAGAAGAACATTGACACAGTCAGGGATGAAATTAGGAGGTAAAATACTTGAAATAAAAAATATCAGTTGTACAAAAATAAATCCATGACTGAAAAGCGAGAACATTGCATTGTTAAATGAGAAGCATGTTCCTTCTTAACAGATAAGACAGGATCAAGATTAATGTCACCTCAAAAAATAAACGTGCTAAATGAGTAGTGACAAAGGAGGCAAAATCTCAGAGAAAGCATTGGAAGAACAAATAAAGTTACATTATAAACAGATTCTGACATCATTCGTACAACACAAAACACCAATGATTTTTTTTACTTTTTATAGAAAAAAATGGTATTAATACATAATTTCATGGTACAACAGCTTCACAACACAAACAATGTATTTATCACAAACATCATACAATTTTGATTATCGCCCATCAAAACATATCTTGCGATCCAGCAAACGCTTGCTAGTAAATATCCAGTCAAGTGACTTTGTGTGTAATCGTTTAGCGACTAATGTGTTACCATATGTGATGGATATCCATACACCAAACTGGAGTGGAACATTTTGAAATTAACCGCATAGCACATGAAGCTGAAAAATGACAGCGGCAGAAGGATTGTGAACACAAAAAGAATACATTGACGACTACTACTGGTGCTGCTACAAACATGTGTGTGATGTGTGCGGCAAATATCAAATCGGACTGTTCAGTCACTGACGCACTCATCAGGTATAACTGAACATTATCATCATCACCTTCATTACGACTCGAATAATCATACTCGACAAAGAGTGATTGCAAGAGACCACCGTGCAAGCTTGTCACAATGTTCAATCTGTTATCATGACAGGTTTTCTTTTTGTTATAATGTGTACTCGGTTATAACTTCATCCACAAGTTTAATATTGAAATTATCTAACAGGAAAATATAATTAATTTCATCTGTAGGTAATACATTTTTGAGAATTACTTACATTTTATATGGATAAGTTCACAAAAACATGCATAGACAGCAATTGGTTTCCTCAACACAAGTGTATATACAGGATACAAATGCAGACAATTACACAAATTTATATTTATAAGCTTAAATGCTGCAACAGAAAACATTTGTTAGCCATTAACTTCGCAGCTTACAGAACATGGTAAAGTCACAGCACCAATTACTATTTACACATCCTTTTGGAACACCAGCAAAACAAAACCAGAGCTTCAGAAATGATAGAAATTGTTAACATACTGGTATGTTACTTTTGTGCCCGAGGTATGGAATACTATTTCAACAAAATAAGTGGTTTGTCAGTTGTTAATAATGAAAATTCCAATTATGTGTCACCTATCTTCAGCAAACCAGCAGGCAGTTGTGATTGTAAGGCTTTGTTGCCAGCCTTGTTTAGTAGTAAATATAAGCCAGAGGAAAGCATTCATAATTTTTATTAATATTTTTAATTACTATTTTCATTATGTTTATTAATTACCAACTTACTAACCATTTAATCTACAGCAGTTTCAAACAGTATTCCATCTATGTGGCACAAAAGCAACATGTTGACAAATTCAATAATTTTGGGGGCTTGGTTTTGCCGGTGTAAAAAGGATTATTTATAAACAGTAGATGGTCCCATTATGTTATTAGTGCTATATATCCAATAGCAAACCACCCAAGAGCTCTCAGTAAATCTAGTATCACTAAGACTCCTTTACACTGATGGCTCAATGACGACTCAATTTTACAATTTACACAGTTCTACACGTTTAATAATTGGCATATTATTTATACTGGGTTTGCATTTCTACCATACCTTTATATAGTGTAACCACTATTGTAATTTTATTACACATTTTGTGTATTATGTTATAACTTTTTATATGGTGTTTTTAAAAGTGTTATGACTCATCACTATGCACCAGTTTTATGTTTAATTTTTATTTTTGTCTTTTATATATGAAATTATATGCATCTTCTCCTAGGATAGAGGTTAAAAAATAATAGTAACACATACAAAATGGCTGAACAAAACACACACTGCACACACATTATTTCAGAAGTTGACATTATGATCTGGTGTCTAAAACCTAGAACAGCTAAGATCATGTTTCATCACTTTCGTGTATATAATTATTATGACTAGAAATAGAACATTTACTACACTACACATGCTACCAGACATTCAGCTGCATCATTCAACAGAAAACAAGGCAGATCTCAACACATCAAACATCTTGTACATAACATGCAATACACATACACATTATATTGTAGAAATCAATAATATTTTGCATAGAATATATAACATAACAGTTCCTAACAGATGCTTTAGTTCAACAATTATATAATTCTAAACTTAGTCACAACCAATCACAACCAATGATACTGGGCCATTTCTATTGGCCTTACTGGTAACCAACTACAGGCAAACAGTTCTGGGCCATCGCTGTTGGCCTAACTAGTTACAACTGTAGGCCAAAACAGTTCTGGGCCATCACTATTGGCCTTACTGGTAACCAACTCTAGGCCAAAACAGTTCTGGGCCATCACCACTGGTCTAACTAGTCACAATTCTAGGCACAAATTAGTTCTGGGCCATCACCATGGACCTCACAGGTCACAACTCTAGGCCAAAGAATAGTGGGCCTTCGCCACTGCCCTCAATCATCACAACTATAGGCCAAAACAATTCTGGGCCACCACCCCAGGCCTAACTGGCCACAACTCTAGGTGGCCAAAATTAGTTCTGGGCCATCGCTATTGGCCCTACTGGTCACAACTGTAGGCCAAAATTAGTTCTGACTTCTGAGTCATCAATATTTATCTTACTGGTAACTAACTCTAGGCGAAACCAGTTCTGGGCAATTGCTATTAGCCTTACCGGTAACCAACTCTAGGCCAAAAAAAGTTGTGGGCCATTGCTATCAGCCTTACTGGTCACTAATTCTAGGCCTTGGAGTGAGGTGCTTGGTATCTGGGACATCAATGGCAACTTCACGGCTGTTGAAATTCGACTCAAGCGATTCGTCGGAATTATACACAGCTGGCAAGCGCTGTTTCGTCAGTGGGTAATTGGCATTCATCTGCAAATCGAATACGTGATCGATACATAAAAAGATACCAGTTTAAAAACTACTAAGCCTCAAACTTCTAACATTGAGACTGAATTGAAACTTTATAGATTTAGTCCATAGAAGTTGATTTTTGTTAAGGTTGGGGACTCGCATCCAAAAGCAAGAGGAAGACTGTATAAGAAAACCTTTTTCTATTTGGTATGTTCTGTGATAAATTAATTTGAAATATGAAAATAAAAAGTATTACAAAAAATGCCACATACAAGTACATTAGGTCAAATAAAGTGTAGGTACATTTCATTTGTAATGATTAACAACAATATTATTCATATGCCAATTAATTACCTGTTTTGAAAATATATTGTTATTATTATTAATTATAGATATATTTTTAGGATGAGTATTCAATGTTGTGCATCAAAGAGAAGTGTTATTTTGTATTCTAAATACTCAAGGTATGTATGTAAAATGTATTTGAAATGTACTTGATAATTTCTTAAGTACAATTGTACAAGTACTTGTCATTTCAAAAATCCGAAGTCAAGTACTGACATAATGTATTTAAGTAGTACAAGTCTGAGTACAAGTACTTGACTTCAGTCCTGGTGTCAAAGGCTTCATCAAACAAATACAACTATATCTCACATCGAGAAACAAAACATGTAAACCTCCCTCACTGCTGTCATCACCAAACACAACAGACTGGCAGCTAACTAGTGATCTACCTACATCTTCGTCATCCTCAGTTCGAGGCTGGAATCCTGGGTTCTCATAGGCGTTTACGAAGGAGTTTGTTTCAGAGGCGCCGTCCTGGGTCTGGGCCTTGTGATACTGCACTGCGGCCACACGGTTCTTGGACTGTCTCCGGCGTCTGTGACAGCAACGTAAGGTACTTTTATACTGCGGCAATCAGTTGGTGGGATCACTCAAAATACTAAATTTTTATACTTCACACCAGACCTGGGGCCCATTTCCCTAACACTCCTAGGAGCTCTTAAGCCCAACGTTGCTCTTTAAAATGGATTTTCTTCCTTAACAGTGATCTTGTGTACTGAAAACTGAACACCAGGAGGTGCCACTGGGACACTTTCACCGGTTTTTCACGGAAATTGTATCCTTGATGTTATGGCGATGGCAACGATTTGCTTTTTGAAAAAGCTCTTTAAATCTAACAATGGATTCTGTTTAATGATGAATTTTTCTTACGAGCTCATAATCTTTGTGAAACTGTGCATTACAACACCAATTCCTCTAGGAAGAATTCATGCTGCAATTATTAAGCAGACTGTTCATTCAAACATATCCACCTTTGTATGTAGTAACTTAGAGGCCAACTTTCTAAGCACTGTGCTGTTGCGCAACCAGACTGAAACCTTATTTAACAGTCACAACTATATGATTTTCAGTTATTTTCAGTCATGTTTGTTTAACCGGTTACATGATGTTCTTATAAAATATTATTACATTTAACAAGATAAAATTGAACAAAATCGCATCCAAAGCAACAAACTCTAGATGGTAAGTATAGATAAAAAAATTGGCTACACAAGGGTTCTTAGAACTGCTCAAAGCGCTTTTCGTTTTATTCCATGGCAGATCTGTTCAACCGAACACCATCTGAACTTATCTGGGAAGCATTCAGCCATTCTGCTATTACTGTGTGACGACTACACACACATAAATATCCATTACTGTTTACTGCCAGGTACTCTTTCATACCGCTGAATCTACTTTGTTCTAACTAATGCCAATACACGCGCAAATTTGATAAAGTGAACATACTTCTGCCTGAAGTAGATGACAAGGCCGACAAACACAATCATGATACAGCTGAGTGTAATGACGACCCAAGTAACCCAGTGGTTGCCTCCGCTAGCCGCCAGGGGGCGCTCTACAATGGGGTTGATGAGCTTGCTGCAGTTTGGACCCGAATACTGAGGTGGGCAGCTGAAATGGAAATCAGGAATAAGCAGCTCAACCAGTGACACCGATTTAACAAGATTGGGGTTTATCCTCTGCCATCCAGAGGATAAATCCCATACCCCAATTGGACAAGGAAGCCTTTAGCTTACTAAGTGTCAACATTGACTGCCATTAACTGTAATAGGTGGCACATTTATTTATTAAAAAACAGTGCTAATTCACTTAGCAACAGCTTACTTGTTTATCCCTGCCCATCCACCCACCAGATGGTGCTACAGTCACACATATGCAGTAGACAGTGTCCTCATGTATTCGTATTAACGTTTGTCATGACAGTTTTTCGTAATGCAAGTTACATAAAACATATCCAACTGATTGGTTGTCCTTGTGACACAGAGAAAATACATATAATGCTATGAACAATCAAAGTTCTTGTATGACGGTCTACTCTTAACCTAGCCAGTAAGAAAGAATTTCTAAATAAATAAAAGCATAATAACATTTCTTCCAAGTGGACGCAGATTAATCCACGAAAGTTTGACGCCCAAAATGCAAACGGTTTAGGAGTAAAACGTTAACATACCTACACACATGTGCTAACTCAAACATAGTACAAGTTTCACAGCAGGCATTCTGTTAAGTGCATGCTCCACAACTTACCTACACCGGTAACTCCTGCGAAAGGGGAGACAGGTTCCACCATTTAGACAACCACCGCATTCATCGGGCGACTTCGCTGTTAATCCTCCTTTGTCAAAGCCAGCCCATCCTGTAGCGCCATCTACTGGAGACTTGGATAACCTGGGTTTGTCGCTGGGTGCCTTCACGGAAACAATAGGGTCAGTTTGTGATGTGTGTGTGGGGTATGGTTTTGCTTGGGGTTCCTCATCTGGTCTGGAGGACAACGTTGTAAAATGGTCGCGGTCTAGGATCGGACGACGGGTCGGGTTGACTGGGTGTAGTCTTGGGTTGAATGGGGGATATTCTGTGATGACCGGGACACGTGTTGGGTAGACTGGTTGTTGTTTTGGGTTGAAAGGGGGATGTTTTTGGATGACGGGAGGATATTTTGGTTTGATGGAGGGATATTTCGGGTTCACCGGGACACGTGTTGGGTTGAAAGGTGTATGTTTGGGGTTGAACGGCGGCTGTTTTGGGTTGACGTAGGGAACCTTAGTGAAAATACTGTGTTCATCAGGCGTGACTTTCTGTGGTGGACCCATCACCCTCTTTGGGGGGACCACAGGTGATGGGCGTGTTATCTCCACTGGAGGGGCTGGAAACATTGGAGGGGCTTTCGTCGTCTTCTTTTCTACTACTGGCATCATGGGCGATGGATTAATCACCTTTGGCACTGGTGTACTGCTAATCACCCCACGATGGGGTTGGCTTGTTATAGTTGTTGTTGTGGTAGTCGTGACTGGGGTTTTTCTCTTAGGAATGGTTGGGGGAACTACAGCGATTGTTGGCAACTCAGCGGGCTGGATGTTAGTCCCATCTGGAAAGAATAAGACATAACAACATTGAAATAATGATGCAATCATCAAAATAAGATTGGGAGAAGAGGAACTTCTGGAGTGACTAAGAACGAATCATTGTAAATGTCTTGTAATAATATAGTTTGTACTTTAAGGATGGACTTTCTAAGCTTACTCGAAGGAGTTACCAGTGAAGGTAAATATACAATATGTCCTACACCCCGTATCGGTGAGGGCTTGTTTGAACCAGTGTTAAATGTAAAACATTTTGTGAACTTTGCAAACTCATCCCTATCCCCAAATCTTTAAGAGCAAAGTTACGAAAGATGGATTGACTGCAATCAAGTCTACAACTAACGAGGGCAGTTGTAATAGTTTCGTAACAGAGAAAAATACTGATACATGTCACAAAACTTTGAACGTTAAAAAGAGCAACACTGAGAAGTGTCAAAGGGAAACAATTTACCTATACACTGTGTCGGATTGCGCAGGGACAACGTCATGCCAACTGGACAGGCACAGGTGGATCCTTCTGGTGTTAGGAGGCACAAGTGGCTGCAGGCAACTTTCTTCACATCACAGTGATTCACACCTATAAAGCAAATTGCCTTGTAGCAAATATTTTTGTCAAGACTGCCATTCCAAGCAACAAGCTTCAATCATTCAGATGCCCCACCTGGTTAGGATTTCTTTTTAATTATTGGCAAACTTAAAATTAGTACAGTGTCTCTGTCCCAAACTTTAGAGTTGGGTTTACGAGTACAAACTTTATGGAAACATTGATGCCTCTTCCATAGAAACACACAAAATGGCCACAGCACAAAAGAATTATTGATAACATCTTAAGTTTTCCTTTCCTTCATTTTCATATACACACCCCCCTCTAGGGCAATATCACGCTGGGTTTGAGATGGCGAGTCCATGACAGGTTACACATACACCACCTTTGTGAGATCTTTTACTTCCTCTGACATCTAGACGCCACGTAGAATGGACCAACGGCTTAAAGGCCACATCCTGGGATAAAATGTGCTGGTTTCCATAATAACAAATGAGGTATGTACTTTCAGATGACGCTATTGATAATATGTTTTTGAATCGCATAAGAGCGTACAACATAAAACGAACATCTAAATTTGCCATCTTACGGAAACTGCCAAGTGACAGCAGCATGAGACTGTGTGATGTCACTAGTGGAATACAACCGCCAGCCTGGACTGCCCTGACTGATTGACAGCCACCCCATGGGTACCCAGTGTCGTGTAAACATCTCATAAAATGGCGGCCGGCGAGCTAAAAGCATTGTCTCGTCTGTTACCAAGACCGATGCATATGATGATCAAATATATTTTGGAGACAGTGATGATGGCGTTTGATAGATTAATGTTGTTCCTGCTGATGTTTGATTGCCTGGTGTTGGTGGGGTGCTATACAGGCCGCAGCATGAACCTGTCAAGAGTCCGGCAACTGACGGCCGGCTGTTGACTTTGTTGTGGTGAAAGGGCCAGTGGAGTTGTTGTGGTATTCGATTGCATCTTGACACTTCTTTCTAGTCATTTTAAGGACTGTTGATTTATTGACATCTAACTTTATTTTTAAGCCTCATAAGATATATCCATCGGCAGATCTGCACCACAAGTGATGTTATTTCGTCATAGGATGGTAGAAGTATCATGGATTCTGTCCTTTACACACAAAATGTTCCACTTTCTGCCAACAAATTATGTCTTTTGGGAAGATGTGCACTGAATTTCCAGTTAAACCTGAATTGCCACTGTTTCCCACAACAAATACCTTAATCAGTTAAGGATAAAAACAGTTGAAATATAATAATGAAATAAAATTTAACCACATAGACCGTGCGACTGTGTGTAGGCCATTCTACAAGTGATGTCACGAATCTGCACCTTCGGACTTTTCGGGAAAACAGACATTTCCAGGTTTGCACTGTGACTGGGCACCTTAAGACCAATTTTATCAATGTTTTGGCAAACATGTGGCTTCGGATTTGTGATAACATTGAATAACACACATGTACAAGTGTATTTACTTAGTGCTCTGGTAAAAACATTTGGACAACATATGGCCTTTAAGTATCTGTTCCAACAGACACAGGCAATACATATGTTGGGTACACAAAATTCCCCAAGCTTCATAACAAAGACCCTAATCCTCTCGACTGATTGACAATCCTGCAATCTAACCACTGAACTCCTACCATCTGGTCTTGGAACTAACCGGGCGGCTGTCTCACTGGGTGCCTCATCTTGATATCCATTGGCTTTCGAAGGTTGCCTTGAACAGTCGTCTGATTCGACCCCGTGAATTTGTTGGCTCGCATCACCGAACGGTGGGCCCAGTCACTCCAGTAGATGTAGTCTTCAAATACGACGATACTGAATGGGTGGTACACATTGGGGACCACTGTGCGCCTGTGGGCAAATAACAAGCATTGGGTATAACAAAATATGACATCTTATGGAATTTGGGGGAAAATTTTGCAGAATTTTATTACATGAATTTTTTTGTTTCTAGGGACACAATACTACTTCCCTTTATGGGGTGAGGTCTATATCACTTGGTGGATTCTTCCGATTTGCTTACCAATATAGTACTCTAAATCTCTATTTTTTGTGAAGTAGAGGAATACAAGTACTTCGGCACCATAACTGATGCCAAGCTCACATTTTGTCAAAATACAGCTGTAATTAATAGAAATGTGCCAGCAAAAGCTGTATTTCTTATGCAAGCTCAGGTCACTCGGTGTCAGCACACATGTTCTTTAAACCTTCTATAAATGCTACATCGAAAGCTCTATTACATTTGGTTTCCTTGAATGGTACGGTGGCCTAAGTGTTGGGCACTGCAACACTCTGGCATGAACTGTCAAGAGTTAGTGGCAAGGTGTTGGGAGAAAAGCAGACCAGTTTAGAGGATCTTTACAGGCAACAGGAAGAGAGAAAGGGAAGGAAGATCTCCTAAGACCCCGAACACCCCCGGTTTCCATGCTATAAAATGCTTCCTTCTGGTTGGTGCTTTCAACTCCCTCACTGTAAAGTGAATCGCACTCGAAACTCACTTGTTCCCTCATCAATTAGACTGATGAATGAGTAACTCTCCTTCGTTCCCTCCATCTCTGCCAGTCTTCCCTGCCAGTCTGACACCGAGTGTGCCTGAGATGATTTGTAATATGATTTAACTTTTGTAACTTATTTAACTTATTTTTAACTTATTTAACCGATATAACTTTCATTACTATTTTTTTATTGCATGTACGTTTGTTTTATTTGTTTTAACATGCTGCTACACTCCAAATAAATTTCCTCCCAAGGGACAATAAAGCATTGTGATTGTAATTGATTGATAGTATGAAAGAGACACAACACTCTCGAGGAAGAGAGTCTGACATTAAAATGTATTTAAATGTTATTAAATGGTACATGCAAAATAAAAGTAAGACTTGCAAGAAGTTAGATAGTATGGGCAGGTCCCTGGTGCAAATGGAGGCAGGCTGACTATCAGAGAGAGCAGAGGTGGTGAATCAATGAGGCCGCTGGATAGTGGCCAGACCACATTTATGATAAAAAGACTGCATTAAAGTAATGTTCTTATATTCTCATATAGCGCGGTATCCAGTCCTCAGTGCATTTTACACTTTACTCCCTGGCAGTCCTGTTCAATCAAACACCATCTCGACTTCTCTGGAAAGTATTCAGCAAATCTGCAATTAAAGCGCAAAGACTGTTCGTACACAAATATCAACCACTGGCTATAGCCAGGTACTCACTCATACAGCTGAGTGAACTGAAGAAACATAGCATGAATGAACTTGCCCGAGGTTGAACACAGCAGCACAGGATTTGAACGCAGGTTCTCTCGATTGAGAATCCAATTCTCTAGCCACTACGGTCCAAAGGGATTGGGAAACAGGTAGAGGAGCATAGCAAGGGGCGAAGGCTGGGGGAGTGGAAAGGGATAACAGCAAGAGGCAGCAGCAGTGCAAGAACAAGAGGCAGCAGCAGTGCAAGAACAAGAGGCAGCAGCAGTGCAAGAACAAGAGGCAGCAGCAGTGCAAGAACAAGAGGCAGCAGCAGTGCAAGAACAAGAGGCAGCAGCAGTGCAAGAACAAGAGGCAGCAGCAGTGCAAGAACAAGAGGCAGCAGCAGTGCAAGAACAAGAGGCAGCAGCAGTGCAAGAACAAGAGGCAGCAGCAGTGCAAGAACAAGAGGCAGCAGCAGTGCAAGAACAAGAGGCAGCAGCAGTGCAAGAACAAGAGGCAGCAGCAGTGCAAGAACAAGCCAATCTCTTTGTTAAGTGGCTATATGGAAGAACATACATAATAATTAACCAAGAAATATCTCCGTATGTTAGCGATGGAAGACCACAGCTGAGATCAGAGGATTGCGGTAGAACGCATTTTATGAAGGTAGAGGAATATGAAAGTAGGAGACATCTGCTGAAAGGGAGCACAGAAGGGCAAGAATCGAAAGAGCAGAGCAACAGTATGGGCCATAATCCCGTCCCAGGGGACCAGGAAAAAGAGGTGGATGCCCAGTTGGGTGGGCATCCTACAAACGTCGAGCACACGTGACTAATAGTCGTTTACACTGACCGCTTGCTTCCAGTGAAGTCAGCCGATTGAATCGTGTCCATCCTAGCGTCCACCCAGTACAGCTGGTCAAGGACGTAGTCAATGGTCAGTCCATTCGGCCACACCAGGTTATGTCGGACAATGGTCATCTTATGTGTTCCGTCCATCCATGACCTCTGGATGAATGGGTGTTGACCCCAGTCAGTCCAGAACATCAGGCTGGAACATGTCATGCATGGTCAGTCAAACACATCACACATGGCTGGTCAAACATGACACGCATGGGGAGGCAAACATGTAATGCATAGCCGGTCAAACAAGTCACACATGGCTGGTCAAACATGTCACACATGGCTGGTCAAACACGTCATGCATTGCCGGTCAAACACACCATGCATGGCCAGTGAAACACATCATTCATTGCCAGTTAAATACATCATGCATGGTCAGTCAAACATGTCACGCATGATATATGGCCAAACATGTCATGCATGGCCGGTCAAACAAGTCACACATGGCTGGTCAAACACGTCACACATGGCTGGTCAAACACGTCATGCATTGCCGGTCAAACACGCCATGCATGGCCAATGAAACACATCATTCATCATTCACGCATGGCCAGTCAAACACTACACTACAAATATTCATAAATTAACACAGTGAATTGTTCAAAACTCACCCTTTACTTGGATAGAGAGCAACTGCCCTTGGTTTTTCTACCCCATCTGTGACAACAGGGGTACAGACGCCCTGCTGGAGGGTACATGCCCACAGGGCGGTTGTCTCAAGACTCGTGTAGTACAAATTGGCTGCCACCCAATCAACAGCAATGCCGTCACTAGACGTGTCCCGCAGCAGTATGCCTGCCTTGTTTGTTGACTCACTCAAGTAACGTACAGTATTCTGTAACATTAAGTAACGTATAGTATTCATCAACATTAAGTAACTTTAAATATATTCTGTAACATAAGTAACAAAAGATATTCGGTAACATCAAGTACTATATGGTATAATGTCACATAACTAATGTTCAGTATTCTGTAACACATGTAGTATACATTCTTCTGTAGCAAACAATTAACATCCTATAAACAGCAAACAATCTTGCATTTAGTCAGAACAAATTTAAACTAATCCTAATCAAGACAGAAACTGTAAAATACTAAACATTTATTGGGTGTATCAAATCAAAATAGGTGGTCTTAATCGCTGAATCACTCATTCCCTCATCGCTCCATCCATTCACTTCATCTGCCCGCATCCATCTCATTCATTGTTGTTTTTTTGCATAGTCTGATAACAAATAGTATGGACCCTCTGTAGTCGCTATTAAGATCACTTTCGGGTTGGGTCAAACTATTAGTAATGTTTTGTAATTCTGTACTGAACTGACACATTAATGTTTCCAATGGTTATTGTTCTACTTGTAAAATATAATTACACATACATCTTCGAGATTGTTCCAGTAGACTGTTCCGCGGACAAAGTCAAAGTCAATCGACTGGATCAGTCCGGTGTCGCCTGCAACAACTGCGGTGTACTGACGACCGTCAAGTGAAAGACTTCGCAAGTTTCCCTCGGTTGTAAATAGCAGCTCAGCCTCAGGACCTGTTCAACCAAAAATAAAAGCCAAGCTTTAGTCGATATAAAAAACATGGCTAAACCAATCAAAGCGAGATTTTTTAAATCTTTTTATCCGTCTTACGTATGGAACAAACCCCAAAACTGGTAGAACCCTTGACCAATGGAAATCTAAAAAAATAAAGGCGTTACTTCTCTTCTGAGAGCTCGAGGATTATTCCCTGGAAGTTTGGCATCCGATATGCATACTGCCTATAAGAAAAACGTTAACACACTCCCAAACACACGTGCTAGTTCGGTTATATATAGTAAGATGAAAAACGCCTGCACAGCAACTGCTGCATGGCTGGTTGGTCCGACAGAAGTTCGTATGGTATTTGCATGAAGACATCTTCCAGGGACAAAGTACGACATGCTCCAAGCAATGACTAATAGAAACTGCATGTCAACTCACCCTTTGCCTTACACACGGTCCCATTGGGCTCCAGCTGGTAGCCTTCAGCACATCCACACTTGAAGCTTCCCTTCGTGTTGACGCAGTACTGACTGCAAGGCCATGCTGCACACTCATCAATGTCTGTGGACACAATCGACAAACATCTGTGGATAGGATATGATAATGTTTACCATTGGCTGCTCAATGGGGTGTATCAAAATGGATTACTATCTGGTTGGCTAACCACAACAAAAACGGTGTGCATGTGCGCGCGTGCGTGCATGCATGCGTGCGTGCGTGTGACCACAGTGTGCGTGAGTGAGTGTGTGCGTGCATGCGTGCGTGTGACCACAGTATGTGTGAGTGTGTGTGCATTGTGTAATAATAATAATAGCTGTTTGATGCGCAACTTCCAATTTCAGTAATTAGACAATGCATTCACAAAATGTGTGCTCGTGGCATGTATGCGCGATGAACATGCATGCATGCTACACACTAAATACAATCCACTATCAAATTTCATTAATTAATGAAAAGAGTAGATCATTAACTATAAATAATCATGAAATAAGACTATGACAACAAAAATAATCGCATTTATAATTTTATTTACAAAAACTAAAACATAAAGATTATTTGTTAATATATTTTTAATACAAACAAAAAACAGAATACTCCGGATAAGAAACCTGCCACCTCTTTCTGTTACACACAGCCGCTAGTAGCCGTTCTACAACTCACCTTCACAAGTTTTCCCGTCAGGAAGCAAATGGAAGCCGCCGTGGCAGTGACAAATTGCACCCTTAGGTGTCGCTGTGCATTTGTCAGTGCAGCCAGCATTGGCGAACATGCACGCAATGCCTGAAAGAGATGTTTAGACAATGTACATTTTAAAGCAGGAAAATGCAGAACTAGGTATCTGCTCCCAAGTAAGGTTTGGAGAGAATGGAAGAGGATTGCGCAATGAGAGCAAATGATTGAGCGGAGTGGAGACGAAAAACAAAATAAGTTGAGGAGGGACATTAACTTAACATACATATGGTACCGTATTTGACCACATGACTGCATTATCACCCACCCCTATTTCCTCAAAAGTTACGGTTAGGGTTAATTGATTCATGGGTCAACTCTGGGTACATTTCAAGAAGGGCACCTATTTAAAACTTAAGTTGCATAAAACAATATGCATAGACGGATCCTAGGTTACCACCGATGGGACAGTGCGTGAAGGATGTTTGTAAATAATGTTATTGACTCATTTGATGCCCTACTGTGCAAAAATGGTTTCAGAAAACGGGTTCTTAATAATGACAGTAATATGATAAAATATATTCAGACTGTTTATTACCAAGTAGCATTTAAAATGTACGAGGAATTCTTGGCATTATGGCGTCAACATACATGCACGCTTGTCTCCCCTGCCCCCCATCATGATGCACACGCAAAATATACAATCAGAAACATTATGAAACTATGCTAAAACTAGTATAAATTTAAACCAAGGCCAACTGCCAACATATTTTAAGACAGTCGTACATCTATTGACATAAAATGAACTTGATAACATAATATTAATACCGTCTGAACATTACCTAGAAAGTTAAAAAGTATACATGTAGTTAAATAAATAATACATAAATGCATAAATAAATTAGCTGACGATATAAAAACTAAGCTGACAGTTAAAAAGTATATACATACATGTAGTCAAGTTAATAAATAATAAATAAATAACTAACAAAATAATAAATAAATAATTTAGCATGTCGACATAAAAGCTAAACCGACTGAAAACAGTATCATGGCATCTCGCGGTTCAACTAACTCGCAGACTGCGGATAAAAACTATTTTTAAGTCTAGTGGTCCTTGTCTTAATACTTCTGTAGCGCTTGCCAGAGGGAAGAAGTTCAAAGAGATGGTTGGCTGGGTGGGTAGTATCCCGTACAATGCTCTTGGATTTTCGCGCACAGCGAGCATGGTAAATAGATTCAATGGATGGCAAATTTATATATTTTATTTATTATTTTTTAATGGTGTACCTTTTATTCTTATTTGTATGTATTACTTAACTGAAAATAAAAAGCATTCATTCATTCAATGCCAAGTTGTTGCACCCACTGTCAGTTTGTATTGTTTGGAAATTTGTGGGGGGGGATAATGCAGATTCACGTTAGCACCCATGTATGCATAACTGCCCACCCCCAATTTGAGAATATTTCTACATACAGCATGTACTGATACAAACAATGACCGTATGTATTGGAATACTTTATAATAATAAATTACCAGCTGTCCTAAAACATAGGGTGCACAAAAATAAATCTCAGATTCACTGACCCTATTCTTAGGGACATCTTGATGTCATGTTGTCCCAGTTTTTATTGCCCTGGTGTTAACCTGGCTTTGTAATTTCACCATGGTTACCTCGTCTATTATCTTGCTACTAACCATTTTTTGAGTGGCTAAACTATCGAGTGCACATCGTTTTCTAAATTTAGTAGAAATATTTTTGTAAGAAATTTTACATTACACCCAAGAACAGCAAGAAGTGTCAAATGACTTGAAGTCTGCAACTTTGTAAGCAATCTGAGCATCTGCCAATATAGCAGGTGCCTGGAAGGGTGGAAAGTAGGGCAAGTTATTGACATTACCTTATCAGAGTTGCACCAGCAGTTAATACTCTGCTTTGATGTGCCAAGTGGCGACAATTGTCTCAGAGTACTTGGAGCTGATCTTCCCAGCTATAATTAGACTAAACCTTAGTTTGCAGAGTGGCAACAATTGTCTCAAAGTACTAGGAGCTGATCTTCCCAGCTATAATTAGACTAAACCTTAGTGTGCAGAGTGGCAACAATTGTCTCAAAGTACTAGGAGCTGATCTTCCCAGCTATAATTAGACTAAACCTTAGTGTGCAGAGTGGCAACAATTGTCTCAGAGTACTAGGAGATGATCTTTTCAGCTATAATTAGTCTAAACCTTAGTGTGCAGAGTGGCAACAATTGTCTCAGAGTACTAGGAGATGATCTTTTCAGCTATAATTATAACAGTTAAGCTGTAACCTTGGCCAAATTTAACGAGCTAGTCTGATCTAGTGGACGTGGAGTAATCTAGAGCCCAGCGGTGAATCTAGGGGGCCAGCAGGTCCCCGGGCCGCCACTAAATTCAGACTCCGAGTTATTCTTCGAATTCCTACTAAACATATTGCGGATTAAAACATCAACTACACGTGAAACAATGTGCAAGTTTTAGGATTTTAGATGCGTATTGTGACACTTCCTAAATGTATAAAGGCCACAGGTGGTAGCCGAGATAAGGGTGAAACATCATCACTGGTGCTGCAATAGGTACATCACCCAAGGTTGTGTGGTTTACATCAGAGCAGCTGCGATTGTAATACACGTTTTTTTAGTTATGCATCTGCATCGAGGACAAAAGTGTGTACGTGCTTGTCAGAAATATGAATAATTGGTGTCCCAATACATAGGGACAAAAAGTAATTACATTTACAAAGGTGTCCAAAAACATATGGTACAGAAAAATAATTATTTGTCTAGATTTTTAGGGTGCCAAAAACATAATATGGTGTCTCAATACATACGGACGTTACGGTAATTGCCCATGGGCGATAGCGCGGTCAAATATGGTATATATACATATTATATACATGTAGTAACTAACACATTGTGTTCCTTGACACATAATTTATAATTATGCGCATTTGTTACTGGCAATCCTATCTATCACATCTTACACTATATTTATACCACAGAAAAAGAAACTTAGTTTTAGCAAAGCTCTTCTGGCACACATCAGGACAGTGTTCTCAGCACTCACTGCACATCGAGCCTTCGTCAGACGAATCGTAGCAGTCATCCTTTCCATCACATGCCTTCGATAGCGCCACACATTCATGATTGTCGCACTCATAAGAGGTGTCTGAACACTTCTTCTCACCAGGTGGCGCTACAAACAGTAGTATGTACATTAGTAACAAGATATGAGCCTTCGTCAGAGGAATCGTAGCAGTCATCCTTTCCATCACATGCCTTCGATAGCGCCACAAAAGTTAGCGAAGTGTGTTTGCTGCGCTATGGGCAGTCACATGACTCTTTCATTATTTGTGGACTGTTTGTCAAGGAAGTTATACTAGAGATTGAAAGATTAGATTTTGAGGTATGCATTTCTGACAAAATTGATGGAACATGACCTGGACGGCTTTTTTGGCCCATGTGCAGAAAATACCCATGCAACTTACTACCCAGCTCCCTGTGACAGGCCACACATGAGATGTTATGACTGGCCTCACCTGCTGTGCTACTGCTGGTCAGCCGGGCTGTAGTGGACGATGGTTGTCTGCTGCCACACAACTCACTGTCCTCGTCCGACCCTTCATCGCAGTCGTTCTCTCCATCGCATGTCCATCGCTCCGGGATACAGTGCGCCGACTGACTACACCGGAACTGTGTCGGATCGCACGTCACCAGCGTCGCTGACACAACAAGGAACAGAACTGTCACCGGTGTCACTGACACAACAAGATTTAACAAGATTGCCACCCAGAGAATTAACTCTAGGTGGCAGGTGGACAAGGAAGCCCTTTGGCTTATCGAGAGTCCGACTCTTTTATCTATGTGTATCCCGCCTGTCTGAGGTATGTGTCGATTATATTTTTAAGCATATTCACGCTACTAGCACCCACACAATCAGCAAATAATCTGTTCCATTCAGTTACAGTCCTTTGTGAAAATGAAAACTTTCTTATATCTAATCTACTCTGCTCCTTTGCTAATGTAACTTCATGTCCTCTAGTCCTTCTATCTTTCTTAACTGAAAAAAAAAAAATTCTATCAATATTTTCATAACCATTCAATATTTTAAACACTTCTATCTGATCTCCTCTCAATCTCCTGGTCTCTAGTGTTGTTAATCCGCATTTTTTTAGGCGTATTTCGTAACTAAGATCCCTCAGTTTTAGTATCATTTTAGTTGCTCTTCTCTGCACTCTTTCTAGCATATCTATGTCCTTCCTGCGATATGGCCTCCATGCTTGAATACAATATTCTAAATGAGGCGTAACTATTGTTTTGTACAGCGGTATTATTACCTCTTTTTCCTTATACGTTATGTTTTGCCTAATTAATCCAAGGATTTGATTTCCCTTTGAAGCTGCAATTCCGCACTGCTCTGAAACCTTCATATCAGCACTAATGGTTAACCCTAAGTCCTTTTCTTTTACAGTAGTACTTAGTACAGTACCCCCCCATAGTATATTCTACCTCTTCGTTCCCATGTCCTGTGTGGAGGCATTGACATTTCCCAAAATTGAACAGCATTTGCCACTTTTCAGACCATTTGATCGACCTGTCAAGATCATCTTGTAAATGCTGTCTATTTCCATCACTTTTAATCCTTCTAAACATTTTTGTATCATCCGCAAATTTCAACACCTTGCTTGTTATTTCATCATCCAAATCGTTGATATATATTAAGAATAATATAGGTCCTAATACTGATCCCTGTGGTACCCCACTCAATACCGATTTCCAGTTTGAAGCCTCCCCATCAACTACTACACGTTGTCTTCTGTCAATCAGCCATTGTTCTATCCAGTTTATTATACCATTTCCTATGCCATGGGCCTTTAGTTTCAGCAGTAATCTTTGATGTGGTACTTTATCGAAAGCTTTTTGAAAATCTAAGTAGACGATATCTACCGGTGATCCCGCATCTACCCACTTAGTGATGTCTTCCAAAAAAATAACATATTTGTTAAGCATGACCTCGCTTTAAAAAAACCATGTTGAGATGTGTTTATCAAGTTTTGTTTAACAAGAAAATCCACCATGTGATCTTTAAATAGTCTTTCTAATAATTTGCAAATCACTGATGTTAAACTCACTGGTCTATAGTTCTCTGACTTGCTTCTCGAACCTTTTTTAAATAACGGTATAATGTTTGCCTCTTTCCACCCTAAAGGAACCACTCCCTCTTCTAATGACAAATTGAAAACTGTTGCAAGTGGTATGCTAATTTGTTCTACAATTTCCAATAGTAGTTTGGGCGGAATCCCATCCACTCCAGGTGACTTATTATCCTTCATAGCCCTTATTTTCTTAGCTACCATTTCCGGGGTTACAATTAATTGTCCTAAATAGTCTGAATCTGCCCCCTTGAACTTAGCCTCTGGTACTGGCAGTGAACTAATATCTTCTCTGGTAAACACTGAACTAAAGTACTCATTCAGGTCTTCTGCCATTAAGAATCCCTCTGATATTATATTTCCAGCACTATCTTCTAGAGGACTGACCTTATCTTGAACTTTCTGTTTGCTTCGAACATACGCATAAAAACTCTTGCTGTCATGTTTTATATTACTAGCTAATTGTTGTTCATAGCTTCTCTTTGAATTTCTAATTTCAGCTGTAGCTTGGTTAAGTGCTTCTTTATAACTGTTGTAGTCTTCATCATTTCCAGTACATCTATATGACTTCCACATCATTTGTTTATACTTAATTTTTCTAATGGCTTCTTTCGATAAGTGTTTCTTTTTGGACCGTTTCCCTTGTTTTTTGAAGGGTACAAATTTATCGACTATGCACTTAATTTCACTCTTTAATATATTCCAGCATTCTGTTGCCGTCTTATTTTCAGTGTGTTATTCCAGTCTATCTTTGCTAAATATTTCCTCATGTCCTTATACCTTCCTTTGTGGAAATTTCTCCTATACTGCTTTTTACTATTCCTTTCTGATTTTACTTTGATGGTAAAATGTATCTGGTTGTGATCGCTACTCCCCAGTGGCTCACATATCTTGACATTGTCAACTAATTCATTCTGTGAGGACAAAACTATGTCTAACACATTCTCACCCCTGGTTGGTTCTAGCACATGTTGAGAAAGGAAAGTATCTTGAACTAAAACTAAAAACTTGTGGTCCTCACTCCCCATACTCTGAAGAGATTTCCATTGTATATGTCCGTGGTTAAAATCCCCCATAATAATACAGTCCCGTTTGCTTACTTCCCTTATAGCGTTTTGTATTTTTTCATTCTCTTCTATGCTTATGTTTGGACTTCGATAAACTAACCCAACTGTTAACATTGAGTTTCCTGTAACTATGTTACACCAAACAGCTTCTTCGCAATCTGCTTCTCTTTCTAATTTTATTTCATAAGCCTGGATAGATTCTTTAATACATAAAATAACTCCACCTCCCTTTCTTCCTATTCTATCTTTTCTAAACATTACATATCCTGTCAGTCCCAATTCAGCATCTGATATATCGGTGGTGGTCCTATTATATGAGGGTCAATATCTTCTACCATTATGTTTAGTTCATTTCTTTTGTTTACTATACTCTTTGCATTTAAACAAACACATTTATATCCAGCTTTAGAAGAGTTTTCCAGATTGTTATTTGCTGATTTATTTGTGCTGTCTTTATCTATGCCTCCATTTTCAGGCTTTTCTGTGAGTCCCCCCTGCGAATCTAGTTTAAATAGATGCAACCTGTCCCACTACCAACAGATCGCAGCAGGTTCTCTGAGAAAACTGCTGCCCCCTATCCACTTAGATGGAGGCCATCTCTCATGTACATATCTTCTCTCCCAACAAAGTACCCCCATAAATCTATGAATCCCACGCCCTCTTCTTCACACATTTGCTCAACTAGTGCGTTGATCGCCATCCTCTTACAGTTTCTGTATGATGCCCCCCTTCCTCCCATTACTGGCAAAATTCCTGAGAGAACAACCTGTTCCACTCTTGTCTTCTTTAGCTTCCTCACTAGATGTCTGTACTTCTGAACTATCCCAGTTGTTCCCTCCTTGTCTGCATTGTTTGTCCCTACGTGTACTAGTATAGACCCTCCCTTGCCATGCCCCAATACCTTCTCTACCCTTTCGGTCACATGCTCTATCCTAGTACCCGGTAGACATACAACAACGTCCTTCCCCTCGCATATAGTCTTGTCTGTTTTTCTCAGAATTGAATCGCCCATAAACACTCTTTTCTCCTTGCCCCCTCAATCACTGCCTCAGAGTAGCTCCTCCGGTTTGCATATGTCTGGTTGTTTTCTTTCCCCCCTGTCGTCTTCTCTCCTGTCACATTCTCTTCTGATCCATTCTTTCCTGTCGCTTTTTCTCTTGTCACCTTTCCTTCTGTCAGCATCCCTTTTAACGACTTCTCTTCTATTACATTTGCTCTCACTTCCTTTCATCCCTTCATCTTTCGTCCCATCTCATTTTCTTCTCTCCTCTCCCGTCCCATCTTCCCTCCCTCCTTCTCTATGGTCACTTTCTTCCCTGTCACCTTCACGCTTGTCACGTTTTTTGTTGTCGATTTTACAATTTCTTCCCCTCCAATCACCTTCCCTCCTCTCAATCTCCTTTCCTCAGTTTTCTTGCCACTGCTATTCTCCTTCAGTCTTGCAGTATTCTCACCTCTCTCCCTGTCGTCTCTCTCCATTCGACCTGCCTCCTTGCTAATTCCCATCTCCATTCCCTTCACAATATCTGTCAACCTAACTATCTCCTTCTGCAGACACTCCACCAATGCACTGAAAGGTGAATCCTTCCTCCATGGTTTCTGCCCATGACTTCCCACAGCCGGACAATGCAAAATCTACCCAGCTGTGGCAGTGATCGCACACCAAGTGTCGCTTTGCCTTGACTTGCCGCTTGCAAGGCGCCATATCCCGATTAGAATTTATTTAATAACTTAACTAACCGAGTCTTTATAAAGACTGTTTCCTGGAACTTACAAGGAACAGAACTGTCACCGGTGTCACTGACACAACAAGGAACAGAACTGTCACCGGTGTCACTGACACAACAAGGAACAGAACTGTCACCGGTGTCACTGACACAACAAGGAACAGAACTATCACCGGTGTCACTAGTGTGAGTGAAGAGAATGTAAGACAGTGTAGGTCTACCAGGTGACAAGTTACTGCGCCACTGACATATCAGTTGACATGTCACTTATATCACATTGACATATCAACTGATGTCACTGTGTCACTAACACAATTATGCCAGTTGACATGTCAGTGACAACAATTTGACTTGTCACCAAGTCACTGACACATCAATTAATATGTCACCCTATCAGTAACCCCGGTTGATTTGTCACTGTGTCACCAACACATCAGTTGACATGTCAGGTGGCAGTGACTAAACAATTACATCAACTGACATGTCACATGTCAGTGACACATTTGACACAGGCAACAGATAACGTAACATATAACTAATATCTTATGCGACCATCCGTTAAGAGCGATTTTGTTGGAAACGAGAATACTTACTGTAATGTTCAGTGATCGATCGCCATGTGGTGTCGTGGTCACATGAACATTAAGCACTGAACATTTAAGTTTGACATTAACAATATTCTGTTTATATGTCATCCATGTTCTGTTCTACTATGACATTGTCCTATTTGTGTTTTGTATTCAGTAGATTAGATACAGACTGCATCAGTGAACAGATAATTTCATTCGTTATAATTATGCATGTATTAATGTGCCACAATTTAGACAGGCTCATAATATACAGGGCCTGGCCATATGCAGTTGTACAATTACGATCTTGGATTAAAGTCTGGGCTTGGCTTCTACCAGGAGGCTTACGCCGCGTGCAAACGTATCGTGTCATTTCGTGACGTGTTCGTTGAGCTCTTAAGCTACCTGCCCGCTTGGCCAAGTGTAAAGTATTCGTGGCGTAAGGTGAGGGTTGACCAGGCTCATCCTGGCTGCTTTCTTTGCTCTGCACTAGTGAATGCAGTAGTTCAAGGAACAGAACACTTACTACAGTTTAACTCATCCTCCCCTTCTTCACAGTCCTTCTCTCCATCGCACGTCCAGTTTGCCGGGATGCAACCAGTTCCATTGAGACAGTGGAAGACGTCATTGCCAGTGCAGTCGTTCTGTATAGAGTCTGACAGGCGGACAATTGTGAGAGACACTTGTCATCTAAGTATAGTTACATACATGTGACAGCCTGCAATAGTTTGGACTATTTAAGGACATTTCACAAAGTTGAAAAAAAAGCAAAATTATAAAACAGGTGAACGTATTGATTTAAATTTTTAGACACAATAAACAATTTACTACCAGTCTGAATAATGCAATTTGGAATCATCTTAAAAACAGTTCTTTTGATGTAAGTTTTGGATTGAATGAATGAATATTGCCTTTTAACAAGACGCTCATTACTCAATACCTTCCTTTGAATTAATACTTTAAAGTATTTATAAAAAAATTGTTTTCCATACCAAACAGTCACATACAGGCCTGAGCGGCAAGGTTGATATTCATAGACATGTCAATCAAAATAATATACTTAATTGTGAATCATTATACATTAAGATGGTTAAGATAATATAACCATTACATTTTAAGTCAAAATAATATACTTAATTGTGAATCAGTATACATTAAGGTGGTTAATATAATATAACCATTACATTTTAAGTCAAAATAATATACTTAATTGTGAATCATTATACATTAAGGTGGTTAAGATAATATAACCATTACATTTTATGCAATGTAACAAGATCTAATAACAAAATGATCAAAGATATTACCGCTGGTCGTAATTAATTAGCTTATCATGAAGATGTGTTATGTTCTTTTTGCACAAATTATGATTTACATTAAATTTTGACATGACTAAGGAACACAAGCAGAACTCAGAACTCAGAATCAATGTGATGCTTTGTAACAATTGTTATATAATGTGTTTACACATGTTTCCTATTACTTCTTCTGTGCTGTACAGAACATCATGTAACAATAATTGTAGATTATTATTATTGTTGTATATGTGACAATGGAACCTACCACAGGACAACTCATCCGAATTGTCACCGCAGTCGTTCAGTCCATTACACTTCCATTTCTCGTCGATGCACCGTTTGTTGCCACACTGCCAGTGACCCTCGCCACACGACATCCCTGCAACACCACATCCCTTATACTCAGCCACAAAATAAACATGAATATTACAAGTTTTTTGCAATAAAATGAACGTATATGAACATATGTCTAGATTGTGCCGGGCATGTGTGCTTTGCACGGTTGAGCCAGACATGTTACGTCACCAGGATGTGTGACATTGGTCATTTGGTCAACCGGATTAACGAAACAAACTCCAAAAAAATGTCTAACAGTGCTAACTTGACAGAGCAGTCACTGGAATCAGAAATGGTTGGCTTCTGATCCATCAAATGGTAAACTATTTTTAAAAACATTTAATTGTTACGCATTTGTTTAGCCACCTGTGAGAGTATTATGGAAACTGTAGAGTGATTAACAACTCTCCAAATGGCGCCACGGTGAACCAGTTTAAAATTACAATACCGTATATACTCACAACTGGAAAATTCATGCTCAAAAATCATGTAATTGAAATCTGGTATTCTAATGCTCTTACCTTATTTTAATATACTACCTGATCTTATACCGACTAATATGACACGTTCTGGCCATCGAGCAATTTACACAGCGCATATATGATTTTGATGTGTTCATCTTTTATGAAGTTTAGATTTTGTTGGTATATTTTTGCGAGTACTTCACTCAAAACAACTCTTCTAACAGTTTGTTTCCATGACATTGAGGAAGAATTTTTCATTTTTGTTTAATGGCATGAAACATACTACCCCCAATGCACACTTTGTGCTTCCACCAGTTTATAGTTGGTAAAACAATCCCCATTGATCATCCATAGTGTTCACCTGTGTTGCACCCAGTGACCTCATCCTCGACACCTTCACAGTCCGGGTCTCCGTCGCAGTACCATGTCGATGGGATGCATTTGCCGCTGTTGCAGCGAAACTCTGTTGCCGCACACGTGTTCTTCTCACAGTCTTTCTCGTCTGTGCCGTCATCGCATTCGCTCTGTCCATCGCACTGCCACTCGAGGGGGATACAACGTTCCCCGTTGTCACACATGAACTGGTCTGCCAGGCACACGCTCGACTCTATGTAAAGATGACAGTGGGTTTATGTGATCAATATGTAAAGATGACAGTGGGTTTATGTGATCAGTATGTAAAGATGACAGTGGGTTTATGTGATCAGTATGTAAAGATGACAGTGGTTTTATGTGATCAATATATAAAGATAACAGTGGGTTTAAGTGATCAGTATGTAAAGATGACAGTGGGTTTATGTGATCAGTATGTAAAGATGACAGTGGGTTTACGTGATCAGTATGTAAAGATGACAGCAGGTTTACGTGATCAGTATGTAAATATGACAGCAGGTTTACATGATCAGTATGTAAACATGACAGCGGGTTTACGTGATCAGTATGTAAATATGACAGTGGGTTTACGTGATCAGTATCTAAAGATGACAGTGGGTTTACGTGATCAGTATGTAAAGATGACAGTGGGTTTACGTGATCAGTATGTAAAGATGACAGTGGATTTATGTGATCTGTATGTAAAGACGAAGGTGGGTTTACATGATCATTAAAGATGGTGGGTTTACGTGATAAGTATGTAAAAATGAAAGTGGGCTTACGTATTCAGTATGTAAAGACGAAGGTTGGTTTACATGATCATTCTAATCGTATGGTTACTGTACAAAGAAACATACATATATACTCATACATAAACATGTACGCTCATGCATTCGTTGAAGACATGCACGCACATGCTGGTGTCCATTCATATACAGGCACACAGACAAACACATCGACGCATGAACATAAAAAACACATATATAGACACACACATATGTGCAAATCAAACAAACACCCACCTGTACAAACACTATCATTAACACTGTTTCAATACATAAACAAACACCCACCTGTACAAACGCTATCATTAACACTGTTTCAATACATAAACAAACACCCACCTGTACAAACGCTATCATTAACACTGTTTCCATACATAAACAAACACCCACCTGTACAAACGCTATCATTAACACTGTTTCAATACATAAACAAACACCCACCTGTACAAACGCTATCATTAACACTGTTTCAATACATAAACAAACACCCACCTGTACAAACGCTATCATTAACACTGTTTCAATACATAAACAAACACCCACCTGTACAAACGCTATCATTAACACTGTTTCAATACATAAACAAACACCCACCTGTACAAACGCTATCATTAACACTGTTTCAATACATAAACAAACACCCACCTGTACAAACGCTATCATTAACACTGTTTCAATACATAAACAAACACCCACCTGTACAAACGCTATCATTAACACTGTTTCAATACATAAACAAACACCCACCTGTACAAACGCTATCATTAACACTGTTTCAATACATAAACAAACACCCACCTGTACAAACGCTATCATTAACACTGTTTCAATACATAAACAAACACCCACCTGTACAAACGCTATCATTAACACTGTTTCAATACATAAACAAACACCCACCTGTACAAACGCTATCATTAACACTGTTTCAATACATAAACAAACACCCACCTGTACAAACGCTATCATTAACACTGTTTCAATACATAAACAAACACCCACCTGTACAAACGCTATCATTAACACTGTTTCAATACATAAACAAACACCCACCTGTACAAACGCTATCATTAACACTGTTTCAATACATAAACAAACACCCACCTGTACAAACGCTATCATTAACACTGTTTCAATACATAAACAAACACCCACCTGTACAAACGCTATCATTAACACTGTTTCAATACATAAACAAACACCCACCTGTACAAACGCTATCATTAACACTGTTTCAATACATAAACAAACACCCACCTGTACAAACACTATCATTAACACTGTTTCAATACATAAACAAACACCCACCTGTACAAACGCTATCATTAACACTGTTTCAATACATAAACAAACACCCACCTGTACAAACGCTATCATTAACACTGTTTCAATACATAAACAAACACCCACCTGTACAAACGCTATCATTAACACTGTTTCAATACATAAACAAACACCCACCTGTACAAACGCTATCATTAACACTGTTTCAATACATAAACAAACACCCACCTGTACAAACGCTATCATTAACACTGTTTCAATACATAAACAAACACCCACCTGTACAAACGCTATCATTAACACTGTTTCAATACATAAACAAACACCCACCTGTACAAACGCTATCATTAACACTGTTTCAATACATAAACAAACACCCACCTGTACAAACACTATCATTAACACTGTTTCAATACATAAACAAACACCCACCTGTACAAACGCTATCATTAACACTGTTTCAATACATAAACAAACACCCACCTGTACAAACACTATCATTAACACTGTTTCAATACATAAACAAACACCCACCTGTACAAACGCTATCATTAACACTGTTTCAATACATAAACAAACACCCACCTGTACAAACACTATCATTAACACTGTTTCAATACATAAACAAACACCCACCTGTACAAACGCTATCATTAACACTGTTTTAATACATAAACAAACACCCACCTGTACAAACACTATCATTAACACTGTTTCAATACATAAACAAACACCCACCTGTACAAACGCTATCATTAACACTGTTTCAATACATAAACAAACACCCACCTGTACAAACACTATCATTAACACTGTTTCAATACATAAACAAAGCAAATGCATGGTTCTTCAAGTAATGCTAATAATTACTGCAATGTTATAAATCAAAATTTTTTAAACCAATAAAACGACTTTCAATGTGTTTTGTGTATGTTAACCCTCTGGACCCCACCACCCACAATCATGGACCCCACCCACCCACAATCATGGACCCCACCACCCACAATCATGGACCCCACCACCCACAATCATGGACCCCACCACCCACAATCATGGACCCCACCCACCCACAATCATGGACCCCACCCACCCACAATCATGGACCCCACCCACCCACAATCATGGACCCCACCCACCCACAATCATGGACCACAACCGCCCAAACTTGTATCGTTTGAAAGTGCATTTCATTAAAGGGACGTAGTTTGTTCATCGAATTAGTGAGCATAGTAATTACCAACTGGTAGTCTGCTGTGTTAACCATGGGAAAGGCAGTATACCTTCAACAGTTAGTGTAGTCTTAAGAACATTGTATTAATAAATACATAAAAAACTTGGAATAGACTATGTCCTTTTAAAAGATCACATGGTCTAAAGGGTTAAATGTACATCTAGCATCATACATACCACACCCTGCTTCATCTGAGTTATCACCGCAGTCGTTTTGTCCGTCACACAGCCATTCCTTGTTGATGCAAGCTCCATTCGTACAGGTAGACTCATGGTCACTACACGGAACTGCACAACAGACAACAGAGTCATAGATATTAGATAATTTGCAAGAAACTGCATAACAGACAAAGTCAATTACAAATTCAGAACTCTTGGCTTATGCAAGACAACCCATTTATTGAAATGGGAAGTGGGTTATGCAACAAGATAGAGAATTTATAAATAAGATTCAGTCGATGTGTAGTCAAAGGTGATACTTTTAGTGCCGATATATTACAGTAATTTTTATGATGAGCATTGTTGCAAAATTGCAATGCTTTTCTAAGAAGACTGTATGAGGAGATATAGATGCTGTTATCTACAAAATCTTATGTCTGTTATCAAACATCTAAAAATTACTCACAAAGATACTAACGAATAGGCTAGAGAAGACACTCGACAAAAACCAACCACGAGAGCAAGCAGGTTTCAGAAGCAGGTACTCAATGATAGACCACGTACACATTGTAAACCAACTGAAAGACAATGCCAAGAATATAATATCCCACTCTGCATCGCTTTCGTCAACTATGAGAAGGCTTTCGATTCAATGCAAACTCAAGCAATAATATCTTAGTCATCTTCACTTCGCCGGTGACATACTCATATGTGCTACCGCAAGAACTACAAAAAAATGTTGCAGGAGCTAGTTGATGAAAGTGAAAAGCAAGGTGTGAAGATGAACATTTCGAAGACAAAAGTAATGCTAGAAAATGACACCAATATATATCAACACCAAGTAGATAGAGATCATTGAAAGCTATGTCTATCTGGGACAGCGATACAATATCAGAGACAAAAACCAAGACAAGGAGATTAAAAGAAGAATCACAGCCGGCTGGACAGCATTCAGCAGACTACGAGATAATCGCATATCACAACCTGGAGACCTTACGAAGGGAAACGATCTAGAGGAAGACTGGCAAGACGGTGAAAAGACGAACTAGACGAGTACTGGAAGGGCACCATCTGGCAGAGGATAGCGCAAGACAGGCAGATTTGGAAACGACATGCTGAGGCCTTCGCCCAACCAAGGGACACTGCGGCTGCACAATGATGATGATGATCTACAAAACAACATGGGAGGAAACATGATTGCTGCACACAGCGTACGATCATCCAAAAGGCAGCCGTCAATGCTGAAGCAGCAAGGAGAGCTGATGTTGAAACAAGAAGACAGCATCGACACGACTGAGCAATGCTGAAGCAGCAAGGAGAGCTGATGTTGAAACAAGAAGACAGCATCGACACGACTGAGCAAGCACACTAGCCGCCCCATCAGGACAATTTACTCCTGATATTCTTGTGCTGACACTGGTCGATTGTTGCTGCCCGTATTGGACTAGTGTCTATATAGTATGCTGTTGATCCCATTGGGGGGTCAGTTACGACAGTAGTGTAGCGTGCACGTTGTTTAATTGTTTTATCCAGTTTTTTGTATTGCTCAGTACAGCTTCTGTTACAATCCAGGTTGAGCACAATACTATCAATGTTCCCTCTGGGTATGGCGTGTGTGGTTTCCTTTTCACTAGTGTCACGCAAGCAAGCCTGTGGAGACAGACCCTAATAAGAAACAAATGAGATGACAGATGTCATCCTACAAAATGAAGAAACCAACATCGCCGAACATAAATAGTTACTTGTCACACTGGACCTTTCCATCCTATCTCTGCACACAGCCTCTTCCTCCTGACTGAACTAACATGTCCTACCTCTGCACAGTTCCATAGCCTCGTCCTGCTAACTAAACTAACATGTCCTACCTCTACACAGTTCGACTGCCTCGTCCTCCTGACTGAACTAATATGTCCTACCTCTGCACAGTTCGACTGCCTCGTCCTCCTGACTGAACTAATATGTCCTACCTCTACACAGTTCGACTGCCTCATCCTCCTGACTGAACTAACATGTCCTACCTTTATGCAGTTCAACTGCCTCGTCTTCCTGACTGAACTAACATGTCCTACCTTTACACAGTTCGACTGCCTCGTCCTCCTGACTGAACTAACATGTCCTACCTCTGCACAATTCCACTGCCTTGTCCTCCTGACTGAACTAACATGTCCTACCTCTGCACAATTCCATTGCCTTGTCCTCCTGACTGAACTAATATGTCCTATCTCTGCACAGTTCGACTGTCTCGTCCTCCTGACTGAACTAACATGTCCTACCTCTACACAGTTCGACTGTCTCGTGCTCCTGACTGAACTAACATGTCCTACCTCTACACAGTTCGACTGTCTCGTCCTCCCCCTCTGGACAGTCCTGCTTGCCGTCACACAACTTCACACTCGGGATGCACTTATCCAGACAACTGAACTCGCTGTCTCCACACTGCGACGAGTCTACAACACAACAATGGATGTTCTTCAGGTATAGATGATTTATAAGCATGTCAACAGAATTTGTACTAGATTGATGTCAGTTATGCTGATGAAGCCATCTTGATACAGGGCAGGCACATAAGTTGACAAAGGCCTAACACATGTTAAGCATTACGTGTGGGTTGGTTGTCAACACATATCGCGGGTAAAATTCAATATGGTGGTGCCACCTTACGAATAAAACATATGTGAATGCAAATAGGCACTAATAGCTGTTTTGGATGATAAAAATCTAGTCCTATACCATGCATTGCGGAGGATGAGCCAATGCCAATCCTACAACATTCTGTTGGAGTTTGTGATCTATGTGACCATCCGTAAAATAGTAGAAAATTATTTAGACATTTGGTATATGTTAATAAGACATGTGTTAAACTACATAAGAATAGTAATTTTTTATAAATCAGATACATTTCTTATTTTTTATTAATCTATTCTATTGCTATATAGTGCTAGTTTAAAATAATTGACAATCGTAATAGTTCTCTAGCTATTTATTTGTATGAAATAAAATAAATGTATTATTATATTTAGAAACATCAACATGCAGACATACATAAATACATGTAGAATAAAATGACAACTAGGAAATATCATAGAACAAAACCAAACAAAAAGATGTCAGAATGTCTGCTAAGAGTCTTGACTGCTGTTGACAATTTGTTCTTACCTGTACAAGTGTGCCGGTCAGCAGAGAGAGCCAAGCCGGGTGGACACATGCAGGTGTACTTCATGGCTGCCCGCTTGGCCAGACACAGGTGGGTGCAGCCACCATTGTCTTTACTGCAGCCATTCTGACCTACAGGCAAATGTGAGATAAATGACAGGAAAATAAGAATGTAATATATATATATATATATATTGTTATCTTAAAATATTATTTTTATTCATGACACTGTTTGAATACAATACAAAGTAGTACATTAATCTTAATACATATATATATATTAATCATATAATATATATATATATATATTTATATATATATAATTATGATTAGTTTGCTACTTTTTACATTAATGTAAACAGCATCACAACTTAAATTTATTTTAGAATATATAATAAACAACTGTTACTACCATCGCTGTATTCGTTCAAACAGCACCATGAAGAAATTAAGATAATTTTTCATTTAACTGGACATAAATATATGCATCTAGTCATAATAATCATCCTTGGAAAATGACTGAACACACTTTCTGGTTATGACCCCATGATGGTTAGACATTTAGTGCATTATATTTTCCCATTGAGGGAGACTTCCCGACACGCTGTAGTTGTATGTACCAGTTTTAAACAATGTTAATGGCGTCATTTCACTAAATGTGTTTTCATCCTTCATAATTTATTGAAAACATATGCCAACAAAGTTCATCAATCACACAGGACTAACTGATTAATTGATCACAAGCTCAAACCAACCAATCATTGACAAAATTAATCAGAACAACACTAGTAAATACCCTGAATCTGATTCTCTCCAGTGACGGCAATCATTCCCATCAGGTCGGCAATGTTAAGGTCGAGGGCGCCTGGATTCTTCCCGTCTTGTTTGTCGGCAAAGTGGATGGACGTTGTCCGCCAGTCTGTCCAGAAGACAGTTGACCGCAAGATGGACACCGAGTAAGGATGAGGATTCTTTCTGCAATCATTACATGTTTCACACCTTTTTACAAACTTAAATCTTTTAATGAACGTATCCATTCATCAATACTTAGCTTATTACGTTGTCTTCAACAGTGTGAAAATCCACTTTTTGTGAATTATTTTTATACTCATATACATTTTAGAAGTCCTATGTTTAAATACTGGTCTACCCAATTGTATATTTGAATGCACATTTTTGTACTTTTTTATTATTAACCAACTATTTTTTATTCCATAACATGTGTATTTTTACTTGTACTTATTTCATTACATAATATTACGTATGGACTTTTGTTTGAAATAAACATTACTATTATTATTATTACATCAAATGATCAGCATCCTGCAGACACATCCATCAAATGTACTTATAAGATATTGTACAGTTAAAAATAATATCCATACAACGTATATGCTATAGTGTGTGAATTTAAAATGTTGTCATAAAATTTACAATTTGGTAATTAATTAAAATATGCTAGTTTTAGGAAATTTATGTATACCGCTTCACAAGACCAATAAATCTCTACCAACAAACATGAATATGATAGTATCATGTGAAATATATTTTCTCACAGGATGATTCATTGGTCTGTCAAATTCTCATTTCATATAACTTATCGTTGTAAATAAACCATAGCAATAAAGATTAAAACATGAAGTATAACTACAAGATTTACTGTGAGATCAACAAAGCTGTTGTGTTTTGACTATACAAAATCTCCAACTAGTTACAAGCTAACCAATCAAACCAGTTGCACATTCTCAATAAATTAACACGTTATAAACAGAGCACTTTCATTAACATTCATATAAACTAAATATTGCTCTTTAAAATCAAATTATTCTTGCATATTGCAAATAATCAACACCAGGATGCACCACTGGCAAACTTTCACTGGTGTCTCTCAGAAATAGTGTCCTTGGTGATATGGCGACGACTTTTTGCATTTTGAAAAAGCTCCTTAATTAACAACACATTCCGTTTAATGATGGGAGTTTTGTTGAGCTCATTAATTTGGTGAAACGTCCCTCGGTTATTAACACGTACATCATATATCCCATCATTAGAATTCTCAACGCTGCACCAGACATATGAATTTCACCTCGTAAAAGGTAACTTCGAACCTCGAAATGACGCGACGGTCATAACCATTGAATCTGGCAGATTCTATGATGCCAATTTTTGCATCTGTCCAGTACATACGGGCTTCAGCAATGTCAAGGACAAGGTTGTTTGGCCAGCCGAGATTTTCGGCTACATAGACGCAGTCGACCCCAGCCAGGTCGCAATGTCTGATGGATGCATGGTTGCCCCAGTCACAGAAGTACAGAGAACTGCAACACCAGCAGGCGGGGAACTGTGAACTGGTCATGTAATTATAGTCCAGCTATTGTGTGTGTGTCTTGTGTGTGTGTCTTGTGTGTGTGTGTCTTGTGTGTGTGTCTTGTATGTGTGTGTGTGTCTGCATGTGCATGTGTGTGCATGCGTGTGCATGTGTGTATCTGTGTGTGCATTTGTGCGTGCGTGTGTGCGTGCATGTGTGCGTGTGTGTGCATGCGTGCGTGCGTGTGTGTGCGTGTGTGTGCGTGTGTGTGCGTGTGTGTGTGTGCGTGTCTGTGGTCATACGTTCTTTCTAGACTGTTTGCATCTCGGACTACAAACACTCAGGGATTCATCTGCGACCACTAGAAAAAAGTAGTGCTTTTCGAAATGTTTTACATAAAATATGCATACAAACAAACAAACAAAAACTTAAAACTATTACAAAATAATTTTTACAAATTAAATATGTGACGAATCCTAATGAAATGAGTCAGATGAGCACAAACTTGATCTCAAGAAAACACTGTTTTTACGTTGGTGATTTTTTTACGATTTTGACTATCTCCAAATGATACTTTAATGTCTTTTCTACTGAATGGCTATGGTTTTTTCACTTATATTAATATTTAATACCTATTAGAACCTATATTGAAAGAGTACGTAACATTTCATGCATGAATTCCGTAAATAAATTTACGGAATTCATGCATGAAATGTTACGTACTCTTTCAATATAGGTTCTAATAGGTATTAAATATTAGGAAACATTCCTAATTACTCGGATACTGTTGCGATAATCTCAGTAAACTGTTTGCGAAATATATCATCGACCGAAAACTTTTACGTCTAACAATAACATTGCATTAGTAGGGAGAATTATCTCACCCGCGCGTAAACAACAGATCTAGATGCAATGTAACTGCAAATTATCGCAGGATATAATACTCTCTCTCAAATCAGAACAAACGATCAATATGTAAGAGACAAATGGAATACCTTTTCTCCGTGACAATTTCGAAGTGGGAAGCTAAAATGGTGTCATGCCTTTATATACGCATGAATTGTCACGTGACTTATCTCACCGGATATACCGTACAAACCAAATTTAGGAGTCGGGCCAATGCCCACATAAAAGTCATTTGATGTGCAACATAATGTCATATATATGTATACATATATGTAATTTATGTTATTAAAAAACGGAGAAACGTAACTCAATGTAGCTAAATACAATTCATTTACCTAAAATGTTTTCTTAAATAAAAACTAATTTCTACAAGAATAAACAAGGTAAAACGCAAGACTAACATTTATTTTATTTACTGTTCCACAATGCTTTTTCTGGAATGCAACGCATTTTATTACTGGCATGAAATCGGCTAGCCTACAACTGCCGTGCTAATACCAGAAAAGAAGCAATCACGATTGAAGAACACAAACATGACGACTTACCCATGCAGGGGATCCACTGCTATCCCACGGGGCTTCTCCAGATCTGTCTCTATCAGTATCCTTCTTGTCGATCCATCAAGGCGGGCCACTTCTATGACACTCTGAAGTAAGGAAGTAAAGGTACATTCTTACATAATCATGCCACGCTGCAATTACTGCAAACAGCTTATTTGTACATAAATATACACCACTGTCCATAACCAGGTACTCATTCATAGAGCTGAGTTAATTGGAGCAACGTAAAGTTAATGAACTTGTCCAAGGTTCGACAATGCAACAAGAGGATTTGAACCCGGATCTCTTGATCGAGTCCGATGTTCTAGCTATGCTACCGTGCCCTACATAGTTCGTTATGCATACCTTCTGTGCGTCTGTCCAGTATATGTTTTTAGCAATCCAGTCAACAGCAAGGCCCTCTACTGTTCCTATGTTCCGGTAGGCGATCACTCGACTACAAACGTATGAACGAATTAAAACAAAGCAAAGGAGATCCATGCACTAGGTGATACACTTAATGCGACAGATCAAATCAAATCTTCCTCCAAATTTGATTAAACGTTGATGTGTATTATTTTTTCTATGGTGTATGTGTCCCTCTGTGTAGTCTGGAACCATAATTATCAAAAACAAGTTGTAATTGGACTACTTTCTGTAGAGTAAGAATACAGCTGTATGTCGTAAGTTAACCTGATGGGACAAATAACAGAAAGGCTAAAACATCCCAATCCTTGTCTTCAAGATTGCCACCCAGAGAATTAACTCTAGGTGGCAGGTAGACAACGAAGTCCTTTGGCTTATCGAGAGTCCAACCCTTTTATCTATGTGTATCCCGCCCTTCTGAGATATGTGTCGATTATATTTTTAAGCATATTCACGCTACTAGCACCCACACAATCAGCAGATAATCTGTTCCATTCATTTACAGTCCTTTGTTTACAGTCCTTCATTCAATAATCAAAAGTATGTTGCTCAAACCAAGTTCTCTAATGATTAATTTGCACAAAATCAATTAAACAAGTGTCATAGATTAACAATATTATGGAAGAGTTCATTCAATTTTTTTGTAAAAAAATACCCTGTGGATTTGACTCCGATGAGTATAGGAGACTCTTTATTACCATCATGCGCAACATTAAAGACAAACAATACTGACCTGTTGTTGGTGTTGTTCAGTTGTATCCTTATGATGACGTCTTTAGACACATCACTATAGAACAGGGCTTGACTCGACCAGTCGTAGTCCAAACTGACAACGTTGTGAAGGCCAGTCAATGGAAGAACCTCTTCTGCCCGTCGACCAATCGTAGCAGGGCACAGCCTGATTATCTGCTGTCTGCGGGCCACCAGCAAATAGGGCGTTTTGAGATCATCTGCAGATACGAAGAAAACACCGACATTTATATCTGATGGCGATGTGAAGTCAAATTGTTTACTGTGTCTCTTTACAGTAAGTACAGATAAAAACAAATGTTTTTAACAAAGAAAACAATGCAGGAGGAATATAAATACAAATTATACTCTGTTTCAATTTACATTCAAAACAGCAGCAGATAGAATCAAACCATAATCTCGATCGACAGTCTGGTGCTTGAACTAGCGATTATATCAACCATTACTTCCAAATTACTGTATTTTAAAGATTATCTGGTTACCATGGTTACTGCACAAAAAATTATTATCATGTTATATGTGACCTTATCATGCAGATGTAATACACTGGAAATGTTGTCATCAAGACAAGTTATTTTTTAAGTTATGACAGTTAATTACAATGACACTTCACAAGGGGCTGGCCCCTTTAATTACGGGTGGGTCATTAAAAAAAGAGTAAGACCCATAGCTTTATTTAGAGAAAATTTGAGCTGAGGAGTTAAACAAATTATATATTATTAACTCTCAGCTATTTATATGTCCATTGTGTTTTTAAAATGTGTGTGACACTTGTGAATGCAAGCTGTATTGTATACATGTGTTCTATGTATATATATATATATGCACAGGATATATAGATAACTGGATTGGATGTGTGTGCGAGTGGATGCGTGTATCTACCAGGTGATTTAAACAAATTTATCCTGCATAAGGGATCATCTCAGAATGATGTCCGATATCAGACAAAATTACTTTCGTTTGGGGGAAGGGGGTCAGAAGCAGTTTCATCTGGCGTCAGACATCAATATTTTACACTTCGGACTGATGCTATTGATACATTGATATCATCACATCAATGTTTACATACTTTTGTTTACGGGAAGAGAGTGGGGGGGCTGAGGCCAGTTGAAAGTAATTTCATCTGATATCGGACATCGACTTTCTGAGATGATCCCTAACGGCCTGGGAAGACCCTGTACCTTGACAGCTGTGATTGTCGGCAGCCAGCACTGTACCGTCTGAACACAGACATGTGTACGTCTTCCGCATGTTGAGAACGCACAAATGACTGCATTTGTTGTGGGCGCAGTGGTTTGTACCTGGGTGACAAAAACAGAAACGTTCCTTTACTCAGGAGCACAACAAGTACATCTGGTATGACTGATAGAGAGAAGCGAAGTAGGCAAGGCCGTCTGGAAAAGCAGAACATACCAACAAGAAGGAAGTGTGTAATTAAATATATTGTAGCATTTCTGAAATACATTGCCACATGGTAGATGAGAGGGCAATGGTTGAAGGGGGTGAATGAACATGGAAAGAGGCAAGTGGACCTCGGCACCGGGGAAGGGATACTGTTACGTTTCCCCACAGTTAGCGTATTAATATATACTGGTGCTACATGGTTTGGTCATAGTTAACGAAATATGCTGTTTTGCAAATAAACTGGATTAAACCTTTGCGAAAAGTATCAATATTCTAAATCACAAGCCGTTATTTCATCAATATGATGCAAATAAATTGTTTGAACTGTTGTTTTAGGTGAAATATTAATATTTTTAGACTGAAAAAATAACGCTTTGCAAATCTGCACTACCACAAATTGGTCATAGTGGTTGTGAGTAGCCTCATTCTACAGTAAGACACATCGCATTGATAAATCAGCCACACAGGACCATTCGTTAGTGTTCCTGTGATTAATAGTATAAGTAAATTATTTTTGCTAAAACGTGAAATATATTCAAATTATGTTTCTATCAACATCACTGATTTTTACGATTTGTGATATGGTAATGCTGCCACCTTGTGCACGAGATACTAAAGACGTGTTTGCGTTACATTTTAATTAGTAGGACAGTACACTCCTGGTGAGCAAAATATTCGACTATTGGTGACTAATGATATAACATAGTATCCAGTAAGATCTCAAGGCCTGCAGTACACTCTTGGTGAGCAATATATTCAACTAAAGGTATATGTAACATAGTATCCATAAGATCTCAAGGCCTGCAGTACACTCTTAGTGAGCAATATATTCAACTAATGGTATATGTAACATAGTATCCATAAGATCTCAAGGCCTGCAGTACACTCTTAGTGAGCAATATATTCAACTAATGGTATATGTAACATAGTATCCATAAGATCTCAAGGCCTGCAGTACACTCTTGGTGAGCAATATATTCAACTAAAGGTATATGTAACATAGTATCCATAAGATCTCAAGGCCTGCAGTACACTCTTAGTGAGCAATATATTCAACTAAATGGTATATGTAACATAGTATCCATAAGATCTCAAGGCCTGCAGTACACTCTTGGTGAGCAATATATTCAACTAATGGTATATGTAACATAGTATCCATAAGATCTCAAGGCCTGCAGTACACTCTTAGTGAGCAATATATTCAACTAATGGTATATGTAACATAGTATCCATAAGATCTCAAGGCCTGCAGTACACTCTTGGTGAGCAATATATTCAACTAATGGTATATGTAACATAGTATCCATAAGATCTCAAGGCCTGCAGTACACTCTTAGTGAGCAATATATTCAACTAATGGTATATGTAACATAGTATCCATAAGATCTCAAGGCCTGCAGTACACTCTTGGTGAGCAATATATTCAACTAATGGTATATGTAACATAGTATCCTGTAAAGGTGACTAATTTGTGTGCGAGACCAAACCATGCAAGGTTAGTATCCAGATACATAGCCATCTTTATTTCCCAGTAAGAGTTGGAGAAGGGAGAAACCTACCGAGACTCTGCAGCACGGGATGGTAGATGTGGAGACCGAGAGGTTGCTGAAGGTTGTCCAGGATGTGCTGCAGATTCTTCCCCGAGAACTTCTCCGCAGCCATGATACTTCCGAGGAACCAATCGCTCCAAAACACGGTATCGCCAAACACGGCCACCGAGAACGGGTGATGGATGTTTTGAGCAAGGACGACCTTCAATTGACGAAAATAAATAAATTAAATTTAAGGGATGGTCTCCAAACATCAAAGTAAGGGATGGCGTCATAAATTCACACAACGTAATTCGTATAATGTTTTTGTACTAGTTCAAACCACCACTACTGCGTGGTGTGGGATTTGTGTTTTGAATGATCCAAAAAGGCTTCAAAAACTATGGCCAGTAGCAAATGTTATAAATAAAACATCCCCGCAAATTAGTAAAAATTAAAGTTAAATTTTGTTTTTAACTCTTTACTGTGCAGAGCTGCCAAAATCGCCCACCGCCTCATACATGCAAGCAGTCCAAAAACGCCTAGGCCTTTCGTTTACCATGATCAGATCTTTCTTTTACACTAACTAGCCAGGTCAAATTGATGACCTAGATTCAAAAAAGGTATACAGGTGCTTTCTCCATCTTGCAAAAACAGTTTGCGTTTGTGAATTAAGAGTTTATTTGGAAGGAAGTTCAGTTGCGTTTGTAAAAATTAACTTCGACATCGCACAGCATTTGGCGGATTTGATTGAAATCGTTTTTCGTTAATTTCGAGCCAGAAATTGATGTATACAGCATCAGTAGTGTTGGCAACAATCACAGAATTCTATTACCATCCAACTACGATGTCAGTGCGACTTTTTGACACGGAGATATTCAGCAGATGACCTGTCGTCGGCGTCTTCATTTCACAGTATATATGTAGTCATCTTGTTGATTATGGCACCATCCACAACTTGTTTAATTTGTTTATTTTTGCTGTATCTTGCTACCTTGGTCACATTGATAACACTTATGTAACACATATTTGTGAAAGAGGTTGCTGTCTTTTCAACATTTAAGTGTTGATTTTATATTGGAACAGAATGTTCCATTCAGTAATATGATCAGTAGATGGTAGCCATTTTGTAATTATTATTTGTACGTTTACATGCACGTTGACGTCGTTTACATTGGCTACATTTGAATTTTTTGGTATAGCATGATGAAATTTACGTTTTATTTTTTTATCGTAATTGCTGAACTTTGCTTCAAGATCTGAAACTTATTGATTGCAACGCAGCAAGTTAACCTATTTTATTCAAACATTCATTTCTATAGACAATGTAATTAATTTAATGTATTTTAATGCACTGGTTGTTGAGATATCCATATTTTAATGCAAGCAACACACAATACAATTCACAATTGGCCACCATCTTCAAATTGTCTGCCCACAGCAGGGCGTAAAATAAGAAGGTTGTCTACCAATACCTAATATTTGGTCAGCCCACAGACATACAAAAAAAGAATCATCAGAATTAACACATACCATTTGTAGTTTTGAAAGGGTGGCGAGTTACCTTTCAGAGTTCTATGTTGCTCTGAATGGAGCTTTCAACGTCTTCATGGCGATCTTCCTGGAAGTGTTGTCATGTGACAGTTACCAACACAGTCACATGACGACCGAGAGTGGCACAGACCAACGCTGATGAAGACGTCGTAAAGATGTCGAAAGCTCCGTTCAGAGCATCACATGACTCGGAAAGGTAACTTGCCACTCTTTCAAGACTATGAATGTAACCGAGTCCGGAAGCAACTTACATGCTAATACATACCATTCGATTCGTTCCATCCATGTTAACCCGCTCTAGCCGATCTAAGCTGGCATCCACCCAATACACTGTCTGGAGTGGATAGTCTAGAGTGAGGCCATTGGGCCAGACTATTTCCGTTGACACCAGCGCTTTTCGTTCCTGTCCGTCCATACCGCAACGTTCAATCTTTGCCTGCCGACCCCAGTCACTCCAGAACAACATCCTACAAGTGAAACAACATCCTACAAGTGAAACAACATCCTACAAGTGAAACAACAGAAATCACAAACTCGCTAGGCCAAAAGAAACTACAATACAACAGTTGCAAGTAGAATTGAAACAGGCCTGGCAGACCAAAGCTACTTCTCTGAATAAGGTCATACCCATACCACCCAGTTGAGTTGGGCATTTCAAAGTTGCATCATTCCATGTCAAATCGTTGGATTTTTAATAACTGCCATGTGCTATTTCTTCAGATCTTTTCAATATTTTTACCACATATTCCCTAAATACCAAAACGAACAAATCTCAATTTTAGATAACTACTCCTAATAGTTTTTGAGAAAACATTATTTTGCGACCTGTTTTGCACATAAATTACCAACAAACATTATAATTCCGGCAACGTTTTAGGTCCAAGAGCTCAGTAATGACTGGAGAAAAAGCCTTGAAATTGGCTGTGTGTTTATTCTAACCCGAAGATAGAATATCCACTTTTATTTCATTCACACAACGTTTTTGTGCATCTGCAGCATGGGAAAATGTGCAAAAAACAGGCATACATAAGGTCACAACAAATTTTATGTCAGAACAGATTAAGAGTAGGAAACTATGCTTGAGATTTGCTTGTTTTGGGATTATCTGGTAAAAATATTGGAGGTCTTGGATGGGCAAGAATTTTGACCGATGGTTATAACTATTCAATGCGTGTTAAATGCCTCTTCCTTAACCTGTTATGTCTGCCTGGAGAGACAGCATTGCATGCACGTGTCAAACTCTTCTATATGCCTCAAACATCACCATTCAATCAAACTAAATGTTCACTTTATAGGTCAATCATCAGCAACCTGTTGAACAGGTTCCTAGTTATGTTTGGCAGCACTACATGTTAACAGAAAAGCAACATATTGTTAGCTTAAACAGCCTGGGTGCATTCAAAAACTACATCCAAGATTATAGACTTATTAACACATTATTTATGTTAATTTTAAAACTTGCACTCTGTATGTTTAAGCACAGTTCCTGTTCGCCTGGAAATATCCGCCTATATCTTCAGTTGACGTCAGGTGGTATACCAGAAGAAGAATAAATCTTACCCTGTGTGTGGGTCTACTACAACTGATCTTGGTTTATCGATGTCGGTGTCGATAAGGATTGAACACACAGCGCCATCTAGTGCACAGACAATGATCTTGAGACTCCCCGAGTCGACGATGTATAGGCGCCTTGCTACCCAGTCAATGTCAACACTTTCTGGGGTTGTCAGGCCTGAGAGTAACAAAAGGAAACATACAAATAAATGAAAATAATAAACACAAATAATACAAAATCTTGATTGAAGTTCGATTAGGAAACTAAATATATTGTGAATCTTTCAGCTTATGTAACATGCAATTCTAGATTTCACAAGATTGCCGTCCAGTGCTACAAGTTCCGGATGCGGACAAGGAAGCCTTTAATTAGCTTATCAAGAGTCCAACAATTTTCAACCTACATATAGCCCACCCTCCCCAGATAGTTGTCAATTTTACTTTTGAACATATTCACACTACTAGCATTAACACAATCATCAGATAATTTGTTCCAGTCATTTATTGTTTTTTTTAGAGAATTAGTATTTTCTTACATCTAACCTAAACTGTTCTTTGACTAATGCCGCATTGTGCCCTCTGGTTCTACTGCCTTCTTTAAGTTTGAAGAAAATATTTCTATCAATATCTTCATAACCATTCAATATCATAAAAAAACTTCTATTTGGTCTCCTCTTAGCCTTCTAGTCCCTAATGTTGTCAACCCACATTCTAAAAGGTGTCTTTCATAACCAAGATCAGGAATCAGCTTAGTTGCTCTTCGCTGTAATCTTTCTAGCTTATCTATGTCCTTCTTCGATATGGCCTCCATGCTTGTATGCAATATTCCAAATGAGGTATAAATATTGCCTTGTACAGTGCGACAATCAGCTGTTTGTCCTTATATGTGATATTTCTTCTAATTAGCCCTAGTATTTGGCTGACCTAGTATTTGGTTACCCTTTGAAGCAGCAATTCCACATTGCTCTGAAACTTTCATGTCAGCACAAACTGTCCCTCCTAACTCCTTTTCCTTTCCTGTTTTTCCTATTATCATATCCCCCATTATGTATTCTTTGTCCACATTTCCATGTCCTATGTGAATGCATTTACATTTCCCAAAATTGAATAACATTTGCCATTTTTCAGACCATCTGACTACTTTTGCTTGATCATCTTGTTAAGTGTGTTTATCTGCACCTGTTTTAACTCTTCTGTACACTTTTGTATCTTATGCAGATTTCAGTACTTTGCTTGTTATATCATCATCCAAATCATTTATATATATCAAGAATAATATAGGTCCCAAGCCGACCCCTGTGGCACTCCACTCAAAACTGGTTTCCAGTTTTGAAACTTCCCCCTCTACTATTACCCCGGGTACTCTGTCTTCTGTCTGTCAACCATGTTTCTATCCAGCTGATCACACCACCTCCTGACATGTTTTAAGTTTAAACAACAATCCTTGATGTGGCACTTTATCAAATGCTTTCTGAAAAGCTAACTAGACAACATCCACTGGTGACCCATCGTTTACCCACTTTGTAATATCTTCCAAAAAACATAAGAGATTGGTTAGACAAGACCTAGCCTTTAAGAAGCCATGTGATTCCATATTTAAGTGACAAGATAAAGAATATAGCAAGTGGTGTACTGATTTGCTCTACAGTTTCCTTAAGCAGTTTCGGTGTTATCCTGTCAACTCCGGGTGATTTGTTTTCTTTCATCTTCTTAATTTTCCTTGATATCATTTCAGGAGTAACAAACAACTGCCTTAAATGATCCGATTCATCCCCCTTAGATTTAGTACTGGTACTGGCAGTGAACTGATATCTTCTGTGGTAAACACTGAGCTGAAATACTCATTCAGGGCCTCTGCCATCTGAAAACCATCACATATTATGTTTCCTGCGCTGTTTTTTGAAGCGGTTCCACTTTATGTTGAACCTTCTGTTTACTCCATTTTTCATATACTTTCACATTATCAACTAATTCCTTCTAAGAGAACACTAAATCCCACACATTCCCACCTCTGGTTGGTTCCAAAACATGTTGAGTAAGAAAACTCCTGTATTACAAGCAGAAACTGTTGGTCATCACCTCCAGCACTTTGGTGATGTCCACTGAATATGTCTGTGATTAAAATCACCCATTATAACACATTCCTCTTTACTCTCTTTTATAGCATTGTGCAGTATTACATCATCCTCTTGTCGTATGCAGAACTACAATAAACTAGTCCTATTGTTAATGTGGACTTTCTGTTAATTATGCTGCACCAAATAGCTTCCTTGTAATCTGCTTCACCTTTCAGTCATACTTCATATGCCTGTATAGATTCTATATATGAATGACTCCGCCTCCCATTATCTCTTGTCTGTCCTTTCTAAACAATGACATAACCTGATACAGCTAGTTCAGCATCTACCATGTCTTTGTGCACCCATGATTCTGTGATGATGATTACATCTGGGTCAATATCTACTACAGTAATTTCTAAATCGCTTCTCTTATTTCATTTTTATGGATATTTAGTGAATCGCTCCTTGTAGATTTGCTTATACCACTTCTGAGGTGGCTCTACTTATGCAAACAGACAACATAAGTCACTGGCATGTTACAAAAACAGGAATGTTTGCTCGTCTTTCTAGCTAGATCAAATTAACACAACCACAAATGGAAACATACAGGTTGTTGTGTTAGGATACTAAACATACTTTCAGCTTATACAACATAACGCACTTATGGCAATGGGCAACACTACATCACTGTCAATATGTTACAAAAACAAGGAATGTCAACTTGCAGCACAGAATAAAATGGATGCTCGTCTTTCTGGGTGGATCAAAATTAAGCAATTACAAATGGGGAGAAAACGTTGGTTATACAAACCCATTTTGATAACGGCCGTCACATTTTTGCCTTTTGGACTACTTGATTTCACATTTTTCTCTTCAATGTCACACCAGTACACACGGTTCGTCTGTAGGTCATAGGCTGAAAGTTGATCAAAGATCATGCATTCTGTTATTACATGAGGCAACTTAAAACCTATCCCAATGACGTAGAAACTATATGTGCCATACACCCCTAGACTACGGACACAGTTGATACTCTTAAGTCTTATGCTAATATCATTTGTGTAGCCGATATGTACAATGCTGAAAAACTGTGGCCTCATAAGATCATCTGTCACTAGAGACCAAAAACTATATATGGACTATTAAAAAAAAAATCTTGCCAACATTTATTAGTCAACTGACACACAGGTAGATGAAGATTTATAAGTCTGTCTTCAAAAGTAGTAAAGCAGCATCCAAATATATGTAATTAAACCAATACATTTAATTAATTTATCATTGAATCACATAATTAATAAGAGATGAAAGATCACAATATGTACACGTTTCGTTTTAACCAAATAACAAAATAATAAATTTAGTATTACGATGTCCCATAAAACAGTCATTTGGTTGTTGTGCGTTCCTTTTAAAATAAATGTTCAAGTTTTGTAAATTATAATCATACCTGTGTCGACAGGATGGTTGTAGTGGGTCTGAATCACCATATGTTGCTTTGTTTTTAGTGACAACCTCAGGATCTGTGTTTGCGTTGAGTAAAGCAAGATGGCGCTGGTAGCGTCAGTCGGGAGACAGCGACGAGCATCCGCCTGGAGGGTGTACCCAGAAGCACACGAACACCAGAAACTTCCGGCTGTGTTGGTGCAGTAGTGGCTGCACACAGGGGGGTCCAAGGCACACTCGTCAATATCTGAAAGTTTAATTGTTGCAGTATAAAATGTATAATTCTGATTTAGAAACTATCACTGTTCTGTTTTTCAAAATGTTTTAAATATGTGATCAAAAGACGGGAATGTAATGTATCAGGTATTTTCTAAGCCAATAAATATTGCAGACTAACTTTTATAATATTATTAGGCTTTGGGCAACATCATGCTTAGAATCCCGTCCTTGAAGAGGATTGTTGATTATATATTGTGACCAACACAAAACTTGCATAGAACTGTTCCTAATCTAGAATCATGTTCACGCATTACAATTTTATTTCAAAAGCCTTTCAGTTATAAGTACTGCACCTGTTGTAATATGTTATATTGTTTAGTTAGTCGCTAGGCGGCGCCACGGTAACGGCGTGAGTATGTGCACGACAGTTGGATACATCGCGTGACTTGAGTTGTCTGCCATGCTAATAAAGAACCTCTGAATTGTGTTTACATAAAGTTTCATCCTTCTACATAGACAACACATGATGCGTAGAGAAACATGGTGTCAGAACGGTCGTTAATCAAGTCATGTAACTACGATATACTGTGAGATGAACTCATTCGCGACAGAATTGTGTGTGGCATCAGCAGCAATGCCATGAGGAAACGACTGCTGCAAGAATCATCACTGACTCTAACTAAGTGTTTGGACATCTGCAGAGCCATCGAGTCGACAGACGCCAAGCTGAAAGCGATGTCGAGTGATGAAGTGCACGCATTCAACCACTCTGCAGAGAAAAAGCGCTCGTTTAAAAAGAAAGCACACGCTACGCCACAACGCTCAACTGAAAAAGAACAACTGGCGTATGAATACAAATTCTGCAGCTACAAACATGAAAGATTGAGAGAGAAATGCCCAGCTTGGGGTAAGGAGTGCAAGCTGTGCAAATCGATGAATCACTTCGCCAGAAAGTGTCGAAAGAAATCGAGGGCCACACAGCAGCACAAAGTTCACCTACTAGACAAAGACACTGACTCTGAAATCATGGTGGTAAACAACACTTCAACCAAGTCGAAAATATTTGCACAGATGACATTGGCGGACAGGAGCTTGCGCTTCCAGATCGATAGTGGCGCCACCTGCAATGTTATCCCGAAAGGTGACCTACCTGCTACTACAACCATCAAGGAGTCTGCCAACATTATTTCGCTCTACAACAAAAGCACCATGACGTCGTTGGGCAGCTCTGAGTTATGCGTAACAAACCCAAAGAATGGTGCAAGCTACAACATGACCTTTGTTGTGATAGATGCCGAGGTCACGCCGATCATCGGTTCACAATCAGCACAGGAGATGAACTTACTAAAAATCCAGCAGCACCAAAACATCCTGAAAATTGACGACGACAACAACACATTGACAAAGTCGTCGATGTTCGCGTCGTACGGGGACGTGTTCACGGGTGAAGGAAAAATGGAGGGCACACTACATCTGGAAATAAATGAATCAGTCAGTCCAGTCATACTCCCTCCTCGACGCATACCGGTCGCGTTAAAGCATCCGCTGAAGGACGAACTAACGCGCCTACAAGAAATGGGTGTGATAGCTGAAGTTGACACCAACTGACTGGGTGTCGAGCATGGTCATCGTGAAAAAGAAAAGCAGAAAAATAAGACTCTGCATTGATCCGAAACCACTCAACAAAGCTCTAAAGCGCAGTCACTACATGCTACCAGTGATCGAGGACGTCATACCGGAAATGGCGTCTGCGAAGGTGTTCACTGTCTGCGATGTCAAGAATGGCTTCTGGCACGTGGAACTGGATGAACAGTCCAGTTGACTACATTCCAGACATCCTACGGAAGGTACCGGTACTGCAGGATGCCTTTCGGAATCTCGCCAGCGCCAGAGTACTTTCAGCAACGGTTACATCAGGCGTTAGAGAAGATCCCTGGTGTGTTCATCATAGCTGACGACATTCTCGTTGCCGGTTGTGGTGAAACGGCCGCTGAAGCTGACCACGACATGAAGATGGCGCAGCTACTGAATCGATGTCGCGAAAAGAACATCAAACTGAACAAAGAGAAACTGCACTGGAAACGGAGTGAGGTGTCGTACATGGGTCATCTCATAACAGCAGAGGGACTGAAAGTAGATCCAGCGAAGGTGGAGGCCATACTCAAAATGCCTCAACCACACGACAAGAAGGTGGTGCAGCGCCTCATGGGCATGGTCAACTACCTACAAAAGTTCGCAAAAGGCATCTCCAAATTCACGCAACCACTCCGAGATCTCATCAAAGCCGACACTGACTTCCTCTGGGACGAATCGGTGCACGGCGCGGCAGTCGTGAAGATCAAGCAAATGTTGTCAGAGACACCAGTACTCCAATACTTCGACCCGACCGTTCCACTCACTCTGCAGTGTGATGCGTCCGAGAGTGGCCTTGGAGCGTGCATACTACAGAACGAGCAACCAATTGCCTATGCTTCCAGATCGCTGTCAGATGCTGAGAGCAGGTATGCCCAGATCGAAAAAGAAATGCTCGCGATTATTTTTGGGCTAGAGCGTTTCGACCACTATGCATATGGCAGACCGATAAGAGTTGAATCAGACCACAAACCCAGGGTGCACGGTGGATTTAATTGACAGGTAGTCCGTCGGACTAGCTGACTCGGAAACAACTAGTCCTCATATTGTTTTACTAGTCCTTAAAAATAAATCATACTGTGGTATCATATATGTGTGACAGTTATAGCACATAGTAAAAGTGGCTTTATTTCATAAAGAAAACAAGCCGTTTCCCATTTCAATTAAATGTTCAACTAAATGTGTCATTAATAGAAACAAAAACATGTGATTTCGTAGATCCAATTGCAAAGTTATCAGAAGAAATGACTAGTTTAATCAGGGGAAGCAAACAGGAGTCGTGGACAAGGCGATTCCAGCAGAATTTGAAGCCTGACGGCGACAAAGGACCGACATTGTCGGACTAAGTTGCATCATTTGCCCTATACTTTTCATTAGCGTTTTCTTTCCCGAAGCTGACTAAACAATCAGTAACATTGCTGGCGTTTGGTAACTTGCTAAAATAATCACCCAATGCAGGAATAACGCAACTACCATCACGACGGGATAGCACGTAACGATGTCAGTAACCCGCGCATGTATGTTTGTCCATGTCGCTCACCACTCATGGTCGCTAGGTGGCACTACCTATCCTACGCTAACCGGATGTAAACAGCCGCCATTTACATTCACTGCGTTCAGCAAGTTTCCGATCTGACGGTCGTACGGAATATTTAGCTGCCTGTGATAAAATGCTACCTTACTGTCTGATTTTGTTTTAATCCATCACAACACCCAACTAGCGTATACATAGGGTAAATTAATTTACATAATAACAGCTAGTCCGATGGGACTGCTCAACTAAACATGGACTAGTCCGATCACTGAAACTACTCGTCCGGGACGATCGGACCGGCCTTATTTCGCAGCCTGCAAACCTCTCGAAATGATCAACAAAAAGTCACTCCAGGCAGCTCCGAAGCGACTACAACGGATGCTGTTACGAGCTCAGCGGTACGAGATCGACATCGTCTACAAGAGGGCAGCACATGTATATCGCCGACACGCTCAGTCGAGCATACATGCAAGGAAACGACTTACGCGAAGCCGTGGAAAAGGAAGTTGAGACGATCCACATGGCTGACTACCTGCCCATCTCAGACGGTAGACTCAGAGACATACAACTCAACACTGAGACAGATGACACACTACAAACACTGAAAGCAGCCATTCTACAAGGCTGGCCTGAGAAGAGTTGCCTACCAACAACGATCAGAGCATATCATGGCATACGTGACGAGCTCGCAATACAAGATGGCATCATGTTCAGAGGAAGTCGATGTGTCATCCCATCTTCACAGCGGAGCGAAATACTCGAGAAACTACACGAAGCACACCTGGGCATCGAGGCGACAATGCGACGAGCCCGAGAGTGCGTATACTGGCCAGGAATGTCAACGCAGATCAAAGACTACATATCGCAGTGTGACATTTGCTCAGCTTACCAAAGTTGCCAGACGAAAGAACCTCTCGTGTCACATCATGTCCCCGATCGCCTATGGGCAAAAGTAGGCACAGATCTCTTCGAATGCAACGATCGAAACTACATAGTGACTGTAGATTACAACAGCAGTTTTTTTGAGATCGACCGACTAGAGAACAAGACGGCTGCAGCGGTCATACCGAAGCTTAAACAACAGTTTGCGAGGCACGGTATACCAGACGAGGTGGTGTCGGACAATGGTCCACCATACAACTCACGGGAGTTCAAAGAGTTTGCAGAACTATACCACTTCGACCACACAACCAGCTCGCCGGGTTACGCGCAGTCTAATGGAAAAGCGGAAAGTGCCGTAAAGATCTCCAAGAAATTAATGATCAAGGCAAAAGAAGCGGGTACAGATCCATATCTAGCACTCTTTTAAACTACAGAAATACACCTACGGAAGGCATGGACAGTTCGCCTGCACAAAGACTGTTTGAAAGGAGAACGAAAACCACTCTGCCCACTGCGAAAGCACTTCTGATGCCGAAAACAGTCACGAACACAGTTAAAAAGCTTGATGACAAACGCAAGAAGCAAGCTAACTACTACAACCGAAACGCAAAGCACTTGCCGTCATTAAAAGACGGTGACGTCGTGTGCATGCAGCCAGCGAAGTACAAAAGTCGATGGCAGAAAGCGACAGTACAGCGGCAAGCTAACATCAGGTCGTATGATGTTGTCACAGACTACGGTACAGTGTACAGGCGAAACCGGAGACACCTGCGTCGCACGACAGCACCACCAGCGGTCCCGGACGTGACAGCACCACGAGCCGCCGACGTGACAGACAACGCGACTGACACGGCGACAGGCGGAATACCAGTACGCCAGAGCGTCGACAAGCCGAGTGACGACCATCCTGCTATCATCACTGCAACACCAACTATCGAGAGACGCAGTGGAAGACAAGTGAGGAGGCCGGCACATCTCAGAGACTACGTCTAACTCTCTAAGTTGTGCATAAAAGGGCATAATAATCCCTTTTATGGTCATTACACACCATCAGTGACGATATTGCACATACAATATGACTGTTGTGTATTTTCATGTATTAAACATTGCGATAATAATAGTAATATTGCTGTTATGTTCATTGCTATGTTCAATTTGTAATTTGTATCTCATTGTCATTTGCTATGATATTTAGTTGATTACTGTAATGCTAGCAGTTAGAAGTATTAATTTGTTTTGCATTAGAATACAGACAGTATTTCTCAGTAATTTTCGATAAAACACAAGCAGTTGTTTAGAAATATTACTTTATTTCAAGGAACATTTCTCAGTGAACATTTGGTACCAGTGAACTGTTCTAGATACGATTATAGAATAGTTTTCTACATGTAGGAGTTTTACACTTTGTAAAGGAAGGGAGATGTTGCAATATGTTATATTGTTTAGTTAGTCGCAAGGCGGCGCCACGGTAACGGCGTGAGTACGTGCACGACAGTTGGATACATCGTGTGACTTGAGTTGTCTGCCATGCTAATAAAGAACCTCTGAATTGTGTTTACATAAAGTTTCATCCTTCTACATAGACAACACACGATGCATAGAGAAACAGCACCAATTCATAATTTTACAATATTACTGTTAAATAAAACTATGATAATTATAATAATTCAGCATATTTGTTCTAGCTCTTAAAACAGCACTCTTCCTATATAAGAAACTGCAGGACTAGGACATACTATCAAACACGCTGTCATCAGCCTTCAATTCACTACACACAAAGGGGTAGTCTCATGTCTTTAAAATCCAATAAATCATAGTGTTTTGTGTAGGGTCAAACCACCACCCACTCCACCAATACATCGTGTGGGACTTGTGATTTTGAACACTCCAAAATGACCAACTCCCACACGATTCAACTAATGTGACATCAGCATTACCTAGCAGACTGACCAGTTCCAATATCCAAAATTGCATTAATATCCATTATGCCTCATTCAAGGTTGATGTTATATGCAATGACGCATCTAAGTTTTATGACCCGGACAACTGGCCATCTGGTGTATACTTGAGGAAATTCTTTAACACCAAGAACTAAGTTATGGAAATTAACATCACATCTTTTAATTGTAATGGATTTAAAGGTTTTATGCCCTTCTTAAATGATGTGTTAATGGAATGTGATATACTGTGCTTATGCTCACTAAACAAGATTGCCATATACTAAACACCTGTCACGAAGGTTATGTGGGTTATGGTGTTTCTCCTGTAGATGCATCTTGTGGTATTTTAACTGGTAGGCCGTATGGTGGTGTAGATTTTTTATGGAAACATTCCCTTGATCAATACATCACCATTCTTGACCAGTGCTATGATTGGCTATGCGGCATAAGAATTTGTTGGGGTAACAAGGAGTATTATCTACTAAACGTATATTTACCTTATGAATGCGAGGAAAACAGGGACAAGTTCAATGATTATATGTCCAAAATTGCTGTATATGTTAATAATATTAATAGCTCGTGCATCACTATTGTTGGTGATTTTAACGCGGATATTTCCAAGAAATCAGTTTTTGGGAATATCTTACTTGATTTCTGCAAAGAATTTACTCTGGCTATATGTGATCAAGATACTCTCCCAATAGACACATATACATACGTTAGTTCTGCCTGGGGAACTACATCATGGCTAGACCATATCATATGTACCGCGGATGCGAAGGATTGCCTATCTAACATGTCCATACTTTATGATGTTATTTATTCTGATCACCACCTGATATCGTTCAGCATAGACAGTGATATTCTACCAGAATGCGTTAGTGGTAGTGGCAATACTAATGAGAGTAAGCAAGGCTTACAGTGGGACAGATTAAACCCACAAGATATTGATGCATATAGAGAATGCACGAACATTGAATTGAGCAAACTGAATGTTCCACCGGGTGTTAGATGCAATGATCCCAATTGTCATAACTGTAATCATCATGATGATCTCGATGACTTTTACAATTCTATCGTGATTACATTGAAGAGGTGTGGTCACACACTCCGGTCAAATCGCAAAGGTGCTTATAAGTATAATGTTGTACCAGGTTGGAACGAGCGAGTGAAAGAGCTTCATTGTGCAGCCCGTGATGCTTACTGTATATGGAAAGAGACTGGTAAACCTAGACAAGGTGACATTTTTAATGTTATGAAATTATCAAGAATGAAATTCAAACAGGCGATCAGAAAATGTAAAAGGGAGAAAGAAACTATCATTGCTGATAACATTGCAGAACAGTTGTGTCAGAAAGACCACCGCAAATTCTGGAAAGAAATTAAGCACTGTACGAACAGTAAAGTAAAACTTCCGACAAACATTGATAATATACACGGTGACGTAAACATCGGGTCAATGTGGAAGCATCATTATGAACATTTATTTAATGATGTGGAGGATAGTCGATGTGATAAAGTTTGTTATGACTGTTCCACTGACAATACAGGAATGACTGTTGGTGCAGTTGAACTGATGGATATTATTAATGGACTCTCAAAAAATAAGTCACCAGGTCTGGACGGTATCAGTGCAGAACATATTAAGTTCGCTGATTATCAACTCGCTGTGCTTTTGTCTATCCTTGTGTCTTCGATTCTGGTGCATGGTTATTTACCAAAAGAAATGTCACAGTCTGTTATTGTACCAATTATTAAAGACAAAAATAGACGAGTAAATGACAAAGGGAATTATAGGCCAATATGTCTATCGAATATATTTTCGAAGATAATAGACACTGTTCTTTTTAACAGAATGAAAATGTACTTGGAAACCACTCCTAATCAATTTGGCTTTAAGCCTAAACATGGAACGGAGTTATGCGTGTTTGCATTTAAGGAATTATTAAGGTTCTACACTGAACATGGTTCAGCTATGCACGTCGCATTTTTAGATGCATCAAAGGCGTTTGATCGTGTCAACCGAAATAAACTTATAACGAAACTAGAACAACGAAATGTACCGAACTATATCTTAAGAATACTCAGCAATGAATTCAATAATCAATGTGTATGCATACGATGGGGAAATACCTACTCGGACTTCTTCTCGGTAGGCAAAGGTGTTAAGCAAGGTGGGAAGTTATCCCCTTTGCTTTTTAACATTTATATGGATAATCTGAGTATACAACTGCACAAAAAACAAATCGGTTGTAGTCTTGGTAACATGGTTGTTAATCACCTTATATACGCCGATGATCTACTTCTGTTTGCACCTTCTGCTAAAGGACTACAAACACTACTAGACATGTGTTACTCATATGGATGTGAGCACGATGTGCAATACAATGCGAGTAAATCCCTGGTCATGTACTTTGAATCTAGAAAGTCAAATCTGTCTAAAGAAATGACATTAGGAGGAAAGAAGTTAAACTTTGCCACCTTTTGTAAATATCTTGGACATGTCATTTCTAATAACTTGTCTGATGAGTCTGACATGCAAGCCAAAGTGAGACTTTTGTATGCCAAGAGTAACATGTTACGTCAAAAGTTTCACTTTTGTTCAACTGCTGTAAAAAATAAGCTATTTACAGCGTATTTTGGTAATATCTACATGTGTGCGTTATGGGTGAACTTTAGAAAAGTTAATTTTCATCAATTCATTGTTGCATATAACAACTCTTTCAGGATATTGAACAATTTGCCCATGAGATGTAGCGCTAGCCACATGTTTGCTACAGCTAATGTCAGCTCGGGGAAATGTGTAATCAGAAAGGCTATTTTTAGCTTAATGAATAGGATTGACATGTCTTTGAATCCCATTATTTATAGCATTAAAACTAGCGACGTGTATTGTACTTCGAAACTGCGGCACCAGTGGGTCCGGGATTTATATAATTTTTAAACATATTGTTCTTATCTATGTATTTTTATATTATTTACATACTTTTATTGATGTATTTGTATATATGGACATCATGATTGTCTGAAATAAATACATTATTATTATTATATATATTATACTTAACAGATGGTCCACCTTAATGATTTTTTCCCAGCTATATGAACCACCACCACCACCACCACCACCACACATCCACACGTAACGCAGTGCAGGTTTCGGGACTTTGCCAACTCTTGCAACCACACTTAATAGCTCCTACCTGAACATGTTGCATTGTTGGCGTCAAGAGCGTATCCTTGACGGCAGTAACAGAGCGGTCCCGTGGGCGTGGCATGACATTCGTGCCCACACAAACGCGGCGTGCAAGTTTCATTGCAGAAACCACCTTCATCGCTACCATCACTGCAGTGACGTGTCCCATCACAGAGGAACTTTATTGCAAAACACTGATTCGTTGCAGTGCAGTGGTAGTACCCCTTCTCGGCTACGCATGACTTGGCTGAATCTGCCAACACAAGGACAGTATACGAATTCAAATTATCTGCAAATAAAATGTTTGAGACACCCGTTGCAGTAGTTGCCCTGGAATGACAAGTGAGGGGGACCATCTTGCTGTTTTTTCATCTATCTCACAAAATATTTGGTTACTCAAACAGTAAACAATAATGCCTTCAAATTCACCTGAATAAACAACAGGTTGTTTACAGAAGTGTACTACATGGCATAGATGTGTCCGTAGGAGATACATTTAAGGAGCTTTTTCAAAATGCATAAAGCCACCACTGTTTCACTGATTATTTCATTATTTTTATGACACATCAGCGTCACGGTGACACGTCCAAGATTCCCGTCGTTCACAATTTTCAATATATCCAAGATTACTGCTAAGGAGCGAAATCGATTTCAAAGAGTAAATTCGGGCTTATGAACTCATAAGAACGTTAGTGAAACGGTTCTCTGATGCCCTCATGCGTACCACAATCTTTTTCATCAGATAAGTCATCGCAGTCGTTTGTTCCATCGCAACGCCATTTCTTGGGAATACACTTGCGGTTCGACCCACAGGTGAACTCCTCGTCTGTGCAGGACACTGGCACTGCAAAACACAGACATGTTCCAAGTTACTGACAATTAAAAATATTCAAAAAGTAACTGAAATATACTAATTCACAATAATTAAATATCAAAATGTTATTATATATATATAATACTACACCAGTATACCCATTCCACTACCTCTATGCTCCCTGTGAGCAGTGTTGCCAACTTTTGTCATGCAGTAACATATTCATGATAATCATTGAGTCTTGACTTTAAGTCGATGAGTTGATGAGTTGATGCCGACTAGTTTTTTGCTGGGAGAAAATTAAAGCAAATCAATGCAATTTGCAAGACAAAGTATGGGCCAAACCCAATGCACAGGCCAAGCTAAGCCTCGGCTCAGGCTAAGGCCTAAGGCTAAGCTAAGCCTCACTTTAATTAAAGGCACTTGTGACGTTGTGTAGAATCCTGACCCACCTCGATTTTGCGTTTATAACTTGAGTTTTGCCTAACTTTGATACCTCACAGTCCTCAGTGCGTTAGTTTCATTATTCAACATTATCCCAGGCATATTTAATTTACGTTTAAGAATATTGCGTGTTAGCGCACTTTTGAGGCATAAATAACGCCCCAGTTTGCATCAACATAAGCCGATATATCGTTCATATCATAATCAGTCATTTTTAGCGCAAACCGGGTCACTATTTTTTTGGACTTCAAAAGTGCGCTAAGACACAATATTTTCGTAATATTAATATGCCTGGGATGATTTTGAATGACTGAACTAACGGCGCTCTGACGCACGTGCGCTCGCGTCGTTCTGTCTGTTTACGTTCTATATATATATATATATATGTAATATGATACATGTTATATTATTATCATATAAAGAACGTAAACAGACAGAACGACGCGAGAAGATCATGCGCATGCGTCAGGTGTAGTCGAATCCGTTTTATCGCTCCAATATTTACCGATATTATTTACGATTTCCAAACGTTTCTCTCGTTCATAAATGAATAAGGCACTCGTATAACTACATCGGAATACAATCCCACGGTTGTAGTTGCAATCTGACATACCTAAACCAAGTTTTGACAAATTAGCTTCCCTAACAACCAGCCTAAAACCTACAAAACAAGATGGCGAACTAGTAAACAACGGGTATAAAGCGCGAAACCCAAACCACCCCCAAATCAACTCATAAATTGGTGCATTCTCCAAGTGACAAAGTAAAACCTATGTTATTATCATTACTAGTTCTGTTTATATACTATCAGAAATCAAGCTGAAATAAACAGTAAACACAATAAACTGTATACCAATAAGTGAGTGCATAGACCATTCCATAGTCAGACTGCACACACGGAAGTGTCGTGTTAGTTGGGTTTTCAGTTTGACTCATGAACCAGTGTGAGCTGGTTCAACATACACACATGTAAATATATACTTTCACATAAAACTTACGTATCATACTATTACAAATCCGGATTGTAGGCTGTCGAAAAACAGCAACAACTAGTCACTAAACCGTTTACACGGACAGATATTTTATAATTATTTTATATTTACTTAGTTGGGTTTTCAGTTTGACTCATGAACCAGTGTGAGCTGGTTCAACATACACACATGTAAATATATACTTTCACATAAAGCTTACGTATCATACTATTACAAATCCGGATTGTAGGCTGTCAAAAAACAGCAACAACAACAACTAGTCACTAAACCGTTTAGACGGACAGATATTTTATAATTATTTATCTTTTATTTTTTAGTATTATCTCAGTACACGTTTTAAGTGTGGGTGTGTTTCTTAATAACTACTTGACCGTTTTATCAACTCTAAACCACTACCACTCGAGTTGGTGACATGGCAGGCTCCGTACGACATACCTCTACAAGATACACTTTTAGATGTA